>SMGT01010716.1:75646-126505 GCA_004794575.1 Lanistes nyassanus | reverse complement strand
CATTTAGTAAATGATCAGAACCTATGCGTGTATATATGCCTGTATAAAATTACGGCGCTTGTGGGTTCCACATAGTTCAGATGAGAACAGACTGCAGATGCTGGAAGGGGGTGTGGGTTGGCCTTTTTTAAGATGACAAAAAAAAAGTGCACTGAAAAAGGCAGGGTAGAGTGTGTAATAAAAATGTAAATTTTTTTTTTGGGGGGGGTGGGGTGGGGGTTTACAGTTTTAAAACATTGATTAATAAACTGTATGATCAAACATTCTGCCTACCTGGATCATCTGACCACTGAAAGATGGGTTCTTGGCTCTGGTTGAAACGGTTTTCATGTTCATTGCTTCATACGTGGTCTGCTTATGTAGTGATGAGTTGTCACCCATTCTCACATCATGGCTTCACATTCAGTTTTCAGTGGCATTACAGAAAAGAAAGCATTGAACTCAGTATAAATCAGTGCATTGAAAAAACTTGATGCTGGTGTTTCATGTTGACAAGAAGCACTTGACCTTGCATATGGAAAGACGAGTTGCACTTTTGAAAACTACAGTGCCATGTTTGAAGATTGCTGTGTCTCAACCTTCTCATTTAGTTACATGAACAGATTTATTTTTTGGTTTTTGAAAAAATCCCCTCGTGTTCACTTCTGAACTATCGTAGAACCCACAAGAGACCCGATTTTAGGTAGACCTGTGTATATGCATGGCTTCTGATCATTCGAAGACACATCCATCGTGTAGGCTATCTCTGTCAGGAGGAAGCACTGGCTTTCACTACAGCTACAAGCACGGATGAAAAATGTTTCTTCACTTCCTCTTATAGGGCTATTGGGAACTCTCATCTTGAGTGCTTGTGACATGGGTAGGAAAACAAACTAGCTGTGTAGCTGTGACACAGTGGTCGGACATTTAAGTGGAATTTGTGTACAAAAAAACCCCCCAGTGGATGCCATGTGAGAATGCCCCTGTCTGAGGTGCTGCCCGTTTAAGGGTCTTCTGCTGACAGGTCTCACTGTATATGTAAACACTGTGTCGAGTTATTTAGCATCGTGTTGACTGGACTCGATGTGATGGCAGGGTCACCAGCAGCACTCCACACCACCTATGGAGATATTGAGCTCACGTCTGGTGAGGCAGCGCAAGCCACTGGGAGACAAGAAGAGCGAGTTTCTGAAAGCGCTGCGTAAAGATGCGGACCCTGATCCTGTGCAGAATGGACATAATGTGGGGAGTCACTCTGAGAACAACAACAATATGGTGGGTGGTACAGGCTTTTTGAGGTGCTTTTGACTCTTGCCTTCTGTGCTGCAGCTGTTTGCTTGCAACACCAAGTGTTTGCCTGAGAATCTGATCCACAGCATGATGTTAGGATATTGCCGAGGTGTTGTCGGTCAAGAGTGGCTAGAAAAAGTCAGTGGCATGAAAAATGATTTAGTATAAAATAGATGCATACCTTACATTGGCAGTGAACAATGTGATGCTGCATATAATGCTATTTGTGTTTAAAAGTACTGCAAACGTCTTGAAGATACCACGTTCAATGTGCAGTGGTCCTGAATGCAGCATAACTGTTTATACTTTTTTTCACCCTTTTCCACAGAAGCAGCACAAGTGTTCAGATGGCGGAGAAGCACTGACCAATGGTTTGTCGGATTTGCAGCTGGAGCATGAGCACGAGCATCTGGCCAATGGAAACACAGGGATTCTGTCCAGCTCTCTGGAGGCGGAGCAGCGGTATGTCCTTTCTCCCGCCTCCCAAGGCACCATTACTTTCGAAGAGATAACACTTAATTGCTAACATTCCACTTTAACTACTAGTTCTGACCCAGCGCCTCATGTTCTTCAGGTTTAATTGTTATTTCTCATAAATGGTTTACATTTGGGTGGTTAGCTTTGTTTTGGAACAGATGCTCACCATTGTAGTCTTATTAATGTGTGGGCGATACATTTTTTTGGGGGGGGGAGGGAGGGGTCTTTTTAATCAATTATTCCATTTTATTACTTTGGAGAATTGTGAGAAACAAGTAGTGGGTGGAATAAAAGGAAGAAATAAGATTGTGTCATTGTTCTTGTTAGAATTTTTGTGTGTGCTGTGTTTCATGTTTGTTGGGATCTTACTGTGAATACCATCACTGAGTATTATCTTTTGTTTCGCAGACTTTTGCGTGAAATGGGCTGGGATGAACAGGATGATGAAGTGTATGAAATTACAGAGGATGATAAACGCGAGTTCAAGCAGCTAACAGACAAGGTACAGATTCATACCATACCATTTTCCTTTATGTTGGGGTTATTATTGCACCAAATTACTTGACACATTTTTCGACATTTTAAAAAAAATATCTAATGAAAAATTGTTGCTGAAATGGTTGTTATCTAAAGGTTCTATGTCCCCATAGTCTTTGGATATTTTTGCGGTCAGTCTGTGCCTGATTTAGGATTCTGTAACTATCAATTTAACTATCAATTTCACCCTTTGTAGATCAAAGATCTGAAGCCTGGTAATCTCACTGTACTGCATATTCCACCTTTATTGAGATGAAAGACTGGAAAGGTTTTGCGAGTCCTTGTACAATTTCCACAGGTGCTAAAGGTTATAGTGTAACAATGAGTGACTGTGGAAGGGAGGTAATACCTAGTTTATGAACTTGTCTGCCATTTAACTGAATGGTATTATTGGTATTATTTTACAGCTGCAACAACAGCGCAATGGTTTGACACGTACTTTGCCCAAAGCCTGGAGCCCACAACACCTGCCAGCTTTCAAGCAGCAGCCTCTGGCTCAGGATTTGAACGAGACCCTGTCGTCATCCGACACAGACTCTGATGAAGATGTGTGATAGTGTGGAGTGGACTGTCTCACTGTTAGGTGCCAGCCTAACCAGACTTTGTGTTGGCTCAGCATTCTTTCGTGCTTGTGTTTCACAGACTTTGCAGATATACACAGTTCTACTGCAGACATGCAGATATATAGCATAAGGTGGCAGCAATTCTGGATCTTCTGGTCCCTCGTCTCTCACTATTCCATACTGATTCCTTCAGAGACAGGGGTGCCAAGAAGCATGACCCATGCTTGGTGACTTGTGCAGTGTTGCCTGGCAAGTGTCTAGTTCTAATGGTTTGCTTGTGACTCGGACACTGGCAGCTGTCTTCAGACTGCTGTATGCAGGCATTGAGGTTTCCTTATAATGCATGGACATCAGGCACGTGCATTGGCAGTGTCTGCTCAACGATACCGGCTTGTGCACGCCATATGTTCGGGTGGGACAGTGAGCTCAGTGATGCCTGGTCCACTCCGGTGTTAAGAAAAGTGAGGACTGCCCCAGTAGACGTGCCAGCATCTTTGTTTGACAGCAGACACGCAGCCTACCGTCATGGACTGGTCACATCACGCACAGTGCCTGTGGCCGGCCCAGCCAGTCCCAGATCTCGTCAGGCTCCGTAGTAACCACTTCTAAAAGTGAACGGCACACAGCGTATTTGAACCTGTGTCAGTTTAGTTAGCTCTTTTTGTGTTGTGGTGTGCTCAAAACCAGGCTTTTTTTTTTGTTTCCCCCTTCTCTCTCTTTGTTTGGGTGGGGTGGAAAAGAATATTCTCTGAGATCTATTAGTTTTCAGGATGAGCAGATATGACTTGAGTCCTGTTTTTCAGAGACTTCATATAACTCCTGGCCAGGAAAGGTCCTTGTGTTCTTCAGACTTGTCGTCTTTTTTTTTTTTTAATAAAAAAAACGTGCTTTTGCTTGGTCTCACTTCTGCAGAAAATACTGTCCCTTTACCTATGCTGGTGCCCTGTCATTGTTAGGTGTGATGTGCCAGCTTGGTCATAGCATTTGGTGGAGGCATCTTCTGGACAACTGAAGGGCCCACAAATTCTAACATGATTTTAAACGAGAAGGTAAAGAGACAATGAAGTCCTGGAGACATTTTAGTGAGGCTTTAGTGGAATTATGGTAACTTGAGATCAGATCTGGGCTCCATGAGAATGTGCATCTTCCTTTTTCATGCATGAAAATGCAAAAACCCTCTGAAATTTGATAGCTTTATGGCTAGAAAGTGGTGATTGTGAGGGCTCATGCAACCCAGTCCAGGATTGTTTCAATATCTTGTCCTGGGGTTGATGCGTGTTTACCAGTAGAATAAAGAGCAACAAGCATATCAGATTAGAAAAGTAAATATCTACAACCTCTTAAATCCTAGGTATTTAGGTGCTGTGAATGGCCTCTTCCTTGGCTTTAAGTGCAAGCAATTAAGAGTTTGTGTTGCTGAATTGAGAACGTGGATTATGTTGTGGTGAGCATTTATCATAAAATTAAGAAAGCATGCACTTGCCTGTTATGCCAGTGGAATTTTTTTATACCACTAGTAGCAGAAAAGAGGGTGAGTTTTCTTTTTTGATTTGTGGTAGTTCATGATGCGCAACTCGGAGCTTGTCTTGTTGCTTCATATGAGAGTTTAAAGAAGCAAAAAATGTCATTGCTGTATACTTCTGAATGAGCTAACCCGGACTAAATGTCTGTCACCATTTTTAAAGGTCAAAACTATATTCTTACTGAATATAAAAGTGTTTAAATAATGAATCATATAGATTCTAAATGCACATGCATGCCACAAAAACATACTTTTGAAGCAGTCTCTGTTATGATAAATTCCTGGAGGTAGGGGTGAGGGTAGCGTGGATAACATTTCCTGTCTTTTGTACAGTATGGAAGCCCATACAAGGGAACAGTCGTGAGCTTTGGATTTTAAAATCAACCCCCCCCCTCCCCCCCACTCAGTCCCACTAGCCAGTCACCCCCCTCTGTGGTCCCCTGCATCAGCTTTCCAGAAGAACTTGTGCTGAATTTTGTTTCCTGTCCTATCTTGTCTTCCCCTACCCCTGGTTTAAAATGAGGTTTTTGTCTGCTAGAACTTTACACTGAGGTTGGCAAGCTGAGCGGAGGGCAGGAAAGTAGGGTCGTGCACTGTAGGAACTTGAGGTGGAGCCTGTCCATGGAGCCAGAAGTTTCAAAAGTGAACTCTGGACTGTGTAACACAGGTGGATAACTTTTTTTCTTTTTTTCCCCACTTGATAATGTGCTTACCAGGTGCAAGTGACTTGTAGACTTTCCATACATTGGCACTCTGGTATGCTGTGCTGGAAAGTGTCGTGGTGGAGTAGATTATTGGAGTCTGTTCTGGCCTGTGACATTTTCAGATGCATATTACCAGTGGCAACCAGAAGCAAACTTTTTCAGATCCCAGCATAGCTTTTCCTGTGCAGTGGCACATTTAAAATGCCCAGAAGCATTTAATAATGCCCTAGAAACTACACAGGCTTATTGTCAGTGTCACTATTAAAACCTTGGCAAATTTTTTAAAACAAATTTTTCCTTGAACTCATTTGAGATGTACACAGTGGCACAGGATTTATTTGCAGTGGTATAATTTTGTGATTTCGAAAAAGATATTCACAGGCAACGTGGACTTTTTGCATTATTTAAAATAAAAATTCTGAAGAATCAGACTTTCTTTAGCTGAGTGATACTGTAAAGTTGGTTTCCAAGGTTGCTGCTTTGAAATTATCCTGAGCAAAAGGTCACAAAAGTCAATCTGAAATCGACCATAATGGCATAAACTGATAATCACGTTGAAATATAAAATTGTTAAAACAGGTCTTCACATGTTTCTGTTTTACATCCACTAATTCTTTCATTTACAGCACTCAGATCAACTAATGATATAGTTTAACACTTTTTAATTGCCAAAGTTTGTTGCTTAGGACAATACAGTCATCTTTTCATCATAAATATTACTTGCACCTATATGCTTGCTCATAAAGGGAGTCATTTGTTGACTAACCTCCTTACAGCTGCAGCAACTGCACAATGGTTTGACACGTACTTTGCCCAAAGCCTGGAGCCCAAGACATTTCAAGAAAATTACTGCAGAGGGAATTAGCTCTTTCAGTTGAGCAGTCCCTTCAGAAATGACCAAATTGCTTCAGTACAACTGCTGTAGCTAGCCTGCAGATCCTCCTCCTCCTCCTCCTCCTGCCCCCGCCCCCCCCCCAAAAAAAAATCCACTTCAGCAGATTGTTGCTGATTTAAAGACTCCTTTTTTCTTCAGTCTTTCCAAGCATTAAAAATAAATTTTTGAACGTCTTTACAATTGCTAGTCCTTTGCCAGAGAACTATAAGAGAATGCTTTTTTAAAATATATGGATGAGGAGAGGGAACATCTTTATGGTCTTTCTTGCACACCCCCTCTGTTTTCTTCTCTGTCCTGTGGTATTGTGTTCTCCTGTGAGAAAATTATGCTGCACTTGCTTAAAGAGGAGTGTGTATCACTGCCAGTGGAGATGCTTGTATACTGAGAAATATTTTATTCTCAGGATGAGTGGATCACCAACTTTTACTTAGAACAACTGTCGAGGGCGGGTGCCATTTTTAATTGCATATCATGAACTTGTATGAGCATGCTTGCTAGCATATATGCAGAACTAGAATTCCTTTCATGCGCACTAGCGTCATCGATAAAACCTGAGTTCCTGCAGGTGTGCCGATAACCCTTTTGTCAAAAGTGATCTCGGATTTTGCTAAGCGAAGCTCCCAATGGGATGGGTTTCTTGTCATTTCCTTTTCCCTCCAGCCACCTGCCAGCATTGATTTGGTTTGAATGAGTTTCCAAGACAAGATGTTGATTTAAACTCTGATGGCATAATTGTGTTGATTGCCTTTCTTTTGCCTGGGGCCTCTGTGCTAGCATAACAAGAGTAACACTTCAATTTCCCAATGTCACCTCACATTGCGGGAGCCTTAACTATTGCTGTGTGTGTGCATGTGTACACTGTTCAAAATATGCTTTGTCATGAAACGCACCATCCAGAAATAGGATCCTGTTGGACCTGGTATTCTGCAAGTGCAGCTTTTGTGTGAGCCTCTGTCTCAGAGTTACTGTTCCTGTGAGGATGGGAATATTTCTGTTGAGATCTTGGCTTATTTTGAACAGAGTAAAAGATGTAGATGTATAAATATGTACATCGACACTTCTTTACAAGAAACTTAGTTGTCTGAGACTTGACATTGGATGGTGATGATTATGAGTATTTCGTTGAAACCATATTGGACTTTAAATTTATCAGATGTCTGCAGGAAGCAGCATTATTGATCTATTGTATAGACTACACTCCCTTGGAATATCCCCCCCCCCAAAAAAAAAACAAAAAATATTTGGATAAATGGTAATAAGTAGAAAAGGTTGCTATATTTTGCTTAGCATTTATGATTACAGAAATCGATATCTGTTGAGGATGTCGTTGCAAATAAAGAAGTGCATTTTCAGACAAGTCTTGTTTTTGAACCCTGCCCCCTGCCCTCCTTACTTTTAGATCAACCTCTGGTGGCAGATGTGATTTTTAAACCTTAGAAATCATGGGATTGCAACACGGAGAACTGCATGTCCCATAGATGTAAGTGTATGTTGGTACATGTAGTTGGTATTCAACTTCAAGCAGCTGTTCATGAAGGATGCAAATTTTCCTGGCTGTCATATCATGGCACCAAAATTGCCAATTGATGGCATCAGGAGTGTTTCTTCTACAAAATCTGCCGAGTGAAATTTGAATTATGGCTGATAGCATGGCCGACACTTTTCCCAGCCTCGCATTTTTTCACATTCGTGCTACAGGTTTCTAATGACTGTTTAGTCTGGCGCGTTCCTGGCCTGTCGGAGGTTGTGAAAGCAGATGATCTTGCAGACCATGGCAAAGGGCTGATCAAGAGGTTCACTCTTTAGTCGTCGTTGAATGGCTGTTGTCTCTTGCTGTGCCTCTGGCTGACTTGCCCAGAGGCTGCCTGCGTTAACCTTTGATGCTGAATTGAGTAATTTCCGTTATTCTGGTAACTGTATGTCATACCTAACCCCAAGGTATGGATTGTCAACCAGCATTTGAACTGACAGTTTATCCATGTTTGTAGTCGTTTATCTTGTGGGTTTTCTCACTGGACCAGTTTACAGTGCAGTCTACTGCTGGGTTCATTAGGTTCCGGTACTCTGACAGCCATCACCAGTCTGCACATCACTAATTTCTACTGCTTGTTTTGTTAGGTGAGACCTGGGGCTGTGAGCATTTGTAGCTATCGCTAAATGGTTAGCCACCATGGTCTTCCTTGTAATTACACATTCGCTAACTTCAAGAAAACATGGAAGTCTACCATAAGCCACAGTATTGTTACGTCAACCCATGCCATGCCCTTGTATCGACTGGTGCCCACCCATGAGACACCAAGTAATACCACTTGACTTTTTTTAAAAAGGCAAACCAGCAACGAATCCAAAGCATTATTGTAGCCTTCAAAATTTTAATTTGTATTTCTTTGGTGGTAGATTTGCCATCACCATAAGCAATGTACGACATGGAAAGGTATTAACATGCAGTCTCTCAATTCTTCACATGCACAAGAAAGATAAAAAAAGTAGTGTGCAGACAATTTGGAACTGGCAGCATGGATTTATTAGCAATGTAGACTTGACTGTGGCTGTACTGTGAAATCCACTTCATCATACAGTATATTGAAAAACGCCAGAACATCACTACATAGTACAATCAATATTCATAAAAGGGGGAGGAGAGGAGCAATAAGAAATACATGTATTCTTATTGCTCATGTATTTAATATGGAAGTAAATCCATTTACTCAAATGTGCCCTGAAATGGTAATATATCCTACCATATCTCAATATTCTTTCAGTTTTTAATTGCAAGTGTTTATGAGAGCACTTAGCAATGATCAGCATGCTGGTGATGGCCAACTGATATGGCGCATGGGATACGGTCAGGAAATTGGTGTAAATGGCTGTGCTGCACAAGACCTGCAGAAGCTGCTACTGACTTCAGCATGTTGGGATGTGCATTAGTTGTTATCTACAAAACACTGAACACATTCGTATAAAACTGCCTGATTGAAAAAGAAAAAAAATTACCACAAAGTGCTCTTATTGAGGCGTTTGTAGAACGGCTGTCTGCTGGTTGGGCTATATTCCCTGAAAGTTCCATCCCCAACCAGAAGCCATTGTAACACTGCTTTCTTTTTGATGTGGTCAAACTCCTTACAACCATAGAGCAGTTTAGCAGGCAAGATTTTTTAAAATTGTAAAACAAAATCACATGCAAAGTTTTCAAATGTGTGCAAAATATTCATCTTGTGCGGCAGGCACGATGTGGGTCTACTCCTGTTGAGTGCTTTGGGCAAGCTACATGCTTCTGCAAACATCCAGTGTTCGGTTGCCTATAGGAAATTCAGTGCCGTATCAGGAGGCAATCTACTGGGATGTGCTTGCAACATCACTAAGAGGCTAAAAGTGATGTTTCTGAGATGCAATGTTGCTGAGAATACATGTATTTTTATGTACAACCACCCACACGCAAAAAAGCATCCAAACATACATACTGGCTGAGGTCCCAAAGTGCAACAATTCAGGAGGTATGCAAAGCCTACCTTGCCTCACGCTATCAGACTAATGCGGAGCGAGTTTCTGTACATCAGGGGAGGAAAGTCAAAACCAACGAGTACAATATTTGCAAAGCATGCTATGACAAAAACTACACCTGTTACAGGGATCTCTATCACTACAAGCTCCAGTGTACATGCTAGTAAGCCATGCAAATGCATTCTCATCTGCAACAGACACCCCAGAAATCCCCCATGCACATCAAAATATAATCCTAAATGCTTGCACAATTTCCCCCTTTTGCTTACAGGAATGTGACAGATATTTGACTATTTCCAAGAGAATCTTCAGACTAACAAATAGAACACATCATGGCAAGAGAAGTCCCTGACTTAGCAAAATGAAAGACTGAAATAGCTTTCAGTAACAAACATGGATCCTGCAAAATGGCAGGAATGAAGCAGCTGAAGGGGAAAAAGAAGGCTTGTGGGAGGTGGGAGGTGGGTGTGGTGGTGGTAGTCCAGCCAGTCAGCTTTGCCACAAGGGTGGTATGCCTGGTCACATCAACTGATAATCCCGGCCAAAACTGCTTTATCTGCACCAGGCTGTCGTAAACAGTGTTTTAACTAAACGCTCACTAGTGTGATTTAAAGTTTATACATAATGCAAACAGGAACAAAACATTTCTACAGTCGAACTTCTGATGGGACTACAAGTTGAGAGATCTTGTGAAAACAAGCTGCTGAGTGGATGCAGCTTGTCCACGAGAACCCATCGTCTAGCAAATTTAGAAAGATGGAAACAATTTGGTAAAGACATGTCCAGTCTCTTTGTCCAACACCATTTTTAAGCACACACATAGTAGTCATTCTCTCATCGGAATCATGCAAGGATGTGTGTGAACACCCACCCACATACACACACACACACAGCCTGTAAAGAAAACACAAGTCTCTGTGGCTGATGACTTTTGGATATTCGCCCCTGAATATTTTATCAAAACACAAGAATATTGAACAATGACAAAACAATAAATAGCTAAAAGTGACAGAAATCTCAGTGAATGTCACACTGAAGCATAAATTATTGTCTCACGATGATTCTATAAGCTGGGTCTCAGAAAATCCACATGAACTGCAGTTTCAAGGAGCAAAAAACTGCATGAGCTGGTAGACTCCAAACAATATGAACATCTGCATGAGCTGGTAGACTCCAAACAATACTAACATCTGCATGAGATGGAAGAGTATCAAAGACCAGAAGCATGAAGAGTAAACGTGACGATTGTGAAAGACGTCGGCTATGATACAGAACCTGATTATTCATCGGTCACTGAGTTCTCACCTCAACATCACCATTGCTGTCAGGGGTTTCCCGAACTATTTCAGCAACAAGCACCATCGCCAGTGTTCTTCAAGCAGTTATTGGCGAGGAGTCGGAAACTTTTTTTGAAAAAAAGAGTTGCCTTGAGTTTCGAGGATGCTGGGCCATGCATCACATGACATGCAATCCGAACGGAAGAACAGATGAATTTAGCTGCTCTGTCTGCATGGCTGATCCCAAACCAGTTACAACCAGCTTACATAGCTATGGTGTTAAGAAACAAACTTCACCATAACATGACGTAGGGTGCAGTTCCATGATGAATATAAAAAGTGGTAAATCTTTCAAGTGAACATGACTCCATGATCAAATAATATAAAAGACTTGCCACGAAACATACACCCAAAAGCCAAATGTGGCAGCTATTTAGCGAAAAAAGTTGCTTTTTCCAAAATACACCCACATGCCAGATCAACAGTATGTAGACAAGCACTCATTTTCCCTATGATTCAATCTTGTTTTTAATCAGATGATCATTTTCTTTCATTTTTCTGGGGCGTTCAAATACCAGCACAACACTTCAAATTCATGAACTGCAGGAAGCATCATAAAACACCAACAACACCAAATTAAAAATGTGTGGGTCAATTCTGGCCTGCAACTTTCGAACGAATTTGCTGCAATCAACAGGAACTTTGCAAACTTTGGTATAAACATCAGATGACATGCACAGTTCCCAATGTGGGAGCCTGGTTCCATGTTTTTGGTGCCCAGGAATGTCACATTTGTCCATGGATGATGGGCACCAGTAGTGTCATTACCTAAGAAGGGGCTCGGCCCCCACTGCCACCCCATGACCACTTCGGCCACAAGGCATGTTGGTCACTTCAGTCCACTCATTGGTATCTGGGTTATAGCTTTCCACGGAAGTCAAGAAGTCTGTTCCATCATAACCCCCTGAAAAGTAACACAGGCAGTTCAGTAATTGAATTGAAACAGAATGTCTACAAACATGTACAGCACTGCTGACCACACTTTTGTCTGATTTTTCACAGCAATCCATCAAGGAAAATGAACACATGTCTTGATGATTCCAACTGTAAACTCCTAATGCCATAAACCTGGCCCATCACAGTTACACAATCAAACAGCTGAGATATAAATGCACATAACATACCTAGAGCATAAAGCCTGTTGCACACCACAGCAACACTAAGTGCAGACCGGGGACTGTTCATTGGGGCAACAAACTCCCATCTGTCTGACTCTAAACTGTAACGCTCCACTGAGCGAAGCTGGCAGTTGCTGTCATAGCCTCCTACCGCATACACATAGTTGTCCATCGCAATGACACCTGCAAGAAAGGAGAATTAAGACCAGGAAACAGCCCTTACACTCTCTCCAGTTGTCACACAGCCTCCATGGTTTGTTAACTATCACAAAATGTTCAGCATTCAGAGTGGGCAGGTGGTTTCAAACATAAATCCTGAAAAATCTCAAAGTAAAATGATTAAGCCAACCTGGAAAAGTGTTAATGTTTTTTAACATCAAGCTTGGAGTGAAAGCTATCTCATGGCAGAGGCAGGACTAGGAGGGGAGAGGCTGATGACAGATGCTGGGGGTTAGACGAACTGAGAGTAAACCAATACACCTGGATGGAACCTGCCACGATGGCCAGCTTCATTAACAGGTGCCAAAAGCAAAAAAAGTCACACATAGGATCGTAACCCAAGACCCTCTGTATCGGTGACGCCCACATTACTGCTGTACTACTGGCTGCCACTGGAGAGATAAGTGGTGTGAAGCCGCACACAGCACAGACCTGGTCCTCCAGGTACACCTTCTCTGCCTCTTGGCAACAAAAACTTGGCACGTGCAAAACAGGGTACAACCAGCACAGCATCACCTGCGCACCCCGCCCACTCACAAACACGCGCAGACGAAAGTTCAAAGAGAGAGAGAGAGAGAGAGCTGACGAGGAAAGCTACTCACCCGCTCCACTCCTCATGGTATTCATGGGAGCCACTGAGGTCCATTCATCCCGCTCAGGGTCATAGCACTCGACACTGCTCAAGCGATTCTGCCCATCGAAACCTCCAACAGCAAACAGGAGGCGGTTCAGAACTGCACAACCCACTCCAATGCGACGGGTCGACATGTTTGAGATCAGTGTCCAAGTGTCTGTTTCCGGGTCATACCTGAAGAGACAAGAAGTAACATCAGCTTTTTTTAACACTCAGATAAGCCTACATCAAGCCTAATTCCTAACAAATATCAAACATTTTCAGACCAAAAAGATGTCTGAAATCTGAACTTTCTGAACATGCATGTCTTGAGGGGAGTGGAAATGGAAACTGCTGTGCTGGGATTTAGCACGAAGCCACGAACTCAAACTGATGGGTTGCACACGGTCAGTGAAGCTAGGCATATCATGACTTCTACCAGAACTCATCGTCATTCCGGCACTGTAATGACTAGGCAGCCAGAACCTCACACCTGAGTCGCCGTCACCACTGATTGATGGGTCGCCGTATGGCTGTACATATGCCGCTGCTGTACGCTGTGCACCGAGACGCGCAAACAGTTGGCCGAACTGTGCCATCTGTTAAGCGCACTATGGTCTACGCTGCCGGGCCAAACACGCCTTGCGTGAAATCAGAATTCCCGGCAAATAATGGATTATGCAAACTGCCTTTCAAAAACTGATGACAAAAGTTATGTTCTTCAACAGCACAGCGCGGTGTCAGCCTAACCATTCACCATACAACCATTTCTTAATTATTTAGCGGAGCCCCAAGCGACGCCAGTATCTGACTGCACGTAAATCATTTCCACATGTTCATCATAAACTCTGCGCGTGTGTGTGAGCGTGAGCGCGCGCGCAGTGATGTTAGGGGGGGAGCTCATCTCTACAGCTGCTAAATGGATTTATTGATAAAAACGCGTCTCTGTTTTTACCTTCATGCTGCCCATGTTTCGCACAGGCATTGCAATAATAATTTTTTTAAGTGTTGCCCAGAATCCATGCCCTCAATTCGTACGTCTGGGTCAATATGACGAGAACAGCTTGGTCATGATGGTGTATTGGATGGTAAGGTCGGAGACCACGGGGCGAAAAGCACAAGCTGTACAAACTTGCCCCGATTTCTGCAAGCATCGATGTGTCGTCAGTGATGTCGTCAGTCAAACGATCAATGAGGTGAGCGGCATATAAGCTGTCGTGCATGCGTCGAAGCTGTCAACGAACAAAACCGTCGACAAACCGACTGCACTATCGAGAGGTCAGTCAATGCAGTCCCTCCTTCCCCCTCCTGTCCACCATGTCGATCACTGTCAAGGTTATGGGGAGAGGGGCACTGTGTCAAGGAAGGGGAAGGTTCACTGTTCTACCACGTGCTAACATTTAAGGCAATAAAGGCAGTGACGAAGCGAAAACTCGCAAGTCGGCCAACCCTTGCCTTATCAGTTATCCAACAAAAGCGCTCGTTCCAAGAAGATAAGTCACTGGTCTCACTATATCGGGCTGAAAACAAAAAAGGCCTAGAGGACTCGACGAGTCGAATCATCTGCACGCCTGTAAAGTACTCAAAAAAACCCCAAAAGGTGCGTACTGCTCAGTTGGTGACATAAAATAAAATAATCCTGAACAACCACAAACGCACTTTGGTCTTCAGCTATCATCTTCATCTAAGAAAATGTCTTTCAGTTTCACACAGCGAGAAAGTCGCCAATATCACTCATAGTGTTTTACGTTCTAAAAATGTGGCGCAACTGTCTAGAAATCAGTAATATCGTATCGTTGTCAGTGCCAGAAAGTCACGAACATGTTCTCTAGACCACAAGGGGCCGTGTGGACGTCTAAAACAACAAACTTCCCTCCACCTAAAACTAGGCAAGACACCGAAATCTTTTTTTATAATTAATTTCACTTTTTGAGTACATTCCTACAAATATCGGGTGCCATAAAAGCTAACAGCTTATAAACTGGTCACCACGTAAAAACAATAATAATACACAATAGGATGACACAATACAGTTCATGACAACAGATGAAATCTTCTGCCAAAAGCCCTGCATATTCACCCAATAGAAGATGAATGTCGTGTGCACGCTGTAACCTTAAACACTCCACCCCCATGAACGCACATACACAACCAAAGGTAGAAAATAAAATAAAGCTGGTTGGGGCGGGGGGTGGGGTGAATACAGAAAGAAATACACGAGACCGAATAACACAACAGACGGAGCCAGAGGGAGTGAAAAATAGAAACAGTTCTAGGGAGAAAAAAAAGACAATGGGACCAGAACGACAGCATCGGGAGGTATGGGGGGACAGAGGGGGGAGGGGGAAAGTTAGAGAGAGAACAAGCAAACAAAAATAGAGAGCGGGGTAAATGTAAAACAGAAATGCGGGAGAGGCGAAGGGAGGGGAGGGAGCAAAAAGTGCCCATACGACAAGAGCCCGCAAATCCTGTGCACTCGGCGTCTACGCTCTTTCCTCAACCCGCCACCCACCACCCGCCACCCACCACCCGCCACCCACCTTTCTGCCGAGTTGTGGTGCGTCTGGCCCTGTGAGCCGCCCACAGCGTAGATCATGTTGTCGATGACCCCCACGCCCACCCGGTTGCGGGGCACGTTCATGGGGCAGCGGGGCACCCACATGTTGCGCAGCGCGTCGTACATGTTGAGGGCGTTGGAGTCCATGTTGCCGTCCGGCGAGTTGTTGCGGCCGCCCACCACAAACATGGCGCCGCGCACGATGCACGCGCCCAGCCCGCTGCGCGGCGTGGACAGGTCCGGCAGCCGCTGCCACTGCCGCGTCTTGGGGTTGAAGCACTCGAAGTTGCTCAGCGACTGGCGCAGGTAGCCGCCGGCGCAGAAGATGACCTGCGGCGAGCACGGCTTGCGCGGCGCGTCACATCCCGGTTCGTGCAGCTTCAGTTTCTTCAGCTTCTCGGACAGCGTCTGCAGGCACTGCGGCCGCTTCTTGAGGATGGGGCAGTGCTTGAGCTGACGCTCCAGGAAGCAGGGCGCCAGGTTGGTCAGCCGTACGGCGGACAGCAGCGACTCCAACTGGCACAACCGCTTGTCCAGCTCGTGCTCCACCCAGCGCATGACGGCCTGGTACACCTCCGACTCGCACCGCACGTTCAGCTCGTCCTGCCCCAGCAAGGAGATGACCTGGCAGTAGTTCAAGGTCAGAAACTCGTCGCTCTTGATGACCTCGCAGAAGTGGTTGTGGATGTACTTGCGGGCCTTCTGCTCCAGCTCCATGCAGCCGTGCTCGGCCGCAAAGTCGGCGATGCCGATGCAGTTGCTGGGGTCCAGCTGGTGTTCGAGGAAAACGCTGCATGCCTCCACCACGTGGGACATCTGGAACATGGTGGCGGCGCGCAGCAGCATGCACACGTTGGCCTCCGAGATGCGGATCTCGGCCGTGTAGGCGAAGTCGATCAGCGTGGCCAGCGTGCAGGGCGAGATGCCGTGCAGCGGGATGGTGGACATTTCCTCCTCGCGCATGCCGCCCGTGAACATGGCCTTGAAGTAGGGCGAGGCGGCGGCCAGCACCAGCTTGTGAGCCGCCAGCGTCTCGGTGCCCACCACCAGCGACACGTCGCACAGCTTGCGCGCACGGCGGAGGGTGTTCATCACCTCCATGGCCTCTTTGGGGTGCTTCATGATGTTGAAATGCATGCTGCCGTCAGCCGGTTTCTGCGTCATCATGGGCTTGGGTCGGTAGCAGGATGGAGTGGGCGCGGCCATGCTGCTGGTGCGCGTGCTGACAGGAGGTGACGGTACTGGCGACACTGGTCAGGTACCCTCCCCTACACAGTCCACAGGCCCCCGCTCGTCCTTTTCGCTCCTCCCGCCTATTCACACAACTCGCTGCCCGCTAGAAGCCTTTCCATTCTCCAAGCTCTCACTTTCTGCAACAAGACAAAATTTAACACAAAGTTTTCGTTTATATAAACGTCTCCAGACTCCTCTGTTGGTTAATTCTTTGTCAATAAATTATCTTTTTTTAGTTGTGTATCGTACGTTATAGTTCGTTTATTTTTTATCTAATAAGAGCAATAGCTTAAAAAAAACCAAGAAGAAAAATACGGACGATTATCATCAATCATGAATGTTGATTTCTTGCACACGTCAAGGTGTGTGTCGTACTGTCGTGATGGGTTGGAGGCGAGGTATACAAGAACAATCAGCTAAGCCGTGTTCTAATCTACCAAACTAGCCGAAGCAAACCAAACGCGATGCCCACTTCAGGCGCTATAATGCATTTGAATATTCTGCAGATCTACGTGATGTAAGCGCAAGCGAATTGTATTGGTCTGGGTTCCGCGCCTCCCCACGAAAGAGCTACCATCTTCCAGCCAATCAGGGCGCGGGTTGCAGACACCACGTGAGCTGCATCAGACGATGCATCAAGCATTGAATCCCCTTCAGCCACTTCGCGATCATCAGACTTGGGCGAAATTGGCCGATGCTTGTGTAGATTTGACTATTTGCAATAAGTCTATACAAAAACACACAGGACTAGAGAAAACATCCTCTTTCTGTCTCCCTGCTCACTTTCTTTCAAAAGGGCGCGAAGACATACTCTTACTAAACAATTCCTATTCATATCCGTTTTCTCCCGCTACCTCCAGGACTCCCCGTGCCCTGCTCCATCCTTTCACAGCATTTCCGCGAGGGTCTTCGCCCCCGCCATCGTTAGCTTCAGAAGGCAACACGTGATCGCGCTTACAGAATTACAGAGCCAAGCCAGACGTCGACAGATCGGAGCTGGTAATCCGTCAGACGTGGGCCGTCGACACCTGCGTAACTCTGACGTCACACTTTAGGTGTGCAATGCGGCATGGAAAACAGCTTTGTATTTTTGTCTAGGCGCCAGTAACCCCGTATACCAGCTGAGCATAATCACCTGTGATAAATCACTCAGTCGCACAATGTCGGCATTTATTGGGAGGATCCTAATATCCAAAAACAAAACACCAATACCTCTTTTTCATTGCAGACACATCAGATCAGTGTCAGCTCTAAGGAAGGCGTTTCTAAACATTAAAAAATGTTTAAATACACAGTTATACATCAGCTTTTCTGCAGCATTATAATATTTCAGATAGGCTGGTCGCGTGTACAAGGCGGCCATTAAACACGCAGCACCGAGGACAGAAGGAGCAGGGAAAGTCGAGCAGGTAGGGAATGTGTAACATTTGCTCCCAACACAAAGGAACCCGCCAGTCTGCAATCGACCCCAGGAAAAGTGCATTCCTGGCAGTTGACATTGTCTTTAGCGAGACATGCGACCAATCCACGTAGCTGTGCCGACTTCGAAAAAAAAAAAACCTCATGACGGGGGAGGGGTGTGTTTTGTCACTTCCTAGTGGATCTAAGCGGTGCCACCACACTCCGAAGGCTGGAATGCATGTACTCTACGTTCCTACATGCTTTCTCCACACACACACACAAATTACCCGCAGGGTTCCTCTGACAATGTGACAAGTGCAGAAAGCCGACATTACTGCTTGTCCCACCCACCCCAGGCAGTAGCTGGCACAATACCACCTGTTGACCCAGGTTGGTCTCCGTGCTTGGGCGGGAGGTTGGTCTCTGTGCTTGGGCGGGGGTCTATCACTAGTACAGCCAGCAGACATCGATCCCGTGTAGTCAAAGACGTATTTGCAGGATTTAATGTCTAGAGTTACCCGTACTTCACAACTGCAGGTGTGAAATCACAAAAGTACCGCAAGGACTAAAGATAATTCTTCCTCTACCTTCCCCTCCCTCTTGCGCGCGACATGCGTGTTAAATTCTATGCGCAGGATGCCCAACAAAATTAACACGAATAACACAATTTCCCGAACTACACAAATGTGCTATACCATACACACGTCACTGATCACTCAAACAGCTATCAGCGCCAGTTAATGGGAACTGGGTTCTGCGTGTTCATACCTTTCACCCATGCCATTGTGAATACCAGAGTTTGGAAGACTTCCACAAGAACATTTGAAAAGAAAGCTGCAGTTCACTTTTTTACCCCCATTGGCCCCCACCTTCCACCTCTTCAAATTATCCCCCCCCCCCACTTCCAATAAAAAACATTCTGTTGTATTCCAGTCTCTGAAAGGAAACCGTCGCTGTGTCGTATGCAGTTTTCTTTGACGCTGCTTGTAACCGCTCCTGCCAAGGTGTGCATGTAAGTAGGGCAGGTAACATCGATAGTTGTCTACAGGTTAATATAACGTGCAGCCTTATTACAGTTCTGGTCTGCTGACGCGTGTCGGGGTCTAACCCTGTTGATCTGCGCACCAGGAACAGCCGGCCTCTCCCAACCCTATTACTTTGTTCAGTGTCTCACACAATGGTCGCCGCCACACATGCCCACAGCACTGCCCCCTGCTCTCCACCTCCTCAACCTCCACCCACCACATTTTCACACAAGCCCCTCTCATCTGTGGAGGGGCTAAGGCTGAGAGAGAGAGAGAGACTCCATGCGCATGACAGCTAGTGAACTTGGTGACCAAAACAATGACTAAGCGATAATAAACTTCCCCTGTCATGGTAGTTTCCACCAGGTTATCAGGGTCGCGATGCGACCCCCACCAAATCGATAGCGTCTCCCTCACTCCCTCCTCCACTCTCCCCAAATCTGATGCCTCTACTCGGCCCACCCTACAACTCACAGCTGTTTTTATCTCCCGCCACAAACTGTATCTGGGTAGATTAACGATACACTCGATTTAAAAAAAAAACAACCATTATATCATCACACACATTTAGTCCAAGAACACGAGAGATCGGATATACCCTTAGTAATCTACACTTGGCCATATTCTTGGTAACATCTGCTAGGCTCCACTCAGTAACCACAAATGGTAGCATGTCCACGTGTGTCTTTTTTTTAAATTAAACAGAGGGAACTACGTGCATGACAGCACAAGCACATGCGACAGGCATGACCATAGAGAGTGTACCTTTTGTCATGGTGTGTCGATCGCTGACGCTGCTAGCCATTTTCACGACGTATAGTTTTATTGTAAAACATTTACGAGGTGAAATGCCTTTGGGCTCCATTCAGTGGTAACAACTACCCCAAACATGCATTCTTTCGCCATTCACGGGATATTTAGCTTGAGAGATCGAAAGATGCCGATGTCACTCAAGACGCCACGGTCAAAGCCCGTGACGACACTCTCTATCCGGTGCCTCATCCTCGCCTCATCTACGCACCCCCCCCCCCACACACACACAAAAGCTACAATATGCATCTTCCTTCCATTAACATGAACTTACCTTCGATCTGTACAACCCAGTAATTGTCATAGCCGTTTTGTGTCTAGTGCATCGTTACAAGCAATCCTAGATTAAGAATGCCTCCCAGATCCAATTTCTAAAATCACTGACGATGATTTTCGACTCTCTCAGTCTTTCCTTCCCACGAGTTCCTCTTTCTCATATTGAAACACGACGTGGACAAGGAAAGCCCCCTGTTCGGGGAACGTTTCCTCGCTCCTCGCCGACACAAACACGACAGCAACATGGTTGTTTGTTCCAGTATGTACAGGTAAAGTGGACTCAGACCTTAGGTGGACGTGGTCAGTAAGCGTAAAACTAGCTTGTGAGACTGTCGGTAAAAGCCACGACGCTAAGCCAGAAAGGTCGAACTCAGGTCTGTCGAGGCGGGTGAGCGGCAAGAACAGAGAACTGCTACTGTGTTGCACCGCCCCACGAGGAAAAAGTGCAGAAAGGCGACAGGGGGCAAGCCCCTGATCTACGTGACTGGAGGCCACTCGCTGGGATCACCTGCTGGGCGCTCCTCCGCTTTACCGCCTACCGCGCCGACCGCCTCACAAGCATCCGTCACCTGCTGTGCTCGTACCGCGTGCACGCAAGCAGACGACAGACGCGCGGCAGGCGATGCGAAGCAGGGTCACCGCTACAGGCTTGCTGCGTCACCCAGACCCGTGCGTGAGTCAGCAATACTGAGGGCGGCGATAAATCGACAATCACCCTACACGCCGAACGCTACCTACATTGGTGCCTGCGCTCGCGACAGGCTCGGGGTTGTCAGATCTAATCCCACCAGCTCCAATAATAGCGACTGGAGGGTGTCGCCCCCCCCCCCAAGTTTAATACCACGCGTGTAATCGAAAATAAGAAAATCCGGTAGCCTGGTAATCTGTCACATATTTTCTGCTTCACCGTACTGGTAACAGTACATTAATTTTATGTTCGTATCAACTATATGTGGGCAATTTTTAAGTCGTGCCGCCCATCTATCAGCGCTGTCTAAAAAAAGGAAATGCTCCCCACGCTACCCCCCACCCCCCACCACGCGGGATTGTAGACGTGCATTTTTCTGGTAAAGAATGGAACGCAAACGGATATTCTGATCTGCCAGACAGCCAAAGTGTGCATGAAATGTGTTCTCGCGCGTTAAAAATCTACATTTATTATTATTATTAGCCAGCCCAAGAAGAAGAGGACGAACGCACTTACAACTTTCCTTCTCTAAACTAACAGCCTCCAGGATGTACTGCGATCCGACATCAGGATTAAGGATCTGTACCGGCTAAGATAAAAAAAAAAAAAGGGGGGGGATGGGGCCTGGACTACGTCGCATGAAAGCAGTCGTAAGTACAACCGTGTGCTTTTCAACACTCCAGCACATCTTAAGGATTTTTCGCCAACAAATTTCCCCGCGACATTTTTCACATGAAAATGTCTGCGTAAACAATAATCGGGTTAACTTTAAATTATTTCTGACGGTAAAAGGCAGAACATGTCTTTTCTTCCACTTCCTTGAACCATGGAGATCGTGATAAGGCGGAGACAACAAGGTGCGGTTGTGCTTGATTATGCTGGCAGCTATACAGCTGACCGGCGCGTGCACTTGCCCCTGCTTCGCATCCGCCTCCTGCAGTTCGGCCAGCCCCGCCTCCTGTGCACGTGTTTACCCACCCATACCTTACGCACTCCCAGCTAGCACCACGCACTCTACAACAAGGGTGCATGCGTCCTGAAGCAGTTTTAATTTACCCAGAGAACTTTCTATTCAAATCTAACTTCCGCGTACACGGGGCTTCCTCAGCCTGCACTTTCAACCTCCACTTTATCGACCTGTATATAGGTTCTGAAACGAAAAGTACACTTCTAGACAGACGGGGTTTGTGTACTTCTTTGTTGAATGTTTACCGTCATCAAACAAACAGGTGGCGCATAGAGAAGAAACACGCACGCCGGAGACAAGGCCTGAAGCCCAAGACCTCGATTCCCATCATCTTGGCCACAACGCTACCAACCTGCCATTACTTGTGCTAGAAAATGCTGGCAGTAAAAAAAAAAAAAGTAATGGACACATGGCAATGGCGGCTGTAGACTGAAAGCATAAAAGGGAAATTAAAAAAAGAAAAAGTGAATAAAATAATACTATGCTAGTGCTGGCACTAAAATATCTGTTGCAATCATCTCACTCTCTCTCTTCGCTAGATAGCTCGGTGCTTACAGCATCGGACTCGCTGGTCAGCACGTCAAGCTGGAGGAAGCAGTATATCATCTCTCCATTCTGCGTGCATTCAGATAAAAAAAAACCTTTAATGCTCCTCAACTCGTTGATCAGAGAACGGGCACTACAGCATGCGGACAGAACCGAATGAGACACGGATCACGGCAGGGAGGTGCAGCGGGATGAGAAAAGGAAAACTCGGTAGCACCCTTAGCAAATGCTTTCGAACAACGCGTCCCTGCGGTACGGAAATGCCTCGTCATGCAGCCGCTATCGTATCGTACAGGGCTGGGCCACGCTACACTACCCACGATGCCGTCACCTGAGGTGGGGGGGGGGGGGCCTCACGGGTTAATGGGGACTAGCGGCCAAGACAATAGACTATGACTTGGCAAGAACTGTGGCTACACCGCTTTCTTTTTATGTGCCGCTTGCTTCAGTGATTTCGACCACCGGCCCACTGCAAAGCGTAAAACACTGGTATCAAGCTCCCATGGCACAAGGTGAAAGGAATGCCGTTTGTGGCAATACGTCGGCGACATGTTTTGATGCACACCGCACGGCAAGCAGACGTTAGCCCGCTAAGCATGACTGGCATGTACAAAGCACGATACAAGCAAAGCTTTGTGGCACCCCCACTCAGCTGTCGGTACACTGACGTTTCTGTTATGCGAATCGTAACCGTGTCGATAGAGTCGTGGATAAAGCTGCTTCCATGACGGCTGCCGGACGGCGACACTTTTTTCCCCACCAGAGGTCAGTGGCACACGTATCTTCCAACAGCTGGAAGAACGATCATCTGGCGATCACTCCAAGAGCTTTTAGCTCCTAGCGTCACCATGATGTCTTGAATATATGGCAGTTAATAAAGTTAACCTCACAATGTGAAAAAATCATTTAATTCTTCGCACTGATCGCTGCATGTTCAGCTAGCACAAGTTGACAGACGCAGGTGGCCCACTGGTCTAATAGTCGAAACGCAAAGTTAAATCCAAGTAGAAGCCTAACTGAACTTAACACAAGGCCGCAGCAGGCCTCCTAGCTCCTGCCCTCCTGGCTGACGCGGCTTTTTAGCCTTTTTTCAAAAATTGAAAAATTCCCCCAAACAATAGAAATGTTATTTAAACTTGGTTGCAACATCAACAAACAAAGAAAAATCACTTTGTTGCTTGGACCTTCTTCCATAATTTATAAATCCTTTAATGGAAACACAACTGAAGTTGAAGTAATCAAAGTCCTCACGATTCCTTATACACAGTCTGTTCGATACTGTTTACACCACGTGCTCGCTCGTTTTTCTCTTCGTAATCACTCTCTTGGCCTTTCAGGCACAAATACTCTTGTCTTCATCCACTTTATAGTAAATTTGCAAAACAATGTCATTTTCCTCGTCAGCGTGTATTTTGAAGAGTAAATCTAGCATTTCTCAAGTGACAGAGCAAGTGTGGATATCCACTTTACAACCATTTTTCATTCGCTTGGAACTGTGGTCAGAAACCGATTTAAAACACTAAGGGAAGTAACTCATAAAGAAATGATTGAGCTTTCGAATGTAAGAGTTCTTTACCTTAGACCATTAGCCATTCCCCGCAAATAAATCGTCACTCATCAAAGGTGTTCGACATGCGGCATACAGCTCTGCGCATGGTGTGCTGTGTTTGTGCTCCACGCGGCATGTTTGAGTTAAAGATGTTCTCTGGGACTTGTTCATTAATCACAATGCCTCTAGTACCAACAAAATTCTGGTAGGTGGTTGGACATGAAAACCCCCACCCCCACCCAGGATGGGGAGGAAGGGGGCTGTGTTGGCGAAAGGTACTGGAGATTTTCCAGGGTATCACTGGCCTGCTATGATGGCACGAAACGTCACAGCCAAAGCAAACATGGCAGTGCCCTATAGAGGATACAGAGGACATTTATTCTGCTTATCATAATTATCCAGAAGAACCAGGCATGTGTAATAAAATGTGACTGAAACGATGTCAGAATGACAAGAAGAAAACAATGTTATCCACTTTAACAGCGACTTTTAACCTTCTGCAGTAAGCTGGCATCACGCACCAGACAGACCGGAAGTGACAGTAACCTGATATTTGGTTTAGTGTCTTTGACAGAAAGCATCACCAGTATTCTGGGAAGAGGAAGTGGAAGGATGTGGCACCATCTGAACCCCCGCCAGTGGCGGAGCCAGAGGGACAGAGCATTGTTTTTTTTGCACACACCACTCAACTGGCAAACCAGCATTGTCGTGCTCCCATACTAGTTATCAGGTATCAGAGGGAAAATGCTATTCGCTGCCTCAATGAGTAGCAATGGACCAGGTAGAGAAAATGTCTGCGGACCCCTCAATCAGCGTTCTGCTTGAATGCCTGGCCTAGCTAGGGTAGTTGTGCTTGTGACCACGATGGCCGGCTTTGTACTGGGTTTTACACCTGCTGCATGTCATGGCTTATCAGATTGATATGGGCATCAGGGTTCGAAACCTTGGGTCAAAAATTTGATTGCATGACTCATCCTGGCCCAAACAAAACAGCTAAACCATTCATAAGTTTTCCAATGGAAACAAAATCATAGATGCTATAAATCGTCATGTTGAGGTACCACCATAGATATGGTTTTTTTTTTTAGAAAGAAAACACGAGGACAAACCACCAGCTGGAAACATGCTGAAACTGATCACTTACTGATATACATGTGTTGGTTTGGTCTTTAACTCATTCGCGACGTGTATGGGAAATAAACGATACAGCATAGGTCACGCTTACTAGCGAATACGGGAAATAAACGATGCAACTTTGAAAATTTATTTACGGGGAATCGCTAATCGTCTAAGGTAAAGAACTCCTACATTAGAAAGCTGATTCATTTCTTCACGAGTTGCTTCCCTTATACTGTGTTTAAACCGACAATGAGAACGCTTTTCGGTAATAATTCAAAGAGTATCCACGTGTGTTCTGTCACTTGAGAAATGCTAGATTTACTCTTCAAATTACATGCTAAAGCGGAAAATGACATTGTTTTGCAAATTTAATGTGATAAATTGGATGAAGACAAGAGTATTTGTGCCTAAAAGACCCAAGAAAGTGATTACGAAGAGAAAAACGAGCGAGCAGTATCGTTTCAGTATGTGTATAAGTAATGGCCAGGACTTTTTGATTTCTTCAAATTTAGTTGTGTTTCCATCAAAGGATTTTACCAATTATGGAACAAAGTCCAAGAAACACAGTAAGAAATGAGTTTTCTTTATTTATTGTAGTTTTTTATCATGTTTAAATAATTTTTGTATTGTTTTGGGGGATTTTTTAATGAATTTTTGAAAATTGGCTAAAAATGCCGCGTCCACGGGGATGCTCGAGGGTAGGATTCTACGTCACGATTGAGTTAAGTATAACAGACGCTATGTGAAACAAAGAACAAGTTCTGTTACAAATCAAGGAGAAACCTTACGTAAATACATATAGTTAAGATGCCCCCACCCACAGTGAAAAACAGCACAAGGTGTTCACTGTCACTACTCAGGTTATATCAAGCATTACTAGTTCGTACCTTCTGCTGCAGAGTGAGAAAGAGAGGTGTGGAATGACATTCCACAACACTATTGCTAAACCTTTTATTGTCAGCATCTACCCCATCCTACCGGCAACTATCTCTCCATCCAGTGATTAGACAACCCATACTGGGCTGATTTAAGGGGTGTCATGATGACAGCACTTCCTTGCTGTAGTATCTGCAGCCTTTCAATTACTTGCCAGTCACGGTCAACAACAGTATGGAAGAAATCAATGCTTCGCAAGCCAATACATGTAGCTATTTCACGAGGGACAGGCAGTGTTCATAGCAATGACCAAACTGTTACATTTATGTTAGCTATTATAAACTTTTTCTACAATATTGATATACATGATGTAGTACTAGTAGTGAGAAGGAATGAAAAATAACCCTGAATGTGACATCCAAGGCCATCATTCCTGCGTCACTGTGTGACACAGCAAAATGCTGCTGAATGATAAAGCAACTCTGTTGGCCAGGTGGCAAAAATGTCTGTTGAAGGTAACAGTATGATGGCTTCACACCACATTCTAGTGGCATTTAACGTTGTGCGACTCCCCACACCATGACACTCTTAGTAAAATGTCTTTGAATAAAAAGACCTCAAGTTGTTTTCACTAAATCTTCTCAAATCACTGGAACCAACACTTTCATGGAAGTAAAGGGCAGAGGCCTTTCCCGCTTCTCATCTTGATTTCTGTTCACTCCCTTGCGCAGTGACAGAAAGCATCATCTTTCACAAGGTAGAAATCAATTTATGTGTGAATGCAAGGTTTCTAGTTCAGTTATATCTTCCTCTTAAGGGAGCACAGAAAACAGAAGACAAATGCTTAAACATCATTCAACAAAAGCTAAACTGATAAAAGCTAAACTCTGGTATCACAGTGACACCAAACACTCTTGCAGACGAAAACCATTCCACTTACTAAGCGTAATCACATAGACAAAGAACAGCAGATGATTTAGCAACACTGAAATAATGTAATCATGCATGATCATCAATTACATGATCAAAAACACTGGCTGACAAAGACTTAGCAATATTATCACTACGATGAGTAAACGCTCAAGTTGAGTAGAGCCCTCCTGGGCATGCACATGAGAGTGTGTTTACAGGCATGCATATACACGTTGTAAACAGCTCTTTATGAAGATCTGCAGCTCTTTGGCTCTGAAGGAATTTACATACTGATCGACATCAGCATCTCCAACCACCTGCTATTTCTGTTGTCTTCTGATCAGCAGGTTTACACTCTGAATCAGTGGATTGGAAAGACCTGGTTTCTTTGGTCTCTCCTCTAATGTAACTGATTATTTTAGTTGATTTTGTGAACCTAAAATGCCACACATTCAGCAAAGAATGACCTTTCAAGCCACAGATTTGCAGTTCATAAAGGCTTATGAATATGACTGCATTGAGCATGTATGAGAAATACTCTGAGTAGTGTTGTCTCTGGCAGAAATTCTGAATCTCCATCTGCAAATCTATTTTTCTGTTTAACCTATACAACTCTGATTACAAGTAGTGAGAAGTACATTATCCTACACCTATGGAAATTCTGTTTGGAAAGATCATGAACACTGGGCGACACAGAAAGAGAGAATCTGAAACTGCTACATCCTTCAACAATTAAAGACTCATTTACTTCAGATGGAGACATTAAATTATATAATAATGCAACAAGCAGAACATTGAATCACACATTGTGTCCTTTACTGTTGATGAATTCTTGTCATTGTTATTTGTTAATCCTTTATGTAGTATAGCTATGTCCCTAAGAATATTACGGGATAAATTTACAAAATCGTCAGGTAAAAGCATAAGCACCAAATTTTGTATTTGCCCTATTTTATTAGAGATAATCATTGCTGGACTCCTCTAACTGAACAATCTCAATCTGTGTTTTGCTCTTAGCAAAACAAAGCATGCTTTTAAAACGAGGCAATGCGTCCTCGTACGGATTTAAAGTAACAATGTACACAAATCTGTACAATATACTTTCCTTCTATTTGCATTGTAAAAGAAAACAAGAACACAATGTACAACAGC
Organism: Lanistes nyassanus; assembly: GCA_004794575.1. Lineage (NCBI taxonomy): Eukaryota > Metazoa > Mollusca > Gastropoda > Architaenioglossa > Ampullariidae > Lanistes > Lanistes nyassanus. The sequence goes on along the minus strand of SMGT01010716.1, from coordinate 98,639 downwards.
AGAAGTACTACCCTGAACTGCAGTCATACACCGACACTTGACTTGGCCAGTCTCGTCTGCATAGGCCTCCTAAGGGTGCTGATCCTAAACAACCTGGTTACTTGAACTAAAAAATTAAGTAATTGTTCAGAGAAAAATACAATTTTTAAACCGCTCTCAAAAATGAAGACTAATTTAGTGATCACGGTGATCGTCTTGTTAAAAATCCACTGTTATTGAATGTCTTACCTTCGACGTCACGACGCCATCTTCTCCCTCATAGCACACTGCGCATGTGCTGACATGACCGGAAGTTAATCAACCCAATGCCATTTCGAGCTCCTCATTCAAAATGAAAACAAAGCTAAAGGAGATGGCATTTTTGATTTCCAAGATGACAAGACAATAGAAATAAACAGATTACGGATAATAACCACATCATGCCTCCTATATATAGCGACGAAGAATATGGTACGTGTTTTCATCGAACCTCCCATTATTTATATCTCATAGTCATATCTGTGCAGAAGAGAATTAAATGATAGAACTGAACTAAGTGAACAGTTTTGGGTAACAACTGAACATGAAAACATAGTAGTGCGTTGTGTTACTGTCTGGTGACTCATACATTGCAGTGTTTATTCTAAGAAGTGTCTTCTTTTCAAGACTTGTGAAATTATTAGACTTTTGTATTGGCAGTATCAAACATACGTATTATACACTTAACGATGTGCACTAACGATAAATGTTAATGTAGGATCTAAGTATTATCATGAGAAAAATATGATGGCGGAGCATATGTTCATGTTGTTCTAGTATAATGAGCTCTTTGCGGTAAGTGCTAGGATATGCCGATTCTGTTGATGCATTCTAGAATCGTTATCAAACGACGTGTGTCCAAGATTGCTGTGTCCAGAATAACAATGTTAACATTGCGGCAGGAGTACGTTGAGGAATTAAAGAGAAACTGTGATCAAAATATGCATTTTGTGACATTTTCGCATCTACGTTGTTGAGTAAGAGGGTTGAGTGCACGATGAAGCAGGCATCAGCTGTAGGTTTTTGTTTTCCCAGATGCTAGTATAATACAAGGGTGGGAGTGCAGAGAAACAGAGGATGGAGTGCCATACTATTTAAAGTAAGTTATTATTAATAACATGCATGTCATGAGTTTTTTTTTACGTTTATTCAGTAGTGAAAAAAGTTGGTCTATTTAAATAGCTTTAAAAAAAAATTTGGGGGACGTACTATATTCATCTTAACACTACAGAAAATTTTGCACTTGATAATGACCAATCAATTTCTATAAAATTAAACAAGGTAAAGTAAAACCTCCCTATTAAAACCATCCCTATTACAATCCCCTCTTAGATAGCACCAAAACTTTGTTCACCAACCTGTCCTGGGCTACATTACATGTACTCTCCATTAAAACCCCTCTCAGTTAAGACCTGATTCTGGTGCATTTTCAAAAGTCTTAATAGGAAAATTGTATTTCTTTTTACTTTTTTCCCCCATTGTTTTAATATCTCCATGAGTTGAAGAATATTATACTTGACAGCCATGATCATCTTATCCTTGCTCATTGTCACACTGTTAATGGAGGCCTGTCTGTAAAAGCTCACGAGCAGACGCATGTCTGAAAGTACAATACAATCATTAAAACTGTAGGGATCATTAGTGCTCACAGTGCATGTGGGCAGAGCAGTGCCTTACAGACATTTACAGAGCAGTGGTTTAATATATTGCTTTATCCTGTATTAAAAGCTGATTTTTTTTTCCAAATTGGGTATCATTAACAGTGAATCATTAAAAGAGTCAACATGGGATCATCCGTATTACACAAAGGTCTTGGACCAGTTAGGTGAGATGTCTTTTTCTTTATTAATGTATTACATGTTTATGTACTATAACTGTTTTAACATTATACAACAATATTCATTTGAGTATGAATGGGATATAGCTGGCAAATTCTCCCCAGTAAATGGTGCAGTCAGATAATAAATGTATGGCCCTTCAACAGTGTGCAGCATTCAAATGTTTTTGCCAGATGGTAAACATTGTTAACATTAATAAATGTTCCTTCTTGTTGTACAGCTTTCACTTTTTTCAGATATCCTATCTTGGATTTGAACGTGTTAATCAGACTGTAAAGTTAATTTGGAAAGCACATATGAGACCTGGAAGTTGTGTTTACTATTTGTGTTGTCACAGACAAGTATCAGGCTGTGCAATATGCTGCTTACAGAACAGTGCTGAAGATTCGTCATCTTCAGAGGAAGTTTGGATGTGAGTTTTGTTTTATTTTGTTAGAGCTACAGTTTATTCAATCACTCAGCTGCATCACTTTGGTCTTGGGGTGATATTAAAAGTTTTTAGTAATTTTACTCATTGATTGTGTTTGTAAGTCTAGGTGTGAGTTTTATTTTTATTTCAGAAAAATGTTTAAGGTAAATATACATTTAAAATGTTACCAGATTAGCGTTTTTCATTTTCTCTTTTTTTCCCCTAAGAAATAATAGCAAAACAGAAAAGGTCTTGGATTACTGGGACAAACATCTTGTCTTTTTTCCTTCCTCTATCTGTCTTCTGTTTCAACAAAGCCTAACTAAAAATGGTGATAGCCAATTTGAGGTATTAAAATTTGGGGTGGAATGATAAGCAATATAAAAAATTTTGCCATGCAACAGAATTCTTTTTTTGAAAATCCCACTGTCTAAGCATGCACAATGTAAACAATACAGGGATAGAAAAGTTCTAAAATTCACTAGCCCATTTGACATTTCCACTGACTAATAAATCAAGGATCCAAAGTCTTGATTCAAAAGCTCCACAACAGACTAAAGTTGAACGACGAAAAAACAGAGGCTCTTCTCTTCAGTAAAAGAAATGGTAGAGTGACAGAATATCCCACAGCAGTTCGAATTGGTGATGTCGACATCCCTTTCAACGACTCTGCAAGAAATCTTGGTGTTATTATTACCTCTAACATGACACTTGACAAACACATTTCCAACATCTGCAGATGAACTCAGAAAAATCAGCAGCTTCCGTCACCTTCTGTCTGACCAGGTTACAAACACATTTGTATGTGCCTACGTTCTGTCTAAACTTGACTACTGCAATTCCTTGCTAGCCAGCTGTCCTCTGTATCTGCTACAGAAGTTACAGAAACTTCAAAACTCTGCCGCTCGCCTTGTCCTGAAAGCGCGCAAAACAGACCATGCCACACCACTACATTGTAAAGCTCTATCATCACTATCATCGCCTGTTTCCCCTGCACTGTCTAAATGAGTTTCGGAGAAGTTTGGGCTCGCCAAACGAGATTTAAGTGTAGTGGGGGCTGGCCAGGTCTGCTTCCGTTATTCAAAATGGCTAAACGCGGGAAGAGGACCTTGCGTCTCTCCGCGGCCCTTAGCGTTTTGGAAGAGGTAAATGAAAGCGATACCAGTAACGACAGTCACGAAAGTGTCAGACACAGATTTGGAAGACAGTCAGAGTCAAGAGTCTCGAGACACTGATTTGGAAGAGGAGAGTGGAAGCCAGAGACAAGATACCGAAGCGGAGGGAGGGGGTGTCTAACCAAATAACCACGATCATACTGAAGATGCCGACACTAAAAACACCTCAATATGCGAACAGTTTGTGAACTTCAAGGGTGCAATTGTGTTTTATTTCACAGTGGAACCATTTACCAACAGATTCAAAGTGGAATACTCCTGATTACTGGATTTATTTACCTGTGGGAAGTGTACAAGCAGTGAAACCTTCTTTTGTGCCAATTTTTTGTGTGTGCAAAAATGACTATATTTGGCACCAAATAGTAAGTACAATTCAATATTTTTAACTAAAAGTAGTGTTTCCGGTGTGATGTGGAAGAATAGATCTTTCTAAATATTTAAAATATATTATGATGCGTTTGGTAGTTTTCAAGTAGTATTTGTTTTTAAAAAGTGTAAATCTGTGTCGCCCCCTGGGGTTACTACTTTGGGTTTAACCCTTCGGATCCAAAGAGTTAAAGAGACTCACAGCCTTTTGGTACTTGAAATTTGACATCAACATCAACAAAAGCCCATTCTTTGATTTTGTCCTTTAGATTTGCATATCATAGCATCATGAGTGGATTTTGTGGACTTTCAAACTGGCCCGGGTGTCTCTGTAGACACTGCAGAATGATGGTTCAGTACAAGTGAATGGTGCTGCTACTCTTTTGTGCTGGGGAAAAGAAAAGCTGGAAAGGTTGGCCAGTGACTTGAGCTAGTACACAGCAGGATGGCTAGCAAGAGTGATAGAGCTGGATGTGTTCCAATCCTAGAGACACTCAGTAATGCTGTGTATGCTCTACATTTCACAGAAAAATAATTGATAAAAGAATTTGTTTACATCAGCAAACATAAAAAGACATTGATTAGCAGAAAAGAGTGAAATGTACAAAATACTAAGCCCACAAAGAAGGCCCCACCCCTACCCCTCCGCAGAGAAACCCCCACACACATTGCCATTGTTGTTTCCAAACAAGGAGTTTAAAACAACTGTCGTGTTTTTGTAAGTGTGTTTGTGTGTGCATATGCATGCATGTTTGTGTCGGGCTGGTGGTGAGATCAACCAAGTTACACTATCAGTATCTTTAAATAAATTCTTTATACACAACTCAAAATTTAAAAAAAGCCTAGTCATTACTGTAGAGTTTAGTATTGTCTGCTAAATGTAGTGGGGGAAAGTGTTGTGCAAGAAGTTACTAAGAACAGTTAATGATACAGTGGCGCCTCAACGACCGGCCTGGTCAACGATGTAGTTTTGTAATGATTGCATCAAGAAAATGATTAATGATGCAGGCTCTAATTAATGATGTGACCAGTAAGCTTGCTGTATGTGTTTTTGCATGCTACGGGCTCGCTGTTCACATTTACTCTGACATTCTGGGCAGCCTCCAGAATGAATTAAGAGATTTCCTATATTAACCTATGGGAAATCGTGGTTTGATTGATTAATGATGGATTTGAATGATGACGGCAATCGTTGTACATGTGTGGACAGAATAAAAAGATGATGACACCCTTTGTAAACATAAGCATGGAAACTGTATGATAATAATTTTGAAGCATGTAAATTTAGGCTAGATTTAGAGAGGGAGATTTCTTAATAGAAAGTTTTGTACCTTTTAAATGAGACACCTGTATCTGATCTTTTGATCTACCATTTTTGAAATCCTTTGTGCTTACACACTACACATCTGACTAGGGGTCCTCAAATCCTTGGCTAATGAGGTACAGTCCTCTGTTAGTTACAACTATGTGTGATACATGTATCGCAACACACAATGATCCCAGACATTCAGGAACAATACGACAAACTTGGAATTTGTTGTACTGGAGCAGTGACAAATGTCACAGAATGCAACACAGTTCTCTTACGTCACTCGACGCGACAGCTTTTCCTTCTAGGTACGATACCTTTTCATTCTTCTAAGCCTGCTAACAGCCGTCCCTTGCTTACACAGCAATGGCAGGCCGCTGGTCATAGTATAGCAGCACTAATTCAACTGTATTTCACTGACAATTAAGTGAGATTTCTCCTCACGATGTTTTCTCAGGTGGTATGAATCATTGCTACATACACTGACCTCATTGTCTGGATGGTGATTGCTACTCGCAGACCCTTGTTTCTTCAGTCACGGTGGAACATCCACTGATAGTCTCTCTGTACAGATCTCTTGTGGATTTCTACGGCTATTTGAGTCAGCTTCACGCTGGTCTCTTACAGTCCCAGTGGCCATTCACCTGATGTACACTTCAGTTCTCAACACCTGGCTGTCACATGGGCTGTCTACTCGGCATGTTTCACTGCTCCACTGCTCGTCAGTGTTTTGGTTGACCTCCAGCAGTCCTCTCAGCGTTGGCCTGGTTTCCTTCTCCATGTTGTGTTGACCCTCCTTTCTGTATCTGCGTTACACTGGTCCCCCTTTCATCAGACTAACTCACATGTTGGATGGGCTAGCCAGACGGACCAGTTTTATACCTTTGAACATGCTGAAGATGCAAGCATACCTGGGCCTAACTGATCGTGCTACAGATGAGACTTCTGACGTCATCCATCCTGCGACCACTGACATCCTCTCTCGACCCCTAGGTAGCTGTGAGGGTGGTGTAGCATGTCATTTCCAATTTAAGCAGCAATACAGTAACTTCATTTCTATCCCTTCCCATGCTAACCTGCAAGAGAAATCACTACACACAGTGTGGCATGTAGTTTGACATCATGTTGATGCGTTTGTGTATCCACAGTGTGGCATGGTGTTTGACACAAGCATCATGTTGATGTATTTGTGTGTCCACAGTGCACCAGCTGTCACTGCAGTGCCTGAAGGATTTGCTGGAGGACCATGGCTTTCCGCTGGGCTGCAGTGGTCTCATAGACTGCCAAAGTTTGCAGCTGCTGCTGTTGGACATGTTTCGCTCAGCTGACTTCAGACACTTTGACAACTTTCGCCGGGATGTGGCATCAGAGCTCTTGTTGAACTGTCTCCTAAATATGTTAGACAGGTATGTCTACTTCTGTCATTGTCGTGCCTACCATTCTTTATTTGCTAACTACCTATTGCTTAATGCAGCCACTCAGCATGAGAACGTTCACAAGAAACAGTGACACTCTGTGCAGCACTCGGGAAGTCTGATGGGTAGCCCTCCAAAAAACCATATTAAAAAAGTTACAGTTCGGGTGTCATTTGAAAGTTGTTAAACTTGCTGTATATATACACGTGTGTATATATATATATATCAGATTTGTACATTTATAAAAAATATACCAAGATCAATAGCTAGGTAAATGTGATTTGGTCAGAATGATTTTTAAAACTTCTGCCCACAGTGAAGTCGTTACTACACAAGAAAAACTTTCTTTTGGAATTTTTCTTTAAATTGTTTTATGAACAGTCTTGGATGCTAGTTATTCTGTTGTAAATTTATTATTAGCATTTCTATAGCACATATTTGGTATATCTGGCAGAGAGAGGTCTGGAAACATGAGTGTGCGAAGTGTAAAGCTGATTTTGGCTGCTCTGTGCAATGCCACACTTCCACAGAAATATAGATGTAAGTAATACTTTGTCTATCTTGTAGCTGTTGCTCAGTTTACTTTAAATAATATTCATACTTAAGGCTACACATAAGCAAAGATGCAGCTAAGAAATAAAGAATATTAATAATTTATTTTGTAGGGCACATTTTACAGCTGACGTGTATCTTATATTATTGGAATGCATGATTGTTCTAAAGTTATGCAAAACTCTCTTCAGAAATTTCTCAGATTTACCACAGTTGGCTGGTTTAGCAGTCTGAGGAAGTCACCACGAAAGCTGTCTCATGATGGGGGTTGAAGGTGGGGAGATGATGGGGTTCCTTGTGGGAGGAGAATGGGGGAGGAAACTGGCCAGCCATATGAGCAGTCAGATGGCCACCCTTATAAACACTAAAACAGAGAGCCAGCCTTATAAACGGATGGCCAGCATTATAGACAGTCGGATGACCAGCCTTATGAAGGGTCGGATAGCTAGCATTATAGACAGACAACCAACCTTATACAGTCAGATGGCCAGCATTATAAACAGCCAGCCATCATTATGAACAGGCAGATGGCCAGCATTATAAACAGGCACCCAGCATTATAAACAGTCTGATGGCCAGCGTTATAAACAGACAGCCAGCATTATAAACAGACGGCCAGCATTATAAGCAGGTGACATGCAAAGAGACTACATGTGGTGGACACTGATCCAAACCCAATGACCGTCTGTATCGATGACAAGCATGTGTTACTGCAGTTCTATAGGCTATCCCCACAGCATAAAGAAGCCAATTTAGCAGTTAAGTGATTAGCATTATATAGCAGCATTTTTAATAGTCTAGAGAAGACAATTTCGTAAATGAACTGAGACAGCAGAGGGTCAGTTAGTGCATTGGCTATCATTTTTGTAGCAGAACATATGCATACATCTGTGCTGGTAAACATTAGCATGTAGATTTATCATCTTAAAAGTAAAGAGACACATGAGGGTGAGAGAAAACGAAAAATTTGACGTCATGACAATAAAAAATTTGACTGTGACAATCCAGCCTGTAGACTCAAAATGAGAAAGCAGATTCTTTTCTGTCATTGCAGCTGTATTCTCGTCGCATGCTGCTAGGGATGATGCAGCACATACACGTATCTGTGTTAAAGTTTCATGCATGCAGCAGCACACATAAACACATAGTCCTACACATTCTACCACCCTCCTTCCACTGCTGCCTGAAAATCTGTATGTGTTTTTCTAGATTTCTGGGAAGAACTGCAAACAAGTTACGCACACACTAGAAAGGATGTTGTGGCTGCTTTTATACAGGATCTCATCCAGGTGGGAACGAGCTGGGAGTTAATGGCCTTAGTGAAATCTGCATTCTCCTTGCTTTATTCTTCAATTTAAAATGTTAACATTCCACCTTTATTGGTGTAAATTACTTTGTGAAATATAACCTTTTTTCTATTTCCGTGTTAGTGTTACATTGTGTGTGTGTGGGAGGGGGGGGGGAGGCAGGAGATGTGACATTGACATTCTTCTTTTTCCTCTTGTCAATATTTTTTTCTTGTATAAATGCTGTATCTCTTTGCATGTTCTTGTTAAATTTTAGAAATAAACATTTTTCTTCCTGACAGATTCCAGACCTGATTAAGGAAAGCAGTGCCTTTGGGAAAAATGTGATGGCAGCTGTCAGCAGCTGTATGAAAGTGGTCAGTTCCTTCCTGATAAGTCATCCTCAGATTGTCGTTTACTTGCCTGATATGAAGCAGCTTTTGTAACCTAATGCCATTGTAGGTGTGTTTCTGGAGATGGACCTGGATAGACGAAGCCTTGAAGGTTACTGCAACTTGTCATCCAGAATAGAAGTTTACAAGTGTGAGTCAGTGTGATGGCAGTAGGGCTAGAAACGGATACCTTTCTGTATACATCAGTTCACAAGTGGAGCTGATCTAGCTGATGCTGTCACAATACTGTACCCTGACCCAGAGTGCTAATTTCTCAAGTTAGCGATCCCTAACTGCACCTTACAAAAATTGAAACAATTGGTAAGGCCCCTCTGCACATACCTCCTGCGTGTGACCCCTTGTGCACTGCTTGCTGACAACACTAGCTGACTTCTCAAGCACATGATCCAGGTCAGTCACTGTATCAATCACTCCATGTTGTGGCGTTGGCCTTAGCGTCCCTGCGTGTACCTTCGGTGCCAGTCTGCACTTCAGTTACAAGGACAGTGAGCTTTTGTCTTTTTCGGACATGTTTCTTGCTGTCTGCCTGTCTGTGGTATTTTTAGCTAGGCAGTAGCATGCAGTGAGGTCCAACTGACATTTCTCTCTCGTCTGTTGCTGTACTTGGGCTGCCTATGTTGATGCATGGTATATATGTATGTTTATACTATATGTGATGGAGAGGGTTCGCTCCTGTAAACTTTCTTCTCTCTCTCTCTCTCCAAACCAAGGAAAAGAACTCGTCACAGGCCTTCTACATGTTTATTTGAGGACACCGCTGCTGCTGCACACCTTCTCTTCTGCCCACCTCCCTGCCTCTACTGCCCAGTCTCGGCTCTCGTGACATGGGGCGTTACATTGTCTGTACTGCGTCTCTCCTCGTTTCACCACTACTCTGAGAAGTACCCTGCTTTTACCGGGTGGGAGCGAGCCACAACAGTGCCACTGTCCGGGCCAGCAGCAGCAAGCCGGCGTACACGCGGCAGAGGCCAAATTTTGTGTTACACGCACAAACCTCAAAATAAAAGCCCTAAGGATAGATCTACAAAAACAGTGAAAATATGTTATGGATAGTGTGCACTCTGCTCTTCCTGTTAATGTTAAGGAAAGTTAAGTAGAGTGAGAAGGAAATAAAGATAATTACGTTGAAAGGCAGTTAAACTAGCTAATGTGAATAGAAAAAGATAAGAAATATGCCTACAACCTAACCTAATCTATTAAGACTTTGGGTGAGTTTAGTATCTACTGAAAGAATATATCAAGTAGAATTCGAATATGTTGGTTGTTAGTATCTGCAACTGTCCTAGAAGGATATAGAGACGTTTAAAGAGAGTGAGCCTAGCACAGCACACTGTAAGATGACGTAGTGCGTCACACACACGCTGGCAGTACTCGACCCATACTGCCCCCGGCGAACGCTGTGGCTGTGAGCGTGATGGCCAAAACCATCTCCATGATGGCTGCCCCATCACATTTACATGTTATAGATGCTTGTTCGTACATTGCTTATGCACCTATCTCATGTGTTATTTATTGTCTACTCATGCTGTTGGCACTGATGCTAACATTTTTGTTGTCTTTTGGTTGTTGCAGTTTTTGCTGTTAGTAAATCCATAAATTTGCTAAAAGAGTGTACACATAAGCTTCGCATGAGCGTATGTCTGCACAGGTTGTTATGGCCTTATGGGATGCCTGTCTGGCCTCGTGCATGCCCCAGAACTCCGCCCATAACTTGCAGGTGAGGTTGAACGGAGGAGATCTCTATTTGTATGGACCACACATCCTACATGTGGGTTGGGAGGTCGGCTGCATATTACACTGCGGATGTACCGTCTCACTGCAGTTGCAGTGTACGGGTGCTGCATGTTTCACTTCAGGTTCTGGCTGTCGTGTTCTGGAAGTCTTGCTCCTCTGGCATGATCTGCATGGTGTTTTCCCACGTTTTGCAAACACGTGGGTTTAGGAAAAAGACGTGTAGGTGGCTGCCATGATGCAGTTGGCCACAGTGGAGGCAGTGCTCCTCCCACTCCAGCTTGGCCTTGTCCCAAAACGCTCTCTGACCAGCTGATTACATCGCATCCCTGGCCCTGACGGATGTGTGCTTTCATATATTCCTTTGTCTGGCACTGGAAGTGGTCTTGATATTTCTGGCAGACTCCTGTCTTCCGGTATCAAACCCTTCCTTTCCGACTCGCGCACTTGCCTGGGGTTTTCTCCCCCTGGTCGTGCACCAGTTTTGTCCTGTTACACAAGCACACGATGCTGTTTGGCTTCTCTGGATGACCAGACCTTTCTCTCCGAGGATGCTTCCCTCTGTGCTTCACATCGCGTGGGCTTTTCTGTTGTCTTGCTGCCTTGGTTTGCTTGCGAACCTCGGCTGATCAATCTTTGGCCATCCTACACATTTGTGTTGCTTTGCATGATTTTCGACGCTGTGAGCTTGACGGTTTGCATGCGCCATGCTGCTTTGTCCAGCTTCTGCACTTGTGGCGGTGGTGGGATTGATGGGCCCCACTTGCAGCGGTGTTCTGGTGACCCATCCATCGAGCGTTGCAGCGCATTGGTTCCTGCCCTTCCTTTTGCAGGAAGCGCTGATGCCACATCTGGCTGCATTTTCTCTATTGTCCTTGCCAGGCTTGTCCTTGCAGATATCTGGTGTTTCCCTCGTTTCTGGACACGGCTTCTCCTCATTCCACACACAGGGTCTGTGATGTGCTTGGGAATCTCTGGGTGTGGTTGTGCTATTACCATGGGGTTGACCCCTTCAGGACATGGGGATGAACTTGCGATTGTTGGCCGACGTCGTCCATCTTCTGTTGCTGCTGTACTTGCCCCTGGCTGCACCTTGTGTGGCTTTCGAAAAGTCAGGCAAATGTTGTCCGTGAGCGGTGCACACAGGGTCACTTTGGGGTGGTGCGCTTACGCAGAGGGTCCTTATCAGGGTTACACTGTTGCAATTTTTGTAAGGTGCGGTTAGGGATCACTAATTTTAGAATTTAGCACTCTGGGTCATGGTAGAGTATTGCTAAAGAAGCACATATTTAGCTAAGAAATTTGGATTTCTCTTTGTTCTGCAGGCTGGATCGGATGGAGCAAGCATATCTGAAAGAGGATTCTATTCTTGGCTGATGCGAGAACCTCAGACCATCATCTGGCTTCCAACATTACACCGACTGGTGGCAGCAGAAACAGGTAGAGAACTGCATGACTTCTGTTAAATGTCAAACATAAAATAACACCTGGCTTTGAAGGTAGATGGTGTCACATCAAAGCCTAGGCCTCAGTTGTTAAAATGATTGAGGTATTAAAAATCATAAAATGGAGACCAAAGGATTGCTTTATTTTTGGAGTATCAGATAGAAGGGAAAAAACCCTGCTGCATGTTTATCGATGTGTAAGTGTACAATTTTTTAGTATGATGCTTTTGTGTTGCAGTCAAGCACGACTGTAAGTGCAGTGTGTGCAAAAGAAACAATATAGTTGGATTTAGGTGAGTAAACTAGGAGTTATCATCATTCAGTAAATAACACACCAATCTTTCCAGTCAAAAAGTGAGGACTGTTCTCATAACACAAGGCTTTAGATACTTTGTTGTCTGCATGGTTCCTTACTAAAGTCCTGGCATTGCTTTGTCTGGACTGATGTATAGGCTGCTAACGGGTTTGTTACTGTTGGGTGTAACTTCAGGCTTGGTAAATGTGTCAGCTGTGAACTTTCAGGTACAAGTGTCTGCAGTGCTTCAAGTACAACATTTGTCAAGACTGCTTTTTTCATGGCCGAGTGTCCAAACAGCATCGGCTAGGGCATCCTATTCAGGAGTACTGCCTCCCGGTGAGTAGGAAAGCTCTGAAAGTGTACAAATCTGAGAGAATTTGTGTTTGTGTGTGTGTGTGTGCATGTGTGTGGGGACGAGTAAGAAGACTGTGTGGTGCTGTGTGTGTATGTCAGTTTGGGAGTTGACTGAGGCATCCCTTTCGACATATCAGCTCATGCAGTTCTCTTATTCTGCTCCCATGCTTCTGGCGTCTGATGTGGCCATGACCACTGAAAGCTTTTCTCATTCTCTTATGCTGTCATCATGTTGTTTGGTCTCTTGAGGCCGATGACATTTTCCACATGAGGTCTACGCTTTGCAGGCTACGCACAAGGATAACACGAAAGCGTTCATGAAAATCATCCACAACAAGCTGAGGCCCAGGAATCAGCGCAGGAAGAAGTTGGCCTACCTGCCTGTGGACAGCAGCAGCCTGCCGAGCGTCTCAGAGGGGTGGGTTAGACGTGTGTCTCCGAGGGGTGGGTTAGATGTGTGTCTCAGAGGGGTGGGGTTAGATGTGTGTCTAGGAGGGGTGGGTTAGACGTGTGTCTCGGAGGGGTGGGTTAGATGTGTGTCTCAGAGGGGTGGCTTAGATGAGTGTCTCAGAGGGGTGGGTTAGATGAGTGTCTCAGAGGGGTGGGTTAGACGTGTGTCTCAGAGGGGTGGGTTAGATGTGTGTCTTGGAGGGGTGGGTTAGATGTGTGTCTTGGAGGGGTGGGTTAGATGTGTGTCTTGGAGGGGTGGGTTAGACGTGTGTCTCAAAGGGGTGGGTTAGATGAGTGTCTCAGAGGGGTGGGTTAGATGTGTGCTTTCAGAGTCAGCGCCAAAACTAGACGTTAAAATGTCACAGGCATCAGCAACTTTCAACCAGTGATTTTGCACTTCTGTAACAGACTGTTTTGGTTGGTTGGTTGCTTGCTTATTTTACAGGGACAGTGCTTCAACCTTCCAGCGATATTGTGTTATGGGGGAATGGGGTCCTGTTGCTAAATTATGTACTAAAATAACCGCCAGACTGATAACTGTAGTAAAATGGCCAGTTCCAAGAGGCAGTTTGAATGTTTGGAGGAATTGCCGTGAGTCTGCACAATGTTTGCCTGGAGGATATACTGCTTGGTCACTGTTGGGTTGAAACCTTCTGCCCACAATTTGATGCTTTTTCCACCAAGCTATCCACTCCAGCTCATAATACCTATTATTTCCTGTTCCTTTTTCTGCAGACGGTACCAAACTATACCAGCATCGCCTCAGATGTTTGTAGTTCTGGGATGAGCAGTCTAGCAAAGGGTAGAGAAAAATAAAATCTTGACCAAAAAAAAAAAACTGTTGTTGAAGCAGCCACAATCCAATTTGCAGTGCAACATAAGAATGGAATGGTTTATCAGCCACGTCTTGTACTGTCGGTGGTTGATTCCAAATTTTCTGTCTTCCATAGGTCTAAGGCTCAGCAGTAATCGATAGTTTGTAATGGCTGAAATGAAAGCGTTTTAGATGACATAGGGAGAAGCAAGAAGAAGCTAGCTGTTATCAACTCTAGTAGTGTAACAAGCAAAGAGCAGTAGGCAAACATGGCATTGGATGTCTCATTCGAAGCCGTGCTTTGATTTATAATTGATCGACACAAGTTATTCCAACACCAAAAGAGATGTTGATGCATGAAATAGCAATAACATAAGGTGCAAAACCTTATGACAGTTCTCTATCCTCTATCCTCTATCCTCACAGAAAGCAGAAAGACCAAGTGCTGTCCCCCTTGTCTGTGCCTGGCCATTCCAGCATCGAAATAATTGTGGAACAAGGAACCCTGTACGAGGATGACAGTGGTCATAGTTCAGACCAGGGGGACGGCTCTCCTGTACGGGCACCCCCTTGCCCCTCTCCTGCTAGATACCTGCAGGTGGTAAGGAACCTTATGTTTTGTTTTTAACCTACAAATAGATGATGACCAAATGCAGCTTTGCATTGAACTGAGAGTAAAATGCATATTTCTTGTCACAATCCTGTACCACGACCCAAAGTGCTATATTCTCAATTAGCAATCCCTAAACGCACCTCCAAACAAAAATGACCCACCAAGGTAATCCTGGTAAGACCCCTTCGCGTATGCGCACACCACATGCCACCCGTGCGCAAAGCTCACTGTCTAGGTCAGGCTGACTTTCTCAAGCGCTGTGCTGCTGGCTTTTTGTTTTGTGTTTATCAGGCAATGACTTCCTTTTTCGTCACCCCGTGTGCTCAGCAGTAGGTTTGTTTTGTTGTGAAAATTGTTTGTCCCACTCTGACATGCCGCGTGAGCACCACCCTACGTCTCGTTCAGACAGGAGTGCCTGCCAGGATCGCTCGGACAAACGTAGGTCTGTTGGTCGACACCAGTCACCAGCCACCACTGTCACTTCTGCTGCCATGGTGGCCCTGCTTGTGCCGCTACCTGAGCTTTACACGACCATTACATGTGGCTTCTCAAAGATGCCTTTTCCTCTCCCTGCAGCCTGGTTGAACGCAGGAGATCTGTAAAGCTAGCATCTCGCACTGGGTAACAACTGTTGTTCGGGTGCATATACTTCTTCAACGACGAGAGGAGAACCAGAACCTTCCCTGCCCTTGGCCGCCGCACGAAGTTCGCACTTGGGCCGCCTCGCTGACCTTGCAGACGCACGCTCTGCGAGACGTCCTGCTGGCGGCATACTGGTGGTCAGAGGATCCTGTTATAAACCACCACCTGAGGGATCTCTCTTGCTGCCGGGAGGACGGGCTATTTGGTGTGGTGGGTGCTGGTGTCACCCAGCACCTCTGGTCAGCAAATTTCTTTTTCTAAATTTGTATTTCTTTAAGAATACTTACCATGACCCATTACAAACCCACCCTCCTCCCCGCTGTTGGGTTTTTCTGGCTTGAGAAAGTCCGCTTGACCTAGTGAGTGAGCTGTGTGCACGGGTGGTGTGTAGTGTGCGCATGCACGGAGGGGTCTTCCCAGAATTACCTTGGTGGGTTTTGTGTGGAGGTGTGTTTAGGGATCGCTAATTGAGAATGTAGCACTTTGGGCCATGGTAAGTATTGTTAAAGAAACACAAATTTAGAAAAAGAAATTTGCATTTCAATGCCAGACTTACAAAGAGAAACAACCAATGGACCAGGATGACAGAAAAACATTTGCTCCTTATTCGTATCACTTAATTGCAATTCCACTTCCTCTTCCTGCTTTAAAAAAAAAACAGAACAAGAATACTGAGACATTTTTAAAAGATATTTATGTAGCTTCAAAATGATGACTGAAAGATCCAAAATCTGTATTGCCGATTTTGTCATGTTTCAGCCCAAACCAAAAATGTCCCCAAGTAGAATGACGGACAGACATAGTCTTATACATCTGGTGCACACGCTGCGTCAAGAAAACAGGTATAGTGGATGTGCTTGAGCCTGCTTCCCTCTTCATGTCTCCATCTTGTCAAATACCGTTCTGATTATTTATTTTGACGTGTCCCAGTCTTACCAAATGCCACTGTATTCATTTGTCCAGATGTTGCTATTCACGTATAAAGTCTTGTAAATTCTATACTTCCTACAGGTTGTGGATCAGTGTGTGTAAATTTGTTCAATATTTTAGTGTAAGAAGATTTCAATGGCGGGATTGTTCACAGATCAGCTTAGCTAGACTCATAATTCATGTGCTCATGAAAAATCTCATTAGTTTTCTTGTTGCATGTTGTGTATGGGTTCAAAATGTTGGCAGATTTTGGAGACAAATTTTAGCATCATTTTGCTGATTAGAAGCTTAAATCTGGGTGAATGTTGATGTCCTTCTACCCTCCACCTTCAGGTTATCGTTTTCATGCATTTTCTTATTTCAACCTTTCATACTCCTCTCTTCAATGTCTTTACAACGCCTCAGAGCCTTGCGCCAGCAGCTAAGGGGTGGATTTTGTAACCATGGCGACAAAGAAATGTGGACATCACATGCTACAGCTGAAGTAATTGCAGAGGTTACTGTTGAGCCCACTTGTTCATCACAAATCTCTCCAGATCTCAGTCGGGGTGGCAGCCAGAACACTGTACTCGACACCCAAGAACCCACCACAAAGCAGAGGGAAAAGGTGCGCTTTTCTTGTCATCGTTTGGTTAATACAGCCAGAGGTGTGGCTGCACTCGGTCGACTCAGTAATGACAGAAACATTCTGGTGCTACTAAGGCCATAGTAATTGCCTTCATGGCAAAGTTGATGCACATGTACTCATGAACATGCATGTGAACATGAACATGCATGTGCAGTGACTCATAATCTATTGTTATGGCTTCCTTCAGGGGCAGCCAGAGCTTCCCATCAGCCCCATCGTGGAGGCCTCCACGGCAGCTTCTGTGTGCTACAACAGTGAATGCTTTAACTCCATCTTGGATGGACACAGTCTTCACAGTCGCCAGTCATCCACAGACAGTACCATCAAAGGTTAGTTCCATGTATTTGCTTAGATTTATCTGAGAAACAATTTCGATGGATCTAATTTCAGTAGCTTACTTTCTTCCTGAAGCAAACTGTGAAACAGTGCATCTCACTTTGACTGGTTTAATGTTCATTCCATTTACCAGCCCAATATTGAACCAAACCAGACTGCTGTGTGAGACAAAAGATCCCATGTGGTGGGAAACTTTAAAAAAGAAAAACACATGCAAACGTTCGGAACATGTCATACCAGTCTTTCCTGCTAGCAAACATCCCTATATGCCTGTAATTGCATCATGATTCCTGCTAAGTGTGTGATGGCAGCTTCTTTCTGAGTCAATATAACTGGTTTAATAGATGACCATAAGATGCTGTTTTGTCTTTCTCCCTGTGCCTGTACCTGTCTGCTTCCTGTTTTTTGTTTTCCCTTGTACTATATTCCCTGCCACCCACCCACTCTCTTAGTCACACACGTGCATGCATGCAATTGTCTTTAATGAGTATAATGAGTAGTTTTGTAAAGTGTAGTGTTTGTTCTTTTTAAAGATCCTGCTTAATAACAAGGACAATAATGAAGCGTTCTTTAATACCGCAATTCGCCCAAAGGGCTCAACATGCTTTACACCAATTAACAGTAAGAAATAGTAAACAAAAGCCAGCCATCACAATAGAGTGCAAATAAGATAAACCCACACAACATGCAAAGCACACAAAAATGAACCACAGGCATCACAAACCTCTCTGTCACACACACACACACACACACACAGATCTCAAAGCCTTTTTCATCTGTTTAACTTTTGTGTAATAGAATACATCTAGCTGAAAGGTGTATTACTCAGAAATCTTTATTTCAGATTTGGGAATTCAGCAAGCTGAACGGATTGTTCTTGCCTCTACTCCAGCCCAGAGCAACTCTTTCACAATGCCTGCAGCACCCAAAACTGGTCCCCCCAAACCCCCTCGTGGCAGGGAAGCAGGAGAGCTGCATGTGAGATTTGATATAGACACTGTGGACAGAAAGGAGATGCAGAAACAGACTGCTGAAACAGGGGAAGAAATTTCCACATTTTGGAGCAGCAAGAATAACAGCACAGCGAGCGTGACCCAGGACACTTCACAAAGCACTCCATCCTCCATCCCCGCAACAGAAGGACAGGTGCAGTGCGACCGACGATGGCTGAGAATATCATCAGGCTTGAACACCCCCTCGATCACCCGTTACTCGGTGCCGGCTGCCACAGTGCACAAAGGCCCTTCAGTCCCACCCTCAGATGGGGGTGATGACTTGAATGATAGGAGACGATCCACAGGTACTTTGGACACGTTTTCTGTTGACAGCATGTCTGGCTGGGCCACGCCTAAACCCAGGAAGGAAAGTGAGTTGGTGTATGGGCAGGACTTATGGGGATTATCCACCCCTGGCACAGACAGAAGTTTGTTTGGGATCTCCAAAGCCGACTCTTGTTTGCTGACCCCAGAGAAGGCAGAGATAGAAGCCATGCTGCAGTGGATAGATGCTGCTTTCCCTCCAAGTCTGACTTACTCAGGTGAGTTTCAGGGCCAGTTTGAAATCTGCACAGAAAGCCTGCCCTCCCAACATTAGAGAAAAAATATTGGATATATTTTAAAATATAGTTTTTTGTCACAATACTTACCATGACCCAAAGTGCTAAATTCTCAATTAGCAATCCCTAACCCCCTCATGCCAAACAAAAATGCAACCCTGGTAAGGCCCCTTCATGCATGCACATGCTCACACAGCGCATCACCTGTGCGCACAGCCCACTGACCAATACAGACTGACTTTCTCAAATGCTGTTGCCCAGGCCAGACGTGTGGATTACGTGTGGAGGGCCTGTGTTTTCAGCTTGGCTTACGCCTTGGCATCCCGACCACATATACACCGCTCTGTATCAGTGTCTCAAGGAACGTGAGCTTGTGTGGCAGCACGTAAACTTTGTCAAAGCAACACCATCCTGATATGCACACAGTTTGTGGCTGGACGTTAAGCAACAAATACCCCCAACCCCCGTGGATGACGGATGAGTTGCCGGCCTCTACAGGTCTGCAACAGCTGCCCTCTTTCTGTGCCTTGGTGGGACACCCCTTCAGGCAGTGTGGAAGTTTGTTTCTGCCAGTTAGAAGCTCCAGTTGAGTTCCTGCTTGCCTTATGGCTTCGCATGCTCTCGACTGGCTGGCCGAGGCCTCTGGCTTCTCTATGCCTTCTTGCCCCTTGTCCTCCCCAGAGGTGGTCTTGGCTCCACTTCTCTCCAAAGTCCGGTGGCAGTTGTGGTGGCCTTGGTCTCACACAGCCCCCTCCCCCCCCCCCTCCTACGGGGCTCAGCTCTGGGCTCCCCTCTTGCAGGTGGAACTCCTTCTGCAGTAGGCTTGTTCACTTCCATCTACCGAAAGCCGCGACCCGGAAGTTCGGGACTTGGCTCTGGCGCCAGTTTAGCAGTTCTGCCATGGGCGTGGTCACTTGCCTCCTCGCCCTGGCTCACTGTCACGCTTCTGGGTACCTCAGCTCTTTTCAGAGGGCCACTTCTGGCAGAATGCCCCTTCCTGTGGCAGCCCCCCCTTCCGGTTTTGAGCCATGGCTACTCATCTCTTGACTGGGATGCTTGCATCACAGCCTTGCTGTTTGCACATCTTTCCGGTGGACTTCCATTTTCCATTTGGGGGTACCCTGGCCTCTCGCTGGTGCCTGGGGTCTCCTTTTGGCGCCCCTGGCATGGTACTCGGTCACGCATGCGGGAGTTTCGCTTTCATGCATCCCTCTCAACTGACGCTGGCCTTCGCGTCTCGTCTTGCGCTCACCCTCCTCTCCTGCCACCTGTAGAATCATCTTCACATTTCCTCCTGGTGGCGAGGGCTTTGCTCTACCCTCTTCTGGTTCCTCCTTCGGGGTGGTGCCGATCGAGTTGGCGATGGGATCTCCTCCTGGCTTCCTGGCATGGGCTTCCTTCCCTCCGCCTTTCACACCTCTTGCCGTCAGTCGTCTTATCTTTTTTCGGCATAATGCTGACACCATTGCCTGAATGGTGCGCTCCCACACCTCCTCTTCGTCCGTGCCCCCGCGGGCCCGGCTTCACGTGCCGGGGGTGAGCACCCAGCCTTTCTCTGGCTGGGTGGCTAAGCTGGCCCACCCCTTTCTCTTTAGCTTTCCTCTTTCTGCCTCTCTGGTCCTTTCCCTTTCTTCTTTTCCACCCCAATCTCTCCCTGCTTTCTGCAGTGTTTTCTTTGCTGTCTTTCTGCCTGCCCTGGCCTGTTCCTTTTCTTTCTCTCACAAACATCTTCTCTCCACGGTTCTTCTTTCTCTGCGGTCTTCTTTAGACCCCCTGCGTTTGCCGTGCAGGGCGACCCGTGTCGGGGGAGAATGGGATCCTGGGGGTTGAGGTCCCTGATGGGCGCTGCTCATCATACCAACACACCCCTTTGGCCCGGACTTCTCCTAGACGGGAGGTTGGTGTGGCCCACACCAATCAATCGGCTGGTCGCGCATTGCCCTAGCTTTGCTAGAAGGCTGTGGCCTGGGTCAATCTGGTTTAGTATTCTAGGCCGGAGTATATCTCTTATGTAGCCCTGGTGCGGCCCTGCTGGACATACCCCTCGTGGTACCGCTCGGCCGCATCCCCTTGTTGGGCTCCGTGGTGGGTGGGGAACAAAAGAGATGAACTTAAATTCCTTCAAGCATGGCTTCCAAAATTCCGCCGCGAAAGCGGCACCTCCAACATTGCGTAAGTTCCGATAGTGAGGATGAGGTTCGACAGACTGCTTCTTCTAGCACTTTACAACCTTCATGGCCTCGTTTTCTTGTTGTTGAGGGTGCTGACCCCAATAAACCTGTTACGAAGCTGACCCCTTTTGCTGTCCAGAAGGGGTTCAGTTCTATTTCTTCTTCCTTTTTGTCTATCAAGCGGTTCCGTGATACTTCTTTTCTTGTTGAGTGTGGAACCCAGAAGGCGTCGGATGCCCTTCGCCAATGGGATTCCAAACTCTTCGTAGACCGACCTATCCGGGTCTCTGTGCACAGTACGCTGAATTCTTCTGTCGGCGTGATTCGCTGTGCTGACTTGGCCGATATGTCGGAACTCGACATCAAGGCTGAGCTTCAGTCCCAGGGGGTGACGAACGTTCGCCGCGTGACTCGCAAGAGTAATGGGGCGGTCGTTCCCACCAATACCTATTTCATTACTTTCTGCTTTCCAAAACTTCCCTCTACTCTTTCCATCGGTTACCTAAAGGTACCTATCTCTCTGTATGTTCCTAATCCTTTTCGTTGTTTTCAGTGCCATCGCTTTGGCCATGGCACGAAAACCTGCAAATCTGTTCCTCTCTGTTCTCGTTGCGGAGCCGCTGACCACTCCTTTTCTGACTGTTCCAACCCCTGTTCTTGCTTAAACTGTCACGGTGACCATCCAGCTACTTCTCGCGACTGTCCTCGGTGGAAGGAGGAGTCTGCCATCCAGCGAGTCCGTGTGGAGGGCAAGTTGTCCTTTGCCGAGGCCCGCAAGCGGGTGCTTGGCTCTTCCTCCCCCACCTCTTCTGTCTCCTACTCCTCTGTCGTCTCTCGACGACCTACAACTTCTTCTTCCTGTCAGACTGATGTCACCTGGGTTGTCGGAGACTCCCCTCGCCCCTTGTCTTCCGTTTCTATGCCCCCTCCTTCCGCCGGTTCTAGCTCTCGACCCCTGTCACAGTCCACGCCACGCACCACTTCTCAGGGCACATCCACTACTATCTCTTCGACCACCCCCCGCTCTACTTCTTCACGCAACTCTTCTGTTGACACACCTCCTACACCTTCACTTGCACCACCATCTACTAAGAAGTCTGCCTCTGTTCGCACCCCGGGGTCGGGAGTGCCCGTTGCCCGTCCCTCTGCTTCTCTGTCTGCCTCGTCCTCACATAACCGCTTTTCGACTCTTGCCGACACCGGGATGGAGCCTGGGGCTTCCCGCCCCTCCTCCCTTTCTCCCCCACGTCGGCCTTCTCAGGGTCCGAAAAACACGTCCTGGCCTCCTAAGGGCCAGGCGCGACGTGAT
Organism: Lanistes nyassanus; assembly: GCA_004794575.1. Taxonomy (NCBI): domain Eukaryota; kingdom Metazoa; phylum Mollusca; class Gastropoda; order Architaenioglossa; family Ampullariidae; genus Lanistes; species Lanistes nyassanus. The sequence goes on along the minus strand of SMGT01010716.1, from coordinate 76,582 downwards.
CTTTTGGAGGACATGGAGCTAGGGGATACTGCCCCCTCCTCCACTCCGTCCTCTCCTGTCAACTCTCATCGCCGGTCTAGCCTAACTCGCTAATATGTCCTCCATCATCCAATGGAACTGTCGGGGAATCCGAGCTAACTATGAGGACCTCCGTTGTCTTATCTCTTCTATCAACCCTGCTGTTCTTGCCCTGCAGTAGACCCTCCTGCAGGGCTCCGCTTCCTTTTCGTGTGGTACTTTCCATGTTCTTTGTCATGCTTCTTCTGCTGACACTGGCTCTGGCGGTGTCGCACTCCTCCTCCATCCTAGCCTTCTTTACAGCCCCATTTCTCTCACCTCTTCTTTGCAGGCAGTGGCTGCTAGAGTCACCCTGCATAAAACCATCTCCATTTGCTGTCTGTACCTTCCTCCGTCAGCTCGGGTTTCCCGTCACGAGTTGGACGATTTGCTAGACCAACTCCCCCCTCCTGTTCTTCTTTTGGGTGACTTCAATGGACATCATCCCCTGTGGGGTGGTGTTTCCAGCGATGCCCGGGGGGAAGCTTTTAGCTTCATTTTTCGCTGAGAGGGATCTCTGCATATACAATGACGGCAGTCCCACTTACTATCAACCTCATAGTGGGTATACTTCCGCCATTGATCTTTCTGTCTGTTCTCCCTCTCTTTCTCTTGACTATACTTGGTGCGTCACCGGGGACTTGTGCGGCAGTGACCACTTCCCTATCACTCTGTCAGCCGACCTTTCTGCAGAACCTGGGCCAGCGGGTCGCTGGAATCTTTCCAAGGCTGATTGGTCACTGTTTCACTCTCTTTGTCTCTCCCGCTGACTTTACAGTCTGATTTTAACCTCGATTGCCAGGTGGCCGGAGATCACCCTGTCCACCTTTTTACCCAAGTTTTACTTGAAATTGCGAGATGTGCCATTCCTACCGTTGG
>SMGT01010716.1:60047-73474 GCA_004794575.1 Lanistes nyassanus | reverse complement strand
CTCCTACATCCACTCTCTTTGGCAAGCCCACTGGGACACACTGTCTTCCAACAAACTCCACTCTATTCTTCCTTCCCTCTCTGATTCTGTTTACTGTGCAGAACCTGTACGGCGAGATGATGTTGTCCTGACGCGCCTCCGTCTGGGTCATACCCACCTCACCCATTTCTTCCTGCTCCGTTCCGAACCCCCGCCTACCTGTACCCACTGTGCAACACCCATCACTGTCCAACACATTTTATTTTCCTGCGTACATTTTCGCCATGTCCGTCTACGTCACTTTTCTACCCCTTCGTTCCCTGCCCTTTTGCGATCCATTCCTTCTTCTGTGATATTCGCATTCTTACGTACCATCGGTTTTTATTCACGCATTTAAGCTTTCGGTTTTATTGAATGATCCGTTCTCTGTTCACTCTCCCTTACCCTCCTTTCTCTTTTACTGCTGGTTTTCCTTTTTCTACCCCGCCGTGATATAGCCTTAGTTGCTGGCGCGGCGTTAAGCCCAAATACCTCCTCCTTATATCGGGGGACAAGATGGCAGCAGTCTAGTGCCTCAACACATGTATAGGGCAAATACCAAATCCATCAAAATTAACGTCATCCCCAACCCATCCCTGCTTAAGTTCTATTTCCCAGAAAGACTAAACAGTGACATTTCTCATGGTAACAATATTTTACACATACATCGCCCTACTGCATGCATTGCAGGGGAAAACATAATCTGACTCATTACTTCTTCTGCACAACTACATCATCACTACATGTACGATAGTGCCCTACACAAAAGCAATCGTTTTCTTTACAAAATATCCAATGCAACATACAAAAATGCAAAATACCATCGTACCTCGTCCAACAAGACACACTGAAGAGGGCTGGCATATGTTTGCTCTCGCCGCTGGCACCCAGAAGACTAAGGGACAGAGTTCCTGCGGGCATGGATATTCCGAATCCTTCCGCGCTATAGCGGAATAGCGTAAAACGGAGTGTGGAAAATCCCAGTGGGATTTCCCAGAACTCTGCCTCTCACTCAGGCCATACAATAAGATGAACATTCCCCTCTAGTACAATCTCGGAGGGGGTGGGGGGTTACTACATGAAAAATCTTGTCCCCAGATGGGCTTATTTGTCTGAGGGACTACATTCTATCCCCACTCTCTAGCATTTCCCCAAGCTAGAAAAGATGCAAGGGGAAATAACTCTGGTAACCTCGAGGGGGGGGGGCGGCTACAAGGGTCATGCTGCATGCTGAGATTTCAGTGTAGGTTGGGTTATTGGCTATTTGGATATATTTGGTGATGTTTAAGTTGCAGTTTATGAAAGATGTTTAAGTGATTCCAATAAACTAGTTGTTGTCTTATATATCCTGAGATGGTATATATTGGGAGAAAGGGAGTGAATCTGTGTGAGTGCCCAAAGAAGAATGATACTTTTGTAAGATGACCTATACATTAGCAGATTAATTACTGTTGATGTGTATAATTACACTTGTAAAAGTAGAAGAAAGAAGATATTATACAGCACTGGGACTGCTCCCTTACAGTTTCTTTTTCTCCCTATTCTTTCTGTGATTTTTTTTGCTCACCCTCCTTGGTATAATGGAGTATATTGTGGTAGAATGCCGGAAGTTTGTAGAAGTGTATGGGAGGTTTTAAGTATGGGTGAAGGCAATTGAACTGGAGAACTTATATGAGTGAATTGAATATCAGTATCTAAAATTATAACAGATTTGCAGTGATTAGCAATATTTGGTTTTGCTCTTACGCTATATTTACTTTACACTGGTGACTTTGTAGCTTTGGGAAGGTTTTTCTCTTGCGTCATATTTATCTTATGCTATGACTGTTGTGAAATTTGTGGACTGTTGTAAGTTTTTGTTGTTATTATTCTCAGGCATCATAGTTAAGGTCTTCTTTTTGGGGTGATTTTTGTGTGGAATTGGTGGATTTTGCTACCCAGCTATGATTACAGTTAGCAGCTCATAGTTAACTTAAGTTTAAAACAAAGGAACTGGATCAAGCTTAGACATGACAAAGACGAAGACAATCTACATCTTCATCAGGACGACACAAAAACGACAAAAAAATGACAAAAACGGAAACAGAAGAAAAAGATTTAGCTTCAGTAGATGTGCCGCATGGGCTGGACAGCAGGAAAATGACTAAGGGACAGTGAGTGAGAAGGGTTAAAAAGAGGGGCAGCCAATCGCCAGGTGGGTAGGAAAGGGTGGGGGTGGAGAGGGGGCGGGGTGGAGAGAGAAGCGTGGGTAAGAGGGTGTCAGTGTGGGAGAGAAGGAGGTAAGAGAAAAGGAGGGAAGTGGAGGGTCAGTGTTTAAGGTTGAGACCAGTGGGTGCCATGGTACCAAAATGGGTAATGAAGTAGGATTCCATATTCTTACGGTCAGTGGAATCGCCCTTCATTTTCCAGATACCACAGACCCTCATGTTGTCGGCTGTGTGTGGGGGTGTGCTGAAGTGACATGCAGCTGGTGTGTTTCTGCGGTGTTTAGTGTCAGCTAGATGTTCTGTGAAGCGGGTGTTGAGTGTGCGCTCTGTCTCACCGATGTAGAATAAAGTGGGGCAGAGGGTGCATGTGATAGCATAGATGATATTGCTGTTAGTGCAGGTGAAGTGGCGCTTGATGATAAAAGTGGTGTTGGGTGTGTGGAGTGTGGTGTTGGTGTTCAGGTAGAGGCAAGTGTGGCAACGGGGGAGATTGCATGGGTGGAGCCGCAGGATGGGGGGAGGGTGGTGGTGGCTTTGAGTTTAGAATGTACTAGAAGGTCTCGCGGGTTCTTATCCCTGCGAGATGCTAGGAGGGGGTTTTGTTTGAAGAGGTGGGGTTCGGATTTAGACAGTATGTGCCAGTTTGACAGGAGGATCCTACGTACTGGAAGGTTGCGAGGGTGGTGCGTCAAGATGGCGATCGGCCGAGGTTCCGTGTGTCTGGAATGGTGGGAGGGTTGGAGTGTGAGTGCACGTGGTGTAGCGGCAGCTTTCTGTTTAGCAGAGTGTAGAAGGTTGGGAGGATAGTTGCGGGCGAGGAAAAAGTCTACCATTCTATCGGATTGTTCAAGGAAGTCTGTATCATTAGAGCATAATCTGCGGAGTCTTAGGAACTGCGAGTAGGGTATGCTGTGCAGACTGGAGGGTGGGTGAGATGAGTGGGAATCCAGGTAGGAGTGTGAGTCTGTAGGCTTGTAATGGATGGTGGTTGCTAGATGGCCGTTCTGCAAGGTTATGTTGATGTCGAGGAATGTAACAGAGGTGCATGAAATGGTGTAGGTGTATTGAATGGAGGGGTGGAAGTGTTGTATGTTGTCACGGAAACGACCCCCCTCTAGCGTTCCCATGACAAGCAGATAGAAACTTTTAACTACAAAATGGCGACATCTCCATTCACTGTCTCCCAGTGTTGCCATAATGTAGCAAGTCTGGTAGAACAGCATTGTTAAACACAGATTAGTTCATTCATTCAGAAGTTGTAGTAAATTCCCATGCATTTTACATGCCACACACGATCTTTTATTAAAGGGCTTTCTTTTAATCAGTACGTTCTATACTTTCTATACATGAATATCTAGGACAACTTTACCCCAATGCACTTGATTCCCGCATTTTTCTTTCTAAGATCAACGTGTAGATTTTGCGCCGAATTAGCTCAAGGTCTCGCATCCTAATTTAGTATCAAGGTCTTTAGTGACGCAAACCTGCTTCGTACTTTCGCGCCAAAACCACTCAAGGATATGCAAGCTAAGCAGATTTCTTCTAGAACTTTCTATTTCTAGAAGCTTCTGGAGACGACCAGACACGTACACCACTTGTTACATCCAATCACAGATAGGCACGTGTCCATGTGATCGCCAAGACGCGTGGGGAGAGAGCGTCCTGTATCGCCAGTCACAAGAGAACCATCGAGGTGAAAAGACGTTGGTAGAGATCTCCAGAAAGGCAAAGTTGTTGGCCTGAAGCACCAGGCAGAGTAGTCTTTGTAGTGTCCTGCTTACCTAGTCAGGATAGTCAGAAGTCCCCTAGGGAAGGGGAAAGTTGTTTAACAGACTAAGAAGAGTCTGAAAGTCGTATAGCAGACTAAGGAGAGTCTGAGAGTCGTTTAGCAGACTAAGAAGAGTCTGAAAGTCGTTTCGCAGACTAAGGAAAGTCTGAAAATTGTTTAGCAGACTAAGGAAAGTCTGAAAGTGTTAACAGACTGAGGAGAGTCTGTGTTTATGCCAGAGGGCATTAGTTCTCCCGCCAATGGTGGCGGAACGTATGTACCAAGGAGGGTACTTTGATATCAAGACTGTCGTCTTGAAAGTTTGCCTTTGTCGGAGCCGGTGTTAGGAGACCCGGTAAATCGTCGAATCGTTGCTGTCTTGCCCTAGGAGAGAAACCTACGCTCTGTGACTCCAGGCTAGTAGAGGTTCCATCAGCCTGTAAAACTGTGATATCTAAAGATAACCTCACCCGTCAGACGTTGTCCAGGAACTTGTTCAACGAAATCAGAATCCGCATAGATCCACACCTCCCGCACCTTGGGAAATGAACGTTATCTAGAAGAATTTTACCAGAGACTCGCCAAAGCATTTATCCCAGTGATTTGTTATGAACTATAGTGAAAGGACTTGAATCATACAGTGGATTGTGTGCCTGTGTCAACGGATCTCAGTGGTGAGTGAGTTAAAACTTATACGGTTTAAATGTCCATCCGAGTGAATGATTGAGTGAGACTGTAAGTAGATCTCGTTGACACTTTTCTTCTGATCTATCTGCTAGTGAATCCTTGAACCTAGTTTTGTGGAAGAGTCCATTCTGTTCTCACCTGTCATTTATTGTGGTTCCCGGTATTGAAGACTCTTTATTTAATAATATTCATTACTGCGTGGATTTGAGTTTGTTGAATATCAGAGAGCAAAGTAGTGAGAGTGGCGGAGTGCGCACGTCATTCCCCTATCCCCCTGTCTTTCCCTCACATATGTACTGGATGTACTGCAGTAACTGTGGCTCAGGGAGGGAAGTGGCGCCGAGACCGTCGTCAATGTAGCGTCTGTACAGTTCTGGGGTGGGGCCCGTATAGCTGTTGTGGATCTTATGTTCAAGCCAACCCATGAAAAGGCAAGCATAACTAGGGCCCATTTTGGTGCCCATGGCCACACCACTAATTTGGTGGACACAACCATCAAATAGGAATGGCAGAGCTACAAGTAAACTGCAGTTTCCTTCCATTAAGAAATGTATTGGCAGAACCGGGAATACCCAAAACTGGTCACGTAAATGTAAGCCCATGGTCTGCAGCTTCACAAAGCAGTCACTTAAATGTGCCTGGTACTTATTGAGTTTTAAAAGATGGGGATATTGTTAATATTTGTAAAAAAAATGTAGATTAGCTGTAATGTACTGAAATGTCTTCTTTAAACCACTAATTAGAATTTGTGATTTCTCGGTCCTTAATTTGCATCTGTGTGCTGGGTTACATATGCTACACTGCTCCCTATTAAGACCTCTGTCAGTTGAGATCTGATTTTGTTGCATTTTCCAAACTCTTATAGGGAGGTTTTGCTCTATACAGTTCAGAGATATTGAAAGTGGGCAAGCAGTGATGCGTGAAATTTAGTAGACTTATTTCTTTTTGACATACAGTAACAACATTCAACAACAAATTCCTAGTAATATTTAAATTTGTTAACAAAAGTTCTTGAATTTTTAAAGTTCAAGAATTTATCTTTCCAAATAAAGTATATTACTGCAAGCGTCTTAGATTATTAGCATTTTTTGTTAAACATGCCAAGATTTGTGCACTATCATCAACTGTATGCATGGATCTATGCCATATGTCATCACATGTGAGCTTACTTTTTCTCTTAATGCGTTGTTCTTGTGCTTAGTCCACACAACCACTGTTAAGAAGACAACAAATCCATAGGTAGAGCATAATCACTGTATTACTTATGGTTTTCAGACAACTTTCTCACTGCACACCATGGCCCAAGCCTCCATCCACCTACAATCTCCCCACAAAGAATCACAGACACCATAGTGAAAGAAAAGAGCATATTATTTACAGATAGCAAGTATTTACAGAAAGAAGTAATAATCTAGGCTCGTAATACAAAATGACTCCCGGCTTTCTTTCTGGTCAGCTAACAGCATACAGTTCCAGCCATCACCTGCTCTGCTAACACTGAATCATGACACATGTACCTTTTTCAACTGCACACACATACTATGACCATGTGTAGAACACACAACGCTCTTTACCTAGTTGTTTGCACAGTCCACACGGCATTTAGAGTCCGAAACACAGGGCACCTCTCTCTGCTGTCCTAAACGCTGATGTACCAGAAAGTCCTCCTGGCTGCTTCTTGGTAACAACAGACTTGCATTGCCGAGCTCTCTTTCATGTCCTTTGCACTGGACACAACTTACTGAAGGGATGTCAGCGCTCTCGCTGATGTCGCACAGCCATCACAATGTGCCACGCTTCTCAATTAATCTTCAACCTCTGAACTTGCTCCACTAGAGTTCGGTCACATGCAGCCTCATTAAGGCTGGATCTATTCCTCTGCTTTAGACAGCTGTCTTTCTACTGCCCCTTGACTTCCTCTTTTAAGATCTGTGGTTCCTCCTTCCACCTGGTCAGCATAGAGGTTCTCCTTAGCAGAGGATGCCTGTGCCAAGAGTTGCACACCAGTCTTAAAGAATCAGCAGCTTCCGTCACCTTCTGTCCGACCAGGTTGCAAACACATTTGTATGTGCCTGTGTTCTGTCTAAACTCGACTACTGCAATTCCTTGCTAGCCGGCTGTCCTCTGTATCTGCTACAGAAGTTACAGAAACTTCAAAACTCGGCCGCTCGCCTTGTCCTGAAAGCGTGCAAAACAGACCATGCCACACCTCTCCTCCACACTCTGCACTGGCTCCCCATTCAGGCTCGCATCGACTACAAGTTGTCTACTCTCTGTTTCAATTTTTTCACCGGTGCATGTCCCAGCTACTTTTCAGAACTTCTTACAATCTACACTCCAGTTAGACAGTTCCGCTCCTCTTCCGACGATCGCATTCTCTCAGTACCCCGCATCAGGACAAAAACATATGGACAGTGCATGTTCACCTTCTCGGCATCCACCCAATGGAACTCACTTCCCCACAACATTCGCCACTCCCCATCACTACAGACTTTCAAACGTAACTTAAAAACTTTTCTTTTCCGCAAGTACCTTGACTGACGTCGCAACTGCCTGTCTGCATTAACCTACAACTTCCTCTATTATGATACTTTTCCACCCATCTGTGACTGAAGGACGATCTGTATCCCAACCCATTGGTCAGCGTTGCGTTCATCTCTCCCTCTGTGTGTGTGTGTGTGTTTCGTTGTTTTCACTAGAGTGTCTGTGTGCCTCGTCCGCGCGGAGTGTGCATGAAATGTGTTCTCGCACGTTAAAAATCCACATTGTTATTATTATTATAATCCAACACCCTGAAAGATTTTACTTGAATTGCAACACCTGGCTTCCTCAAGACACGTCCAGCTGGTGTTGGATTTTGCACAAGTCCAGTAGAAGAGGTGCACTTGTTTCACCGACAAAGCTTAACACCATCAGCCTTCAGCAGACTGTCCTTAGCAGACTTCACAGCAGACATCTCTAAGATTTAGCAGATCTCTAGCAGGATATTCTTAGCAGAAGATCTCCAGCAGGAAATTTAGCAGAAGACGACTTGGCATTCTAACCCAGTCCTTTTATTCTAACCTTTCATACATACATTACTATATTCACACACACATGGTCATCAAGATAGTTACATACATCAGTGAACAAGGACAAAGACAGCAGAACCCACCCCCCTAGTTAATTACAGGAACATGTCATGCCTCACCCCATGCAGGCACCTCAAGTGGACATAGCTAATCCCCACCCCTGGTGGTTCACATTCTTTTGCTGCAACAAGCCCTTGTCAGGAACATCTAGTACAGTTTACTTTTAAAAAGAAGGCAGGAAATAAGGAGTTCAGCCCACAGGTCAGCGACAGTTTGAACTGTCAAACTGTCTGGCACCGGGCATTTTTAGCCTTTTTTCAAAAATTCATTTAAAAAATCCCCCAAAACACTAAAAATGTTATTTAAACTTAGTTTTAAACATAAATAAACCAAAAAAAAACTCATTTCCCAACAAACCATCCCATGCCGCGCCCGCATGGGATTCTCGTGGGAAAACTTGTGGGACAGGCCAGGGAATCCGAGTGGGTTACACGAGGGATTTGGAAACGAGGGCAAGTGGATTTCCAGTGGGACAGATGTGGGATGCGCGTGGGATCCATGAGGGAACGTGGGACGAACCCTCAGGGATCCCACACCTATCCCACTCGGAAATATGAGGGATACGCGTGGGATACCTTTGGGAACTTCAGACAAACCCTGAGGGATCTCACACCTCTCCCACTGGGTTTCACAAGCTCCCTGAGGGATCCCACGCCTCTCCCACTGGGATTCCAAAGCTCCCCGAGGCATCCCAGCCTTATCCCACACCTCTCCCACTGGGATTCCACTTGCCCTCACGATCGATTCCCAGGTATTTCCCACTAAGTTTTCCCTTTTCTGTACCACACGTTTCCCATTCATTCTTTTTAGGATTAGTGGTAACAATTAATGGCCGATCGGGTGGGTCATGTAAAACAGCAAGTTTGGTTTATTTTCTAGGATTGTTTATTTCTTCAAACCGCAAATCAAAACAGCAAGAAGAACATTTTATCTGTTGAGCTTTCAAGGCACTTTACAGAAAGACCTGCCGAGGATTTGTAGCTTTTTTCCAAAAATTCATTTTAATTTTAAATCCCCAAAATAGAAGAAATATTTAAACTTGGTTGCAAACATCAATAAACAAAGAAAAGTCATGTCTTACTTTGTTTCTTGGACCTTTTTCCGTAGTAATTGATAAATCCTTTGATGGCAACACAACTGAAGTTGAAGTAATCGAAAAGTCCTCACGATTTCTCATGCACAGTCTGTTTAGTGTTCGACATTGTTTACACCATGGACCATGTGCTCGCTCGTTTTTCTCTTCGTAATCACTCTCTTGGGTCTTTCGGGCACAAATAATCTTGTCTTCATCCACTTTATCACAGTAAATTTGCAAAACAATGTCATTTTCCTCATCAGCATGTAATTTGAAGAGTAAATCTAGCATTTCTCAAGTGACAGCACATGTTAGGCACTTCGCAGCCATTTTTTCATGTCACGTGCGTCATTTACAAATTTGAAAATTATATCAGTTATACAAGTTCTTAGCATATATGAATAAAATTAATAAACATTACTTACTTTTTAATCACCTCAAATAAAATTTTTGACAAAGTGGACAAAAAGTTGTAACCCAAACTATGACGTCAGACGATCGCGCGCTCGCTTCACAAAGGGAGAGTCGCATGCTCGCTTCACTGTGTGGGAAGGGAGAGGGATTCCCAAGGGATTCCCAAGCTGTTTGGGATGGGGCACGTTTGTGGGACTTCCCACTCACAAACCACTCAATTCCACCGTGGGAAAGGAGTGGGTTGTTTGAGGGCCCTCACTCCCTTGGCTTTCCTCGTTGTTTACCACTGGGCTGCGTGTGGGAGCGGTGATCGTGTGTTTATTGGGTTCTTACTGTGTTTCTTGGGTTCTTACTGTGTTTCTTGGACCTTATTCCATAATTTGTAAAATCCTTTGATGGAAACACAACTGAAGTTGAAGAAATCAAAAAGTCCTCGCCATTCCTTATACACCGTCTGTTCGGTACTGTTTACAACACGTGCTCGCTCGTTTTTCTCTTCGTAATCACTTTCTTGGGTCTTTCAGGCACAAGTACTCTTGTCTTCATCCACTTTATCATAGCAAATTTGCAAAACAATGTCATTTTGCTCTTCAGCATGTAATTTAAAGAGTAAATCTAGCATTTCTCAAGTGACAGAGCACACGTGGATAGTCACTTCAAATTATTGCCAGAAACCGGTCTCATTGTCAGTTTAAACACAGTAAAAGGGAAGCAACTCATGAAGAAATGATTCAGCTTTCGATTGTAAGAGTTCTTTCCCTTAAAAGATTAGCAGATGAAATTTTAAAAATCATAACGCATATGGGCTTAATATCGCCCTTACGGCAGAAAGCCTTGCCAATGGAGCGACCGATCTCTGTTCCTTACGGTAGCATTGTGTTAATGTATTTCTCCGAGAGGATATACATTTTGAGTAACTATTGCAGAGTCGAGCTCTGGTAGTTACGAGTTGAAGATTTCAGTTCGCGTCCGCTAGAGCGTCTAGGGCTTACAGACAGTAGTACTAAGGAGAGCACATTTATAGACCACGTAGAAATCCACGGATTTGCCGATTTTGTCCCTGATTCCAGAAAGCCAAACGACAAAGAACACAAGTTGTGAAGAAGTTAATACACTTGTCTGAGTATACATGAAACGTTAACTTACGACTGCAAGTAAAGAGAGATTGAATTGTTACATTGAGAAACGTTGAAATATTGGCTTTCGTTGAAAAGAACTTTAATTAAATATTTCATCACCCGTCTACATATCGTCATCTTTCACAACATCGCCTGTCTTCAATTGCACCCCCGTCTTCAGTATCACCGCCCGTCTACACATCATCGCCCATCTACACGTCATCGCCATCTTCAGCTACCTCACCAGTCTGCAATTTCCCCGCCGTCTTCAGTAACCTCGTCAGTCTTCAGGATCATTGCCATTATCCATACATCATTGTAAACGTCTTCTACTTATGATTTTCAAGAACTTGTCTGACACTAAGATTTAAGAGTGAACTGTGAATAGTAGTGTATTAGATCTCGTGCATGTGGAACTGTAATGGAACAGCATTCATTTTTATCAACCAAGAACCTTCTGTTGGATTGTGTGACTGAGGAATAGATCTAATTAGTGTGTGTGGGATGATGACATGAACGTAAGTGTTTTTATACTCATTTAAATAATTTCTTGTTGTTTTGAAGTAAAAGGTGGAAATAGATCCACGCTTGTGTTTCTTTTGGGTGGATTGAGGCATCTAATAAATTTCGAACACGAACATGCATTCAGACATACCACACACTATAAATAACTAAATTAAAGAGTGAGAAAAGTTTTTTGGTTTGGAAATCGGGTTTCTGACAATTTGGTTCATGACAGCCCTGATGGTTGAAACTACAAATGTAACAGCTTTCTTGGATAGGTAAACTCTCCCTGCCTGACTAATGCCATACCTGATCAGTACCTAACACCTACTTGATGGCTATTGACTAACTCTTCACCCTAGAGCCATATGCATCACTGGCTATGCTCAGAGAGATGTGAACATGGCCTCTGTGGCATTGCCCCCTCCCTTCCTGGCCTGGTGATTATATGATAGGGCTAGATGCCAGCTTAAACAAGAGGATAAAAGACCTAATTTAAGCAAGAGGCTGTGGATGGGTCACACGTAGAGTCTATGATGTAATTTCCTTGACCCACCAAACCCCAACACGTTACACCAGAGGCTAAAGAGTTAATGTAAAATCAGCTTCTTCAATACTTACCAGATACGATGACAGTTACACCCTCCGTCCTCCCTGCTGCAACATTCTGCATGTTTGCATGGTAAAAAATTGACATACTAAGACTGGGTGGTTGATGGCATAGCAGGAGGAGGGACCCCAGCTGGGGTCGAGAGACAGCGCTCTTGTGGGCTTGGTGATATTCTCCTCTTTAAAAGTATTTACTAAGAGAGTAACACTGTATGCACTGAAGAGGGTAGACCGGAACTCCATATAGTTGTGGTGCTGGGTAAGTATCAAAGAAAGTTATTTTACCTTAAGAAGCTTTTTTGTACATGGCAAATGTCATTACGACCTTAATTCACTGTGGTCCTTATTACCTATTCTTAAGGCCAACCACTAATCAAAAAACCAACCCAAAGAACAAGATAGATTTTTAAACTTTATTGGTATAAATATAACAAGCATCACTTCCTGTGAGAAAAAATGTATTTTATTATGTCGTCCAACCTGCGGTTGCCATGGAAACGATACAATATGGCCGCCAAACAATACATTTTCAAAAGCCTAAGGCTTCGTAACTAATGCATGTAGACACAATCTTGTTTTTGTATCTGAATCAGAAAAACAATATCTAAATTTTTACAGAAGTTTTTGGTTTTAAATTTATTATCTTTTTTTATAATTTTTTTTTTGCACTGCTACATAATGATGATGATAATTTTGTCTTTAAAGTCTTATAAATCAAAACCCGTTTGACAAATTTATAAAAGCTTCTGTATAAATACAGATAAATGTTAGTAAAAGCAGCATACAATGCAACAAACTGGGATCAAAATGGTAAAGGGAGAAAAACGAGAAAGAAAAGAAAACATGCACCTTACTTGAAACCAAGAAATCTGAAAGACCCAGATAATGACTTGAATGGATAAACAATGTAGCAGTAACATATCCACAACCTCCCAGCCAGTTCAGCATAATTTTGTTGATGTTGTGGGTCCTCATCCATTCATAGTGATGAATACACCAGTGTCCAGAAGTTGCCAACAAAGATGACATAGGAGAATGCACAAAGCCACTACCACAGGCATGGCAATACTTGGACAGCACATGGAAGTCTATAACAAGACCTGTCAGTATGTCAATGCACACTCCAGCCCCATACAGAGATGTGAAGCCTCTCTTCATCCAAGTGCCATCAAAAGTGACAGAGATGTCCACCAGTGGTTGAAGCCCATTATCCAATATAGTTTCTTGCAGGTCAGCGTCAACATCAGCATATGCCTGGTGGATGGTATCAGCTGAATGCTGCAGAATCTCTTCTCCCACTTCAATCTCAGCAGCTATAAAAAGAATACAAATAAAACATTAGAAGTGACCATTTGCTGACAAAAATCACCTTTAAAATTTTTAACAAAAAATCCATCATGCCCACCACACTGAACACAATCCCCCTCCCCCCACACAAACATGTATGCATGGGTGTAATGTGCATATACACCTGCAACTGAACTGTAAGAGAGTGCTTGTAATGTTGGTTGTGCAAGTAGAGACCCAGCAAACCATCCCATGCCGCGCCCGCATGGGATTCTCGTGGGAAAACTTGTGGGACAGGCCAGGGAATCCGAGTGGGTTACACAAGGGATTTGGAAACGAGGGCAAGTGGATTTCCAGTGGGACAGATGTGGGATGCGCGTGGGATCCCTGAGGGAACGTGGGACGAACCCTCAGGGATCCCACACCTATCCCACTCGGAAATATGAGGGATACGCGTGGGATACCTTGGGGAACTTCAGACAAACCCGGAGGGATCCCTGAGGGATCCCACGCCTCTCCCACTGGGATTCCAAAGCTCCCCGATGCATCCCAGCCTTATCCCACACCTCTCCCACTGGGATTCCACTTGCCCTCACGATCGATTCCCAG
>SMGT01010716.1:42562-59552 GCA_004794575.1 Lanistes nyassanus | reverse complement strand
TCATCACATTTGAGTACTTTCTATTGTTCATTCAGCAAAAACAAGTTCAGAATATGATAGAAGACATATTTCTAGGTCATTTTTGACCCAAACCCCAAATTGCCCAAAAAAGTGCCTCTGCTTTGTAATATTAAATGTTCATGTTACTTGTTTTAATTGTATTGAGTAATCACCAAACACACTTTTTTTTGCAGGAAAAAAGCAAAGAAAAGAAAGTAATTCCTGGACGGAGGGAAGAAGAAAAGGCAAAGAAAAAACTTGCCATCTCAGAAACCTCAGTATGTAATTTTATGTAATGTTCCTCTAGATGTGTATAAATGCATAAATATTATTTTATTTGCTTGCAAGCTGTGTTGTACCTGATGATGGTAAGTAAACCAAAGAATAAAACATATCATTGTCTTTGTCACTGTCCTGTAACATAACTCCAGTTGTGTGGTTTTGTACCACTTCTTAACTTTTTGCTTTTACTTTAATTTTGTACCTAAGTTTCATTAAAAAGACAGTAGAAGAGAACAAAATACAGATACATATATAACAATTTCCATTCCACAGAATAATTTTCGTCGAGATGGATTAATTTTCACCAAAACCTGTCCATTTAATACTATCCAAAGAGCCCATATAACAATACCATGTAACAGCACCATATTTTGCTTTTCTTGTCAAGCATGCAGTTGTTTCATACATGTTAGCCATGCCATTTTAAAATCGTTTTAATATATTCAGCCTTGCAAATATATAGATACACTCCGTCGTAATGTCTCAAGCAAGGAAGAACTCAAACCGGTAGATAAGTGAGGGCATTCGCTGAACCCATTCTGATAAGAAGAGTTCAACCTGGTTTGAAGGTGATGTTTTCCTCTTTGCCAGATGAACACTTGTCAGAGAAAGTGGCTGTTTCAATCACTTGATTAGGGCAGACTGTCTTTTGCCTCTTGTCTGTGGGCAGACTGACTTTTCTTTAATGTTTCCAACAAATCATCTTCTATCATCTGGTCTAGAAGAACAGCAGAAGAAATGCTGATCATTCCATGGATGTTTGTTCCTACATTTACAACTTGCTGCTGATAAAAATATAGCTTGGCTTCAGGTGCTTGGATGCCATATCAGTTTCTTTTTTTGAGACACCCTTTTACTAGCTAATTCTTCACATTTGCTAGTTATCTCACCCCTGATATGGCATGTCAGGATCAATTGATGCACTGCACCTTTCTCTTTTGCCTTTCCTACAAACTCCACACTCCCCCTGTGTCTTTGAATGTCTTTTGACAGTTTGTTCAATGACCTGGTCACAAGCAGTGTGAGAGAAAACCCTGGTGTCTTCACACCAGCATCACCTTTCCTAACTTGTTGGTCTGCTTCAGGATGTATCATAGGAAGATTCTGCATATCTTCCAAATAACAGGGAAAATGCCTCGTATAGTTGATACAGTCATATGCAAAGAAAAGAGGAACCATCTGGTTAACTCTTTGACCCCATTGGGTTCGGCTAACTTGCAATGACTAGCTGCCTCGCGACTCCGTGCAACCGGCAAACTTGCGGCGAATTTAAACATCTGCGCGACACATTTAACTGTACAAGGGAAGTAAAAACTTTGTATCGTTGTAAAGCTCTATCATCGGTTGTTTCCCCTGCACTGTCTAAATGAGTTTCGGAAACAGTTTCGGCTTGCCAAACGAGGTTTAGTGTAGCGGCTGGCCAGGTCTACTTCCGTCGTTCACAATGGCTACACGTGTTTCGTTTGTTGTGTGTGCAAAAAGTGACTACATTTGGCACCAAATAGTAAGTAGTATTTAATACTTTTAACTAAAAGTATTGTTTCCATTGTGATGGCGAAGAATAGATCTTTCTAAATATGTAAAATATATTACTGTGTGTGTGGTAGTTTTTAAGCGGTATTTTTTTTAAAACGTGTAAATCGATGCGGGCTCTATGTGGCTTCTAGGGTTTCTTCGCCCTGCGGGTCCCTGTGGGGTAAAAAAGTTAAGACAATCAAGGTAAAGGTTCCAGTTCGTTGCTTTTGTTGCTAGCAAAAATTGCTGCAGGAGAAAAACAGTTCATGTAAGATGGCTGAAACGTAAATGTCATGTTCTAACTTGCTGGCTTCTGTGTGAACCTATTAAATTCCTTTAGCAACACCTGCATGCTATCACCCAACATGTTTTGGACACAAGCTTGGGTCATTCCAGAAGACGTCTTTTAACTCCCTTGATTTTTTTGTTCGGCTTCTTTCCTGTAAGTAGAAAGGGCATTCGGAAACGCCTCCCACAACAAAGTGCTTCTGACACCACCTTGTGAGCTTAGATCTAAAACAAATACAATGGAACAATATAGAGCATTAGCAAAGAATACAGATCCCATGGCATGCCAGTGTGAAAATGCGACACTAACCAGGCAAGGAAATTGATGAGAAAGAAAGGATGAATTTGAGCTGCACGTGGCCTTTTCTTTTCCTCACCACCTAGGCTGTATGTGTGTGCATCATCGGTTCTTACATTCAGAACTTTACTACCAGATGATTTTCATACTTTTTTAATCCATTCAGCTTTTGTACCTTCACAGGTGTGCACATTTCTGAGTGACCTTTTATGTTCATTGTACAAGACAATAAAGACTTAATTTATTTTTTGTGGGACTAGTTTTCTCCATCCCCAGCTGTACCCTTGGATGTTTTCCTTACAGCAGAACTCCTCTAGGGGACTCCCAAAGAACATAATTTCCCAAAAGGAATTTTTTTTTAAATTCTGCCCCAACCCTTCTCCAGTCCTACAGAAGTGAGTAGAGACATGAGCAGATGTACATGCCTATAACAGTTGTGAGAGGAAAATGGAATACCATTACGCACTTTTAAGTAGTGGATGCTTAATATATCTGAAATTGACAATTATAGAAAGTATGAAAATATGTCTGAAAGTACTAAATAGTGAAATGTCATAGTCTGTTTGTTTCAATCGTCCCCATTTCAAAACAATATAAAAAAATTCTTCTAGAGCGGTATTCCCCTGAAGGGCTAAATGCGCTTTACAAAAACAAGGAAGACAGCCACAGTATCACATAACATATCCAGACACCACATGCAACCACACCAAGAAAGCAACCACCAGTTAAGCTCGCACACTTGCAGTTTGGTTTGACTTGCAAGCTCAAATACTGGTTTATCTTTCTGTCTTCCCTTGGTATCCAGCAAGCTTTGCTGTGATGGTAACATAAGGGGTGGGGGCAGGCCTCCCTTTGTCTTCTGCCAGTGTACTTGAAGTTAGGGCATAGGCTGCTTTGGCTGCATGGTAGTCTGTTTTTATTCTGGGATGTTCTCCACATGGCCTGCTGATGATTGGAGGCCTGCTTATAACTGTTTATCTTCAGGATCTCTCCTTCCACTGGGAGAATACATGCTGCCACTGTGGTCTCACAACATCTGTGGCTCTGCCTTCTCCTACCTCTAGTAACCTTTTCTTGGGTTCACCTACCTCCACTTTGTGCTAGTCAATGCTCTGGGTCAATGTACTATATTGTGACAAGAAGAAGCAATTTTTTGCTCTAAATTTGTGTTTCCTTAGCAATGCTGGCCATGACCTATCATAGGCCCACCTTCCTCCCCACTGGTCTTTTCAGGCTTTTGAAAGTCAGCTTGAGTTGCCAGTGAGTGGATTGCATGGGGTGACCCACAGTGAGTGCACATATGTGGAGAGGCCTTACCAGGGTTTGTTTACAGAAACTTTTGTATGTAAGGTATGGTTAGAGATTGCTAACTGGAGAATTTAACACTCTGAGTCATGGTACAGTGTTGCTAAAAAAACACAAATTTAGAAAAGAAATTGTTTTATGTCTTTCATTTTAGTTTGAAAAATGCAGAAGTGAATGCAAGTGTTTTATTATTATTTAGGTATATGTCGCTTAAGGTTTTGAGTGCCACTTGAGCACAAGTGTTCTGATAATCAGCATCCCTACACATTTGGCTCCTTGTAATAAACTTCAGATGCAAAAAAATGGTCAGGTATTAGGGCCGGCATACAATAGGTTTATTAGCAGGTTTTTGTTTTGTTGTGTTTTGTGGAGTGAACTTCTGTAAGTGGTCATGACTATCCATTCCATTTTGGAACACATTTATATCACAAATGAGCAAAGAAAGTCTAAATTTTCATGTATTGTGCAAGAATTAAACAGACCTGAAAACTGCATTTATTAAAGGTTGATGTCAACACCAGTTTAAAGTTTTAATGATGATGCAGCTAATAAACATTACATGTTGCACATTCTTGCCATTTATACAATTGTTTGGGTAAGAGGGTCTTTCTATTTTTCTATTTTCAGTCTTTCTAAGTAAGGGACACTGCAAGTAAATGACTGTATTGCACTTTCCCATGAGTGTCTGCTATACACAGGATCCATTATACTTTCATAATAAATGGGTACTTTAAAAGTTATACATATTGCTGTAAACTGAACATCTTTTGTCAAATGAAGCAGCTGGAAATATTTTTATAAACTATCATTTTAATTTTTATCCTGCAATAGGGGGATGACGTATCCAGAGTATGTTCAGCAGCTAAAATCATGGAACGAATGGTGAACCAAAACACCTTTGATGACATTGCTCAAGGTAAACTTGATATAAAATTTTGGTATATAAGCCTCTTTCTTGTTGACAATTTTAAATGTTCTTTTTTATAGTATCGTTCATATTTTTTTATACAGTGGATCTCCTGTTATAAAACCTCTCATCATAAGACAATCTTGTGTTTGCCACCTCCAAAAGTTATGATGGTTTTCTTCTCTTAAATAATTATTCTCTGTTATGAGACTTACTGCCTAACCCAATCAATGATCAGCATTTTTTCTCTCACCTCTTTCCCACTCTCTCTCCCCCCTTACCCGCGCTGCTTTCTCTTTCTCTCTCCCCCCGCCCACTCTCCACCCCCACCCTTCTCTACCCTTTCCTACCCACCTTGCGATTGGCTGCCCCTCTTTTTAACCTTTCTTACTCACTGTCCCTCGGTCATTCTCCTGCCTTACAGCCAACGCGCCACATCTACTGCAGATAAGTCTTTTTCCTTTTCGTTTTTTTGTCGTTTTTGTGTCGTCCTGATGAAGGAGTAGTGCCCCGCAACATGTAGATTGTCTTCGTCTTTGTCCCTTTTCTAGCTTGGTACAGTTCCCTTTTTTTACATTTGATCAGAATTTTGGCAACTCGAATGACTTGTAGGCCTACTGCACTTTATGATTTTTGCGGCTCGTTGCTCCAGCCAATCAGGATGAAGCGTGCAGAAGAGCGAGGGAGGTGGCCGGGTGAGAGGCAAATCCTGCGCCCCTCCCAGTTGACCCCGTCACCCTGAACAGGTGGCTGGGCGGGAGATGAGGTAAACTACCCTCCCGGTTGAACCCACCACCTCGAACGGGTGGACAGCCCTTTCATGATGTTCTGGCAAGTCCAGGTCTGGGAGTAGAAAGGCAGCTGATTGCTAGTTGTGAATCGCAGAGTACATCCAACCTCCAGGGGTAGTACTGTGGCCAAGTACGACACTTATCTGCGACATGGACACAGAGAGTCAGCTGCTACTGCCGACCCGTTAGAAGGGAACTGTGGAGCAACATAGGGGCGACTCTTGTCAGTCCAAAAGGAGCTTGGACAGCCTCTAGACCATTGCTGGGATGTGGAACTGAGAGATTTGGCATCTGCGGTAGTCCTGTCCAGCACCGTGTACATACTGTGTAGCTATATGAAGAAGTAGCTGACACGATCGTAACTCGAAGATAGTTGTTAGAAAATAGCCGTGAACAGTCGGTAGTAAACTTGTTCAGAAAACTTCAGAAAGGCATACACCAAAGTTGTTGGTTAGTTGGTTCATCCAGTCAGTACTAGTTAAGTGTAGCAAAAATACTTTTACCCATTGTGACCATCGGTCAATCGTATTGAAAGTAAAGATGTCTGTGTGACGTCATTTTAGAGATAGTCGGCTTTACCACCATTGTAGGGAGGACAGATGAATTGTCTTCAGTGGAGAGTGTGGTTTCCCTTGTTTCACCAATGTGAACTATCAGTATCATAGTTTTTATTTATCATCCTGTAAATAGAATGTGCGTGTAGATACGTATAGCATGTCGCTGTGATGAATACATGAGAGTGCGAGTGGTTAATCTAAATGTGTTGGTAGTTGTGCAGTGGAGCAGTATTTGTTGTAACTAGAATAAATAGTGTAGTATTTTATTGCTGTCCTCTTTTCATTGAGTTGTTCAAGTGGCAAGTAAGGGGGTGGGGGCTTGAGCCTGAAAGTTTTGAGATGTACAAAAAAATCAGGCAGCGATCGCATCCTTAGTTTCCCCCTTCTTGGTACATATTTATTTTGTCGTAGTTCTGGTTAATGAGCAGACTATTCAAAACACATACAAACAATACTCCTAGACATACCACAACACGCTTCCCGCCTGGAGTTCCTTCCCTTTATGTGCATGCCAACAAACTGACTTTATTCAATGGAAAGTTCATACATTATAGTATCAGTCAAAAAACAAAGAAGGGTGTGATCTTGTGCAGAGAGATTTAAAGTATGCGAGAGAATTAGAAATAGAGAGACTTGTATTTCAATTGCAAAGTTATTTGAAGTCAGGAAAATGTATATTCAGAATATTACTAAAGACAAAGAGGACATCAAGCAGAGGTGGGAAAATGGCAAAAATGGAAAGAGAAAAACGATGAAACTGTGATACACAAATGCCAATGTTGACAAGAAAATGTGGGAATGGCTCTGCAATGCATGGAGAATGCCTTTGAGATCTGTCCAACTGATTGTTGGACAGATATGTCCAGCTGAAAGTTGAGCAACAGATTGAGCAAGCAAGACGAAGAGACTGACTGAAGAAGAGTGCAGAATGTAAACCAGATCCAAGCTTTCCCCTGACTTTCAAACAAGCTGCCAAGCAATGCAGAGCCAAGTTTCTACTGGCACATGCTATCAAGAGGACTGATAATGTTCTCACAATCCATCAAGATGAATATTGAGAAGACAGATGCCAACAAAAGCAAATTTCCATTTCAGTTTTTGTCAAGAAAGCCTTTCACTGACTACAGTTACTTGGATTAAAATGGTTAATTTCACTTTGTCTATTTGTCAGCATGAATTCTTCCTCACTATGCCAGTCCTATTATAAGACCACCCTCTTAAGACCTTATTTTCATGCACTTTCAAAAGTCTTATAAGATGAAATCCACTGTATAACTGTTTACAAAAAACTTGTGAAAAAATACCTTATGAATGGAATAAATGATTAAGTACCCTTTTGTGTTATCAGGGCCCCTATTTAAGAACCAGTATTTTGAAGGCTAAAAAAAACTGCTATGCATGGCCATCCTACTGTGTTCAGAATTTAGCATTACTAGTTAACACTTAGCTGCCATACTGTTCCTAGCTCGAGCCGTCCCGGCTGATGAGCCTTTTTAGCCTTTTTTCAAAAATTCATAAAAAAGTCCCCCAAAACAATAGAAAAGTTACTTAAACTTGGCTGCAAACATCAATAAACAAAGAAAACTAATTTCTTACTGTGTTTCTTGGACCTTGTTCCATAATTTATAAATCCTTTGAGGGAAACACAACTGAAGTTGAAGTAATCAGGATTCCTCAGGATTCCTTATACACAGTCTGTTCGACACTGTTTACACTACGTGCTCGCTCGTTTTTCTCTTCGTAATCTTTCTCTTGTGTCTTTCAGGCACAAATACTCTTGTCTTCATCCACTTTATCATAGTAAATTTGCAAAACAATGTCATTTTCCTCTTCAGCGTGTAATTTGAAGAGTAAATCTAGCATTTCTCAAGTGACGGGGCACATGTGGATACGCAGTTCACAGCCATTTTTCACTCACTTGGAATTATGGTCGGAAACCAGTCTCAATGTCAGTTTAAACGTAATATAAGGGAAGCAACTCGTGAAGAAATGATTCACCCTTCAATTGTAAGAGTTCTTTACCTTAAACGATTAGCAAATAAATCTTTAAAATTCATAACGCATATGCCACTTGTATTCTACAAAAATTGTACATGTTTTTGGAATGTACAAATTGTCACTTCATTATCTTGCCATTCATTACCTCAACAATGTGGGCACAAGCTGTGACAGAATCTATTTCATTGAATGTCGAAAAGGGGGAAAGTCAGCTCTGCAGCTTTTAGTCCTTGAGGAGTGAGGTGCTCATGGTGAAGATAGGGTGCTAAATAAGAAGATGTGTAAAGTACATTTCACCTAAGGGAAGACCGCCTTGGTGGTCTAGAAGTTAAGGCATCTGCTTCCGAGGTGGGAGATTGGTGGTTCGCATCCGGGCCAAGTCATACCTAAGACTTAAAATTGGCAATCTAGGAGATGTAGCTGCCCTGCCAGATGTCTGGCACTATAGGGAACAGTACTGGTTGGCCCGGTGTAATTATAATGTGACCCATGTTCCGACGGCAGTCCCACGTATGGCAGCACGTAAACTTTGTCTAAGCATCATCTTCCTGATATGCATATAATTTGCAGCAGGATGTTAAGCAACAAACACCCACCCACCCTCACCTGTGGAAAAAAAAGTAGGTCTGTTGTGCAGCATGGCTAGCCTTGCTCGCTGCCCTAGTGATGTGTTTCTCTTTGTTAGGAGGCTGTAAAGGTGGCAGGGCTGGGCAGCCACATTGCCTGTCCAATCTCTTTCAGATCTTTCCCGTCAAGACACCACACTTTTCTTGGGGCCAGGTTTGTGCCCAGTTCCTGTTCCTCGTGTCTTTCCTTGCCCAGCTCTGAAGAGTTTGACTGCCTAGCTGTGCATTTTCACCATGATCATTGCAGCTGCAGTAAAAGTGATAAGTACCTTATGTGTGAGAAGTATTAAACAACAAGCAGAAAGAATTGCATCTTCTTCTTCTTCTTCTCTCTCTCTCTCTCATGCATACCCACACACATGCATGTGTTGTATGACAAAATGTAGATGGCTGCTTGGTTGATATGCAGAGAAGCAACTGCAGCTGTTACCACATTGATGCAATCTTTTTAAAAATACAAAGATCCCAGACTTTATTCATTCTGCGTTAATCTGCACACACTCCCACCAAACCCATAACAGACAAGCTGCCAGTATGTGCATTTCTGATAACAAAGTTGTTTTTTTTTGGTGGACTTTTTTCAGAAGACCAGGCAAACCATCACGCACACACACACTGTGCGGGAAAGCTTGTTTTTATTTCTCCTTGTGTAGACATGTAAATGTGTATTCTATGTTGTGGGTCACTTTGTTGAAAGGCCAATCAGGGACCTACTTGCTGCGATAGAGTCCTGTCTATCCCAACCGATAAATCCCTGCCTAGATGTCTTTCGTACATCTTACTGCCTCTCTTCACTTTCATTTTCCTACTCCAAGGAAGACAAAAGCACACTGTGAGAAGCTCCTCTCTCTCTACATATATTAACTTATACATATCAACCATCCTACAATGCACGACGTCGCTGCAGTCTCTGCATTTTGGGGCTATTTGGGGTGATTTGGTGCGATTTTACCGAATTTTGAAAAATTGTAATAAAACTATGAAAGTTAGAAACATACTTTGAGCATTGTTGGAAAGATAAATTTAAGTGGAAAAAGCCTTTTCCTACCTGAAATCCAACACTGGATTGCGTATTACAGCCGTCTGCAGCACTTGTAATCCATATAAATGTAATTCATGCAAATTCCTTGTCTTTCCCCTCCTCACTAAGGTTAGTGAGGACAATTTTTGTCTTCTGACAATATATTTTAGAATATTTGTGAGCCTTCCAAAATGGAATTTTTTGCCCACTAACAAGGTAGCACGTGGAAGAGCAAAGAACTCTGAAAACCTATCTATTTTGTAGTTTAAGGGAAGGAACTCTGTAGAGAAATGATTCTAGTATAGGAAAACATGAGTGACATCCCTTTCCAGTGAACCGCTTTCGTGTTTTTAGTCGGCGCAAAATAGTGAGCATAGCACCGAAATCCAAGCACAATGGTGGCGCTACACACATATATCCTCCGCCAGTTTACTAGTGCTCAGATGCGTATCAGCTAAACGCGAGCCATGCCTCCATCACAGGAGGATGAAATTTGCAAGACAATTAAAACGGTTCTTTTACAACTTTGGGCAAACTACAGTCCAGTTCTTATGTTTGTCCTTTAGGCAAATTAATTCCTTTGGGCAAATTAATTCTGTCTTCCTAAAAACTTTCCAAGATTAATGGAATGAAGCCAAATATAACGTGAGTTTTGAAGAGGGTTTCTTAACAGTTACATTTCTTTTACTGCTCTGTATAATCACATGACTTCTGCCGGCCAGATTCCAACTAGAGAATATATTTAAGCAATGATTCAAATACGAGGCAGATCTAGCACAATGAAAACAAGTGATGTTCAGTCATACACAATAGATAAATTTCTCACTCGTACAGCTCAGCAATCAAGAAGATACATTCACTGAACCTCTTCCGTTAAACATGCAACAGAACATGTAAAGGAAGTTTGAAATTTCTGGACATATAATCAACAGTGTGCCAAGTAGAGGGAGGGGAAATGAATCAAAGCTGATAGAGGAGTTAACGATGTGATAGATTCAATACTTTTTACATTGCATTCAAATCACCTTGACCTTGGGCATCAACAAAAAGGTCAGACTGGGCCTTTCAGCGACGGTGCCTGTTATCCGGACAAAACCAGGGTTTGTCACTCAGCTTTCAATAAAAGTTACAACTCTACATGAGTTGTTATAACATGATTAGTCCAAGGCTGATAACATCTTGAGAACAACACTCAGATTTCTTCCCTCAAGTCATGAGTCTGTGACTGAAGCAGAGGAACAGTTCTGTCCAGTCCTTCCATGGACATGGATAAAAATATTAACTATGGCACAGTACCTTATATTTTCCCCTGGCCCAAGAGAAAAGTTGCTGGGGCGAATGACCTAGACTCAAAGTATTACAGGTGGGAAGAAAAGAATCTGTTCCATGTCATCAGCCACCCACTTTCAGATCTATTTCGTCACCGGGAGACACAAAGGAGGAGGAAAAAAGCAGTCCAGGGATGAGATGCAATGCATGTGGAATGTTCTTGAACTTTTCCACTGGTATCCAGCTCACTCATGGTCATGCCATTCGGCATTTGAGGTATATCCTTTCGGTCTCATTAAACATGTGTTCCCAATTCAACATGCAAAAAAATGTAGCAGAAAGCGTTTTGTCACTCAGATTTCTCTTCTTGAGAATCTACAACAGGTTATGTATCAGCCTCAGACGCAGAAAAACTTGCTAAAGTCTGGACCTGTTGAATTCTTGGGAGACAACTTGACATGCACAACCAT
Source organism: Lanistes nyassanus (assembly GCA_004794575.1). NCBI lineage: Eukaryota > Metazoa > Mollusca > Gastropoda > Architaenioglossa > Ampullariidae > Lanistes > Lanistes nyassanus. The sequence goes on along the minus strand of SMGT01010716.1, from coordinate 48,225 downwards.
CACCCTTCGCTCCCCAGATGTGTCTGAGCAGGAAAACTAGTTCTGAGACAGCGTCCCCTCATCATGTGAAAAATCTACTGTTATATTAGTAGAAGGGCTTTTTCAACCAGAAAGGTTAGGAAAGAAATTTGTAGATTGGTGCAGATTGGTGGCAAAACAAGGTCTACAGCAAAGCAACACCTATAGTGGACAAGGTCAGGTGCCACTTCCCTGTGGTCGATGCTGTACCATGTGTAAAATTAGATTCAGAAGGTGGGAAAAAACCAAAGTCAAGCCTTAGTGCACTTAGAATTGGTGGGAAAGCAATATACAGGTCATGTGGGCATAAATTCGCACTGACTGTGCAAAGGATGCAAATCCTAAATACTATTATTGAATAAAGATATGTTTGGCTGTTGGTTGGGAGTGATTACCAAAATTCAACAGCTATGAGTAAGGCTAAGAGCCATTTTGTGAGATGTCATTTAATTAACTGTGTATGCAAACATTAACTTCAATGAACTCAGTAAAAGATTTAGACTGTAAGGCTTACAATCCTGTAATGCTGCAAAAATTAATACTGGATGGATGGTCACAAGCTATTCAAATAAAATTTTTATTCTTTGAGCAGATTAATATTGCAAACTTTGCGTTTCAGACTTCAAGTACTTTGAAGACACCTCTGATGACTATCGGGATCAAGAGGGAACATTATTGCCTCTGTGGAAATTTGCTTTTGAAAAAGCTAAAAAATTGGCTGTCACATCATTGTGTTGGAATCCAAAATATAAAGACTTATTTGCTGCATCCTATGGATCCTGTATGTATATAGTTATTAATTATTTTAGTCGATCACAATAAGTACTGATTGTTAGCATTTATGGTATTTCAAACATGCATGCATAGTGTGCATGTGAATTGAGTAATACATCATCTCCACAGTTTTTAAAAATATCCAGACAGTTTGATGTGTAGACAGTTTTGTGGTGCTTAAGGCCTGAAAATTTGTGAGGGTAAATGAAAGTTAATACGACTATGACTGTTTCGAGCAGCAACTGCATCTTGGCACTAAGCAGGGAATGGATGACTTGCAATGTGCTGTCATTTTGGTCCTAATGAAGGGCCTAAAGAGATTCCTGCCCATTCTCAGAGTGTTAACTCTATCTCTTCACATCTGATCACCTTATGTAAAATGTGCTTGATTGGTTTTTAACACAATGCCATCTTACCGCCATTGTGGAAGAAATTTTCTACTGTGGCCATCGTATCACAATGGGTGTTGCTTGAAAATTATTCTGCAATCCTCTAGCCCTTCTCCTAACACCACCCTCACCCTGAACAAATAAAAATGTTGCAAACAAGATTCAAACATCTAATTTTGTAGTTCCGAAAACCAACACTTTAACCATCTAATTGCAGAGCACTGTAGTGGCTTCTGTTGATTTTAATCATAAGAATCTGCATGACTCCAGAGGTCAAAGTGCAGATTTTTATGGTTAGAATGAAAATTTGCTAATGTGGTCCATAGCTGAAAGGTTAAAGCATTGGTATCAACGACTGAAGATACAGTGGTTTTATTTTCACATCTTCCTTTTGCTTTTCCATTTTTGTTTGTTTGCCTTTGCCACATTTGTTAATCTTTGCTTGGTGTAGGTTTGGGTGAGGGTTTTAAGGGTAGGAGTAGGGTAGAAAGTAATTGCTTTGACACTGTTTGTTGTGGTATGCTCTGTCTTGCATCTAGGAGTATGTGTTTGGGTATGCACTCATTCTCAACAGAGCACAGACAACATAAAAACATGCCAAGAAGGGGGAAACAATTATTGGTGATAGCTACCCAATTCTCACATTAATTACCATGATTCTCTAGCTCAAGTACCCACCACCTTGCTTTGCCACATCCACAAGCAAATGAAAGAAGGCAGCAATAAGAATACTACACTATTTAATCCACTGTTAATGAAGATAAGGCTCCACTGTTCAACTACTAGGCATAAATCATGAAGGAGACATTTACTCACTTGTGTACTAGCAAAGTCACACATAACTACTCACATATTCTATTTACATATAAACAAGATAATCAGCGATGCAGTTGAAGCTTATTCTGTACTATGAATAATAATAATCTAGTATTTATAAAGTGCCTATCCCTGATCTAGGTGCTAATAGACAAAGTACAAACACATGCACAACCCCAACTGCACACAGATATGCACACATACATTATCCAAAATAAAGGGCAAAGAGATACATTTTGAGGTTGGATTTGAAGGATGAGAAGGAACAAGAGTGTCTTATGTGTAACTGGCACACACGTGGCCCAAATGGCAAAGACCAAATTTACCAGTGTGCGGCGTTGGGAGTTAAAAAAGAATTTATTTTACGTGGGCTCAATCCTGGTTTAGGCACTCACTCACACAGGCGTCCAAATTGCAACCTACTCAATACTAACAACAGATACGGACATAAAAAATGAACAAGAATTCTCACAACTAGCAACAACAATAAATCACCCCTGCTAATGCTGTCCTCAACCATATAATTGATACACTACTATCCTACTACACAGGCCCCGCGCACGTGGTAAAACCAAAATGGGTAACAGAACTAGGAAAAGAAACTCGGAAAAAAGAAAACGTAAAGAAGATGAAGAACCGTATGACGAAAGGGAAAACGTAAAGAAGCTGAAGAACCGTATGACGAAAAGGAAAACCGTGGCCCTGCAATCAAATGCAAGATTCCACATAAACTCGCGTGACTGTACGGTCTCACGATTTACTCTCAACCTAGCCAGTTACTTTTACACAAAGCTGACTGTTAGATCACAAATCAAACTGAAGTATTCATAGATCAAAAGAATCAATAATAACTTTCCTACAATCATTGTGGTACTGCTTTGTGTGTTTAAAACATTTCAAAAGATCACGCTTGCGTGTCAAGCTCAGCACAAACAATTCAATGCATCGAGACCGGTTACAACTATCATTGGCATCGTAACAACTGAAAGACAAAGTAAAATGTACTCGCCTGCACAAGCAAGACCACGAGCTGGCAAGTGAACCCACGATGTCAACGGTTACACGGCGTCAATGAAAAGGACCCCGAACACATGTTTCCCGCGCGATCGGAAATGTTCCCGGTCGCGGTCTCACGAGACTTCCGGTCGCGGTCTCGTGAGACTTAAAATTTTAATTACACTATTTTCTCACAAAAACTATTTCTTTGTACAACTCCATGAAAAGTATTTTACAACAATCTTTTCAGGGGGGTTGTACATATGTAAGAGGGCAGGGAATTCCAAAGTTGAGGGCTGTAGATGGAGAAACATCGGACGCCATGTGACTTGCATTTGAAGTATTTTGTTAGAAAAGATGTGAATTGGTAGAGGAAGATCGAAGTGGATGAGATAGAGTGTCTAGAGAAATCAGATCGGACAAGTAGGATGGGGTGGCTCCTGTCAGAATATTTTAACAGATGCACACAGTTTTGTACTTGATTTGCTCAGAGACAGGAAGCCAGTGAAAGAGTCCGACTTGTGTCACCCAAATTCACACAAGTGAAAATGCACACACAATTTACAGAAGGAATTGTTCATCTTCAGTACAAAGTGGCAGGTCTAATTGTTATACAATAATGACGTCACATATAGGTCTACACTGTAGCAAATGACTTCTGATAGTTGAACTCGCTAACATACTTTGAATGCATCTTCTATACCTTAACTGGTCCTGACCTGACAAATAGAATAACTTCTCCTACAAGAATGGCTGACAGCTGTGCATTTAGGAACAATACTGGAGTGGTTTCTACAATAGTCTGCTCCCAGAGATTTCCTAATGAAGCTAGAGTTGAGAGCATGCCTGCTAATCCTTATGCAGCTGTTCTACATGTACTTTCACTTCTCTGATTCATGATGCTGAACAGGACTACTGCAGATGCCACATCTTGCAGCTTCACATCCCAGTGACAGTCCAATGGTGTCCAAGCTCCTTGCTCTTTGGCAAAAGTCTGGCCCCTTTGTGTTGCTCTATCATTCGTCCTCAGTTGATGTCTATGGCAGTAACTGTGTCCATGTTGTATATAGCCTCTGATGAGCACTCCAGGAGACTTGTTTTCAGCAATCAGAGATGTGAGTGATGAATGTTGCCCCTTATATAACTAGCAGGAGGTTTTTACAATCAGGCAGAGCCTATCTGATAGCAACCAAGGTACAACCTATCTGTTCTGGATGGCAGGCATGGGTGCACATTCAGCCATGGGGTGTGCTACCCCCGTCTCTCACTCTGCACCACCTTCTTCACACTTTTTGGGCTGATGTGCACCCAAGCTGTGAGGGAAACATGCAGGTCATCCTGTGATTTGGGCTGGCTAGACACTACAATGGTCTAAGGAGCTGTGAATCGCCATTCAGTGGATGTAAACCAGGTTTGACTGCGGTGGTCAGAGCAGGACAGGCCTCAAAGGGTTTGTGGCACATCTGCTGGCCTCTGCTGGTTTCTGTTGGAGCCCTGCTTGCAGCTGTAGGTTGTACCCTTTTGAGGCTTCCGCAAGTGGGTGTATTGCGTGCACGATGACAGTGATGATGATGATGATGATGATGAGCATTGTTCATCAGATAGCTCTTTATGCATCCAACCCAACTGCATGGCGCTGATTAAATAAGACCTCTTAGAAGAAGCATTTATTCAAACAGTAGATTCAAAGAAGCAATCTTCTGCAATCTTCTTTCATGGACTTCCAAAGTGGGTGCTACCTTTTCGTAACCCAGTCTCTCTTAAGTTTTGTTCTCTTGCTCATTGATTTCAGTATGTTGTGGACCAGCAAATTATCCCACAGAATCAGGTTTTTTGTTTACTTCTGCCACAGCAAGTGATGGAGTAGAATGGGTTCTCATTCGCCACCTGCTGTGGACCCCATAAAATATGTAATTATTAGTTGTGTCTCATAATAGGCCATTGGTACCACAAACTGTGTGAGCTCTGGCCTACTGGTGAGAGTGGTATTCACAGGCCCGAAAACAAAACTTTGTCTGCAGCTGGTAGTCTATGATGTTAACTCTTTGCAGTTGGATTGCATACATGTGTGAGGGGCATAGGCATTATGGAGATGGCTAGACTGCACAACATTGATCTACAGCAATAATGCATTCTGCTATAATCTGGCTCTGTAAAAGTCTGCATCTTTTAGTCAGTCGATTTCAGACATTAAGAACTTATAGACTCTTATTCTACTCCATTTGGCGTGGTTCCAGTCCTACCTCTCTGGTAGAACTCAGTCTATACTTGTCGCTGACCAGTTGTCACCCCCATCAGCATTGTCTCTCGGAGTCCCTCAGGGATCTGTCCTGGGCCCTATCCTTTTCATCCTATACATCAAACCACTTTCATCACTCATTCATTCTCACACGGTCTCCACCCAGTCCTGTGCAGACGACACCCATTTATACAGTTCTTGTCCTCCAGCTGATGTACATGCCAGCATCATGACCATGCAGACTTGCATATCCAGTGTCAAAGCATGGATGGTCCACAACAGACTAAAGTTGAACGACGAAAAAACAGAGGCTCTTCTCTTCAGTAAAAGAAATGCTGGAGTGACAGAATATCCCACAGCAGTTCGAATTGGTGATGTCGACATCCCTTTCGCCGACTCTGCAAGAAATCTAGGTGTTATTATTACCTCTA
>SMGT01010716.1:11610-42218 GCA_004794575.1 Lanistes nyassanus | reverse complement strand
CGCATTCTCTCAGTACCCCGCATCAGGACAAAGACATATGGACAGCGCATGTTCACCTTCTCGGCATCCACCCAATGGAACTCACTTCCCCACAACATTTGCCACTCCCCATCACTACAGACTTTCAAACGTAACTTAAAAACTTTTCTTTTCCGCAAGTACCTTGACTGACGTCGCGACTGCCTGTCTGCATTGACCTACAACTTCCTCTATTATGATACTTTTCCACCCATCTGTGACTGAAGGACAATCTTTATCCCAACCTGTGTTTCGTTCATCTCTCCCTCTGTGTGTTTGTTGCGTTCATCTCTCCCTCTGTGTGCGTGTGTTTCGTTGTTTTCACTGAGTATGTGCCTCGTCCGTGCGAAGTGTGCATGAAATGTGTTCTCACGCGTTACAAATCCACATTTATTATTATTATATTTGCTTTTGCTGTCTAAATGGTATTTCCTGGAAACGTGCACATCACCCCTTCAAACACCACTTGAATATGACAAAAAATGGCACTTGGTGGTGCTGATCCTGTACCTTTGAGGGGTATTGGTTTGGCTATGATCTTTTCTGTGTGGAATGCTGACCTTAGCTACCCTGCCATGATTGTAGCAGTCTGTGCAGCTGAGTTAATAGATATATAGTAATGCGCATCCTGTAGATAGATGGACACAGATCATAGATACAAACTGTGACACCAACTGGGTAGCAACTCAGAGTTATGGGGAGAAGGGATGGTCAACATGGTTCACAGAGGAGAGAGGAGGCAAGGCCAGGGCCACAGAGCGCAGATTTGAGTCAGCTGTCAGTCCTGCTTGACTGCATTGCTTGTCTCTGTGGTTAGTGAAAGGGGTTTAGTGAGCAATGCCCAATTCCAATGAATAAAAGTGAACTTTATTGCTGAATGCAAGTGTAAAGGAGTGAATCCTTTTTTAGAATATAGAAGGCCTATTACCACATTGTGAGACACTTTGTAAAAAGGCCCACTAAATACCTACCAACTGCAATAGAAAGAACACTCTCTATGCCAGCCAATGAATCTCTACATGGTGTCTCATTTTGTTTGTCTCGCTGACTCTCTTCACTGTCACTCCCCCACTCAAGGTAAGACAAAAGGCCTCTGTGAAAAGCTCCTCTATATAATTGTCAGGAAGATAATATTCGCAAGACAATTAAAATTGATCTTTTCCAGTACTGGATTGACTACTGTCTGGTTCTTATATTTATTCCTTTGGGTGGAATAATTCTGTCTTCCTAATGTTTTCCTCATGTTTTAACCCAATCGTGACGCAGAATCCTACCTCGAGCCGTCCGGGTGGACGCGGCATTTTTAGCCTTTTTTCAAAAATTCATTAAAAAATTCCCCAAAACAATAAAAACATTATTTAAACTTGGTATTTAAATAAAATAAATAAATAAAAGTCATTTCTTACTGTGTTTCTTGGACCTTGTTCCATAATTTTGTAAATCCTTTGATGGAAACACAACTGAAGTTTAAGAAATTAAAAAGTCCTTGCCAGTCTCTGTACGATAGTTTGCGACATATCCTCGCTCGTTTTTCTCTTCGTAATCACTCTCTTGTGTCTTTCAGGCACAAATACACTTGTTTTCATCCACTTTATCACAGTAAATTTGCGAAACAACGTAATTTTGCTCTTCAGCGTGTAATTTGAACAGGAAATCTAGGATTTCTCAAGTGACAGAACACACGTGCATAGTCGCTTCAAATTATCTGCCAGAAATGAGTCTTATGTCGGTGTAAACAAACTAAAAAGGGAAGCAACTCGTGAAGAAATGATTCAGCTTTCGATTGCAAGAGTTCTTTACCTTAGACGATTAGCGATTCCCCGTAAATAAATTTTCAAAGTTGCTTGGTTTATTTCCCGTATTCGCTAGTAAGCGTCACCTATGCTGTAGAGCTTATTTCCCGTACACGCCGCGAATGGGTTAAGGAAAGGAGCCAAACAGAACCTGAGTTTAAAAGAGGTTTTCTTTACAGTTAAATTTCATATCCTTATCGGAACAATAATTTGATTTCCACTGGCTGGATTCAAAGTAGAGAATTTGTCCAGGAGAAGTGCTACAATTTAATCAAGTGGCAGATCTAGCACATAGAAGGCATGCAACATTCATTGATGCACAGTAGTCAGGGAAAATCCTCTTTCACTCTTACATTTCAGCAATCAGGGTAATACATGCACACAACCTCTTTAGTTAACTATTTAACAATACATGCATAAGATGACCAAAATCACAGACAACATTAACAGAGCCCTAAGTAGAGAAGGGGTGAATCAATGCTTGCAGAGTAGTTATTTAGATCTGGGAGAATCAAAGCAAGTTACATTAAAATTTAAGTCAATTATTAACTATTGGTTTGACACAAAAATGTAGGTCTGACTGAACCCTTAAACATCAATGGACAAAACTGTGGTTTGTCACACAGCTCACAACAAAGGGAATAAGCTGTTAAAAAGCTAAAAATCCAAGGCTAATTATGATGCATTCTTTTGCTTAAAAATGATAAGTGTTGTTCATCTCACGTTGAAGGTCCCTGATATATAAGCAGAGAGTTTCTCTTTCTGTGAACACAGTTAAACTTACCAAACAAAGCACGGTAGCTGGTTTTTGCCCAGTCCCAGGGGGAAAGTTGCTGGATGCATGTCCTTCCATTAACAGTTACCTAGGTGTGAAGTAAAGAATCCTTTTAGTCAACACTGCTACCCACTCACAGATCTGTCTTGACCACTGGGAGACACAAGGGAGAGAGAGTAACCTGTCTGGGGATTAGACCCAGGGTATGATGTGCTTGGAATGCTCTTGAATGTTTTCACGGAAACTGAGGTCATGCAAGGTCATGCCATTCGATGATAGAGGCCTTTTAGTTTTGCATGCTCTCAGCTTGGCATGGATAAAAAAAATGTGGCAGAATCTCATATGTCACAGACAATTCCCCTCCATGGAATAAACTACATGATACAAATCACCCTCTATCAAACAGAGGCCACTGAAGAAACCTAATGTATGGGCCTCATCAAATCTTGTAGGAGCTGACAGAAACACATCTTTCTCCCCTCGCTTCTAAATTGTGTCTGGTGGGAAACTGAGTTTATGACAATGTTGCCAGCTGATCACATGAAACATCTATCAAATCAGGCTGGTTGAAGGGGGCTGTCTACAAGATGGTTTATGAAAGAAATGTGTAGATTTGTAGAAATCGACAGTAAACAAAGGCAGAATATCGCCTGACCTTGCCCCCTGTAGGAGTCACTTGACTGTGGTTGATGTTGGGTATGTCAAAATAGATTAAAGTGGCAGGAAAAAAATGTGGTCAAGTCTTAGTGCACTTGGAATTGGCGGAAAAACGAAAATACAAATCATGTACGCATATATTTGCGTTGATTATGCAAGGAATGCAAACTCTAAATCCTATTATTAAAGAAAAGAATGTTTGACTGTTGGATGCAAGTGATAGAATGTCATCAAACTATTGTGAGCAGTATAGATTTTAATCTAGTCATGTTATTGTAGTTTGCTGTAAGGCACAATGCAACTGTGTCTGTCGAGATGCATAAAGGTCACCCTGACTTTCTCAAGCCAGAGAACCAAACCAGCAGGCAGGAGGGTGGGCCTGTGATGGGTCATGGTAAGTGTTGCTAAAGAAACACAAATTTAGAACAAGAAATGTGTTTTTTCTTGTCACAATACTGTACCATGACCCAAAGTGCTGATTAGCACAAAAAGGAGCTGGGTGACCAAAAAACTTACCAGGGTTGAGGAGGAGGCCAAACACAAACGGAGAGGCCTCGCGAAGTGAGTGCAACACCCAAGTGGCCATCCTCATGGTGATAGGAGTCTTCACTGTGCCGGACGAACTGCCACATTGCACCACCCAAGGAGAATGGCCCAGAAACAAGAGGGGCACCTGGTGCCCGCACCTCCGGCATAGAAGCAGTGGACCAGGGTAGTGAGGATCCATCCCTCTGAGTGTTTCCGGTGCAGCGTAAGCTAGCTGGAGAACAAGCAAGCCAGAAGTGAGGGGGGGAAGACAAGTCGCATCAGGCAAGACGTGGACTGTGAGGGCCAAGAGTATAGCACACGAGGCTTGAGGCGGAGGCCAGCAACCCCCGAGAGGATCGCCAAGGCGTCAAAGGATGCACGGAAGTGAACCCCTGAATGCGTGACCGAGTACCACACCAGGAGCACTAGGGGGAGACCCCAGGTATCAGTGAGAGGCCTGGGGCAGAGCCGCCAGATGAAAGACAGAAGTCCACCAAAAGCAGTGCCACCATATCCGGAAAGATGGTCATCCAAACAGCAAGGAAGTGATGGAAGCATCATGGTAAAAGATGAGCACGGAAGCAATCTTGGTTCAGACTGGAAGGGGGCCATCACGGAGGGGGCATTCCGCTGGAAAGTCCAGCTGCCAGAAGGGACCGCCACCGGAAGTGTCCCTTGGATGAGAGCCAAGGGGCCCAGAAGCACAGCAGTGAGCCAGGGCAGAGGGAAGCGACCCCAAGGCAGAACTGCAAGTGGCCGCCAGAGCCAAGTCCCGAACTACCAGGTCGCAGGTGTCAGAAGACAGACGGACGGAAGTCAACACACCACAGGTGGGGAGGCCGAAGCCAACCGCAAAAGGAGCTTCACCAGCAAGAGGGGAGCTCTGAACCAATCCCCAAAGGCCACCAAAAAAGGATCCCAGTGAAAGCTTGTAGGCAGAGCCAGGGCATCCATGCAGGCCAGAAGAGGCGGGTGGGACAGGCAGGAGGGCCCACCATAAGCCAGTGGACCATGGCTGCAGTGGGAACCAGGAGGACCCACAGGGGCAGCAGGGGGGAGGGGAGGTTGGAGTTAAGACTTCTGGCAGGTGGCGGAAAACAGCAGTGGGCTGTGGCAGAAGCCATGCCATGCCGCACGGAGTGGCAACCGCACGACTAGGGCACTTGCCATGAACACGGGCAAAGAGCCAGGAGGAAGGAAGAGCAGGAGGGCATGCCTCTGCAACTTCCGGTCAGCACCACTGGGTATTAACCCATGAAGGGTGGTCTCCAGCAGGAGGGCCACCTTTGCCACCAAGGAGTGGAAGAGAGGAAGGTCTCCCATCCGCTGTAGTGGACAGAAAAGTCTGACCCATTCCTCACCCCCACCTCCACTCAACCGGCGCCACCACAGAGGAGGAACTGGAGTAGTGGAGTGTGAAGCCCTCTCCACCAGAAGGAAATCCGAATGGGGATTCCATCAATGGGAGTGGAAGAGGGAGAATGCAAACCTGACTGGAGCGCACTGTCAGAGGAGCCAGGTTCAGTGGCAGGGGCCGAACCAGAAGGGGAAGTCGGTGGGATCAACACCAGGAAGTGAGGGAAACTTCCGGTTGGATCCCCTTATCACTCGACTGATGCCACCACAGGGACAGAAAATGTAAGAGTGGAGGGCGAAGCCCTCATGACCAGAAGGAAGCACAAGGTGCATTCCACTAGTGGCCAGTAAAGAGGCAAAACTGGAAACAGGAAGTCTCCCTCCAAGGTCCAAGGAACAACACCAGGAAGCTTTCTAAAAAGCACGTAGGTGGAATACTGCCCCCCACCCCCCCACCCCCCCCACCCCAAATCGACCTGTGCCATCGCAGGGGCAACCAGAAGAGTGGAGTGTGATCCCCTCGCCACTGGGCGGAAGCGAAAGGTGCATTCCACCAGTGGCAAGTGAAGAGGGCAATCACCATCCTGACCAGAATGCACAGTGTCAGAGGAGCTAGGCTCATGGGCAAAAACAAAACCAGAAACAGGAAGGGGTGGTGGTGGAAGGAACACCAGGAAACTAGGGAACTTCTGGTGGAAATCACCACACACACACTCAACTGGTCCCACCAAAGGGGCAGAAATGGAAGAGTGGCGTGTGATGCCCTCGCCACCGGAAGGAAGCGCAAGGTACATTCCACCAGTGACAAGTGAAGAGGGCGATCGCAGCCCAGACCGAAAAGCACTGTGTCAGAGGAGCTTGTCTCTTGGCACAGGTGGAATCGGAAATGAGAATGGGGGCAGTGGAAGCAACACCAGGAAGCTACGGGAAATTCCAGTGGGAGCCTCCCCAAACACATACACACACTCGACCAGTGCCACTACAGAGGCAGGACCGGAAGAGTGCAGTGTGATGCCCTCGCCATTCAACCAGCGCCACCACGGGCAGAACCAGAAGTACAGTGTGGTACAGTGTGGAAGGAAGCACAGGGTGTGTTTCACCAGTGACTAGTGAAGACGCCGATCGCAACCCCAACTGGAATGCCTGTGGCAGTGGAGCTAGGCTCTTGGCACAGGCAGAAACAGGGAGGGGGCCCAAGGTAAGCAGCACCAGGAAGCTATGGTAACTGCCGGTGGCAGCACCCCTCCCACTCGACTGGCGCAACCACTGGGGTGCAACAAGAAGAGTGGAGTGTTATCCCCTTGCCACCAGAAGGAGGCACGAGGCGCATTCCACCAGTGGCAAGTGAAGAGGGAAATGACTACCCCGACTGGAGGGCATCATGTCAGAGGAGCCAGGCTCATGGTCACGGGCAAGACCAGAAGGGGGTTGCCGGTGTGACACCTGGAAGTCTGGGGAACTTCCCATGGGTGGCCAAAGGGTTGAGGCACGTCTGCCCAGAACCTGCCCGAGCTAGCAGGAACACAGGTGAAACTGATGCCAAAGATGCTGGGCCAAAGAAGGCAGGAAGAAGAACCGGCATTGAGACAATGCCAGCGACAGCCATGGTCCACAGTGACGGAGCAACAACATTGGCAGAAGTGACCATGGCAATAGGCGACTACTGCCAGACCGACACATGTTCGAACCATACCGATGGGTACTCCCATCTGAACTGGAAGCAGGGAGAGACTCACACGGCATGGCTAAGTGATAAAGGCCAAAAAACAAAATGGCAAAACACCTGGCACAAAAGCAGGGGAGTGATGTAAGCACTGAGTCACAGACCCACAAACAACAAACGATGCAAAGCGTGAGTACAGGGAAACAACACCTGGGTAACAACCCAGTGATGTGTAAACTCCCCTGACGTACTAGTCGGCTAAGACGAAAGTGCACACTAAGTCAAAACTGTCTAACGAAACAGTGTACATAAAGACAGAGTAACAAGGAAAGAACACAAAAGCTTACTTCCCTTGATGCAGTGCAGAGAGGAAGAAGTGAAGGACCACTAAGGCTAAGCCACGCTGAGTGAAGTGTAGACGGCAGCAAACATGACAAGCCAGCGCAGCAGCACTTGAGAAAGTAAGGGTGACCTAGTGAGCTGTGCACACAGGTGGTGCATGGTGTGCGCATGCATGGAGGGGCCTTATGAGGGTTGCCTTAGTGGTTATATTTTTGGGGGAAATTGCGTTTAGGGATCACTAATTGAGAATATAGCACTTTGGGTCATGGTACAGTATTGTGACAAGAAATGTTTATTTTACAAATTACAGATGACTTTATGAAGCAAGGCAATGGTCTGATTGTCTTCTACACCTTGAAGAACCCTTCCTTCCCTGAATGCAGCTATGAGACAGACAGTGGAGTTATGTGTCTGGACATTCATCCAGATCATCCATATCAAGTAGCTGCTGGTTTCTATGATGGCAGTGTGGCAGTCTTTAACATTGTGGAAAAGAAGGATGGGCCGGTACATAGGTGTACAGCAAAAAATGGCAAGCACACAGATCCTGTATGGCAGGTGGGTACTTAGAAAAAAACAAGGAGCATAAATATCTGATTTTTGTTTTTTATATGTTTATTTGTGTACATAAGAAAAAAGCCATTTTAGCACCATTTAAAATGGTATAGTGATGCATAATATATCTGAATCAAATCTTTTCTTCCTTTCAGTTTGTGAGTAAACATGTATTTACAGAGTTCAGTATTGCCATATCTTTCGTACTAAAAACTCCATTATCAAATAACAGTTTCTAGATCCATAATATGTATGTATGTGGTGAGTACCATCATAAATTAATAAATCTAACTGTACCCTGATGATATTTCTTGATCTCTGTGGTACCACATTAGGCTTGCTTTTCTGCCTAACATTAGAACTATTGTTCTGAAGTGTTGTGTAAGATTGACATGAATAAAGAGTTATAGCCAACACCACCATCACTTTTATTACTCTCATCATGGCGATAACATTTTAGGTCCGATGGCAGAAAGATGATGCAGACAACAACATGAATTTCTACTCCATCTCTTCTGATGGGCGTATTGTTCACTGGACCATCGTCAAGGTTTTGTACATTAATCATCAATTAAATTATAATTTTCCTCTTAGCCTACCTTCTGCAATTACTGCTTTCTTTTATTCTGAGCATATTATAAATTACATTAAACCTTGTAGCAGATTTCTTAAAGTCTAATTTCTTGTCACAGTACTGTACTCAGAGTGGAAAATTCTCGAGTTAGCAATTCCTAACCACACCCTACAAAAAAAATTGTAACAACATAACCCTGCTAAGGTCTCTCCATGCATGTGCCTCACCTGTGTGTGATCCTGTGGGCACTACTAACTGATAACTCACACTGACTTTCTCAAACACCATGAACTGGACTAGTCATGTTGTCGATCACTCCATGCCTTAACATCCCTGGTTGCCCAGTTGGTCATGTTGTCACTTGCACCATGCCGTGGCTGTTACCCTTAACATCCCTACCTGCTCTGCACTTCAGTTACTTGTCTCCGCCTGTCTGTCTGCTTTTGCTTTGCTAGACAGTATAGTGCAGTGTGGTGTTAATTTTGATTCTTTCTTGCCTTATGCGTGTGTGGGTTGCCTGTGTGGTTCCTGCGTGAGTAGTGCACTTGTCCTCATGCGTTTGCTGTTTGTTCTTGTGCTGTTTGCTCTTTATGCCTTGCATTTTTGTTTCTTTGGTTTGTCACAGTGTTTGCTTTCCATTACTGTGCTGAAAAATTGTACACGTGAGACTGGTGTGCAGGTGGGATCGAGTGAATAAGCAATGATCGTGCATCAGTTACCTTTCTGTTTCCAAGGAGAAATGAAAGACCAGTGATCGTTGTCAGAAACCATTCGCTACTGTGACGTCGGCTACTGTCAGTGCTGCTTCACTGCTGGTGGAGATTTCTGAGGCAGTTCTGGTGCAGCTTCTCCTCTGCCATCTGTGTGTGGCCCATCATCGTTGCCAGCTGTCTCCCCTGCCTCGGGGGTCGCTTCGCTACTTCAGGCTGTTCTCTTCTGGTGTTTGTCTTGAGACCAGATGGTGTCACTTGCTCTGTCTCTGACACAGGCTTTTCCCTGGCTCCCAGGATGGTTCTGGTAGCAATATACATGAAATGCATCGTTTGGCAGCTTCATTAGCAGGATTGTGCGGGGAGGGGTCCTCACTGTACCGCCCAGGTGCTGGTAGGGTTACCCTCAGTCTTGCACCAATGTTGTTGGCCATGCATCCTTTGAGGTGGTCTGCTCCACTCCACAGCATTGACCCTGCAAATGACCTATGGTCTCGCCATAGGCATTGAGGGTTGTCCATAGCTTGTGGTTCACTTTCATGTTCTGTCAATGCTTTTCCTGCTATTCTCAAAGCAATGGTTGCCGAGGGCTCGAATGTACACTGTAAGATGTTCCATGAGGGTGATATGTCTCCTGTGCTACAAAGAAGTCCTCTGTCACAGGATATGATGGACAGGGTCAACGAGTTCCACTTCCACCCGATTGTTTGGGGTGGTTCCATTGCTTTCCTGACCACCCTGAGACATTGCCCATGTCCATATGGCACACCCTTCGTGGTTCACTTCCACAGTCTGTTGATGCTTCTCCTACTGCTCCCAGAGTGGCTGTTCCCAAGGTCTTGCATTTAAGACATTCCCTTGCAGGTGACATCTCCCATGCAGTGTAGGAGGTGCCAAACCTAATGGAAGGGGAGTTGGCATGTTTGACTGTTTTATCTGGACAACAAAGTCAACTAGTTCGGGCTCCACCCGATAGGTCGGGGTGGTTCCATTGCTTTCCTGGACCACTGTCGGACATTGTCCACATTTGTTTCAGAACCTGGTTCCGGTGCTTTCGCTGGTCGCCATTACCACATGCTCTTATGGTAGTTGGGCTCTCACACTTCTCTCTCCCTGCTCATCCTATGAGGATATGACGGAAGAGAAGGAAGGGCATGCCTTCAATTCACCTAAAGCTGAGGTGGTGGATGAGAGGCCCCCTCTCTGTTCCAGTCTGTCGTAGAACTAGCAGATTTGATGGCTGATGTTGTACCTCAGAGTGTGTGTGAGTGCCGGCTGGAAGTGGAGGTACCAGAATCTTGTCTTCCATCCACCTTCCAGCCCCTCACTAATAGGCCCACTGTGTTTGCGAGTCTGCCATGGTTCGGGCAGCACATCGGGAGGCGTGGAGCTCTGCTCCCCGTGTCCCCCAGGCCACTTCCATCAATCCACCATTGACATCTGTGACATCCTTTCCCTGCACAATCCTGGCGGGTCACTTCTGGTCTTGCTGTTGTTGCTCCTAGCTGACTGATTCGATGATTCTGGAAAATCTGCTTCCATCTCTTAGGAACCTTTTGCTGCTTCTGGTGTTGGCGGGGGGGCCTCCTTCCATCTCCCTGTCTTGGTCTCACCTCAACTTCCTTGACATGGTTGCATGAAACCACCTGGAGCTGACTTCTATGTTGGATTCCTCAGTCATGGCACTTGAGCAGTCCATTTACATGAAGGATGCCAAGAATTTTCACTGTGATGCAGATTATGTGTCTCTCATCTGTATTTGTTCAATGACAGGCGCAAAATTATCAGATATTGCTAAGTCAGATCTCCAGCTATCACAAACCTTTGTACTTCTTGGCATGATTTTTGACACAGTAAGCTGGATGGTTGCCCTGTGCCCTGCCGCATCAACCAGTTTCAGAACCTGGTTGCCTGTTTGACAGAGGGTCCGTTCACAGCTCATTGGCTTGCAGCAGTGGTGGAAACAATGGTGTTGCTGGTCCCCCTTGCAGCAGTGTACCTGCGCCCCATCCAACAAGCATTTGCAGCACACTGGTTTCCAACCTCCCGCCTGTGGGATTCTCAGGTCCCAGATCTGGCGATGTTCTCTCCTCTGTTTCAGCACTGGATGGACTTGGCCAGGCTGACATCAGGCATTCCCATTGTTCCCCACACCACCCCACAGGCTGTCTTTAACATCATCAATCGAAAAAGCTTACCACATTCCACTGCAAAACCGTGCAGAATGGACAATTCTAACTACATTTTGCAGTTCATTTTATAAGCCACTGTGCTTCATCTCAAGGCATAGAACAAAGCTACAATCCATGTGGTGACTTACCACTAGCAGCCATAATGTCATCACCTACTGGTTATTTAACAATGTGCACTCCATTGCGTAGTTGTCAGAATCAAAATTCAGAGTCCAAGTGGCCTACAGCAAACTACCTTACAAGATCAAAAAGTTCAAATAAATGTTTCACACCTTGTACAACAGGATAAAATAGCTTGCCATTGTCAAACATGGCATAAAACAGCCGAAGAACGATCAAGAAAGAAAGAACACATTTTCACTACATTGCACCTTTTCTTCTCATTGCCACGTGCGCAATGTGTGTGCATTGCCAGTACTTACATTCAGACCTTTACTACCAGGCATTTTTCACACAGTTTAAATTCAGACAGTTTGTCCTCACAGCTGTGTATATTTCTGGCCGATCTTTTACTTCTATCACACAAGACAATAGAATAGAAAATTTGCATACACAGAAAAGGAAGATGGGGTCAGTTGAGCCCGTCCACCACATTCTGATGGCCAATAGTTTGTCAGTGACATGCAGTAGCAGCCAACATTTAAAAAAAACTATTATACTGCTTCACGAATAAAAATTATAATTGAAAATTAAAGTTAAACATAATATCTGCAAGAGAGATGATAATATCAAGATTTACCAGCAATGAAAGTTAAAGACATCATGTTTATGATTGGTCAGCTTCAGCTTCTGTCAACCAATCGTTGACTGCTTGACATTTGCATGATGCTGGAAACCATGATGCTAAGCAGGCATTTGCAAGTGATTTTGAATGTGTTTTGTAGGAAATTTCTTCCACTTTGCAAGAGTTTCACATGATTTGTGAGTAAGAACAGTTTGGGGATTTTTTGTAGTGTTTTCTCTAGGCAAGTGATGCACTTTCAGCTTTAGGTGATGTTCACTTCCTGCCTCGCCCTAGCGGCCTCCAGCTTTCCATGCACCAGCATAACATGTACTTCTGGGTAATTTAGGCAAAGTTCTCACAAGCAGAGGTATTTCACTTTGCATTTTCAGTTAGGCTCTTCTAACAAGTACAGCCATTGCATGGTACGCAGGCATCCAAAATCAATGCCCTGTTTGACCCATGACATGGAATTTTGATGGGACATTTTCTGATTTGATGTGCCAGTGGTGCAGGGTGTGTTAATTAACTGATCCCTGAATTTAATATTGGCAATAAAATGTTGATATCCTTACAAATGGTAATAAATCAACGTTTGTTAAGAATAAAAAGTTATTATCTGTGAAGAAACTGTATTTATGTTGGGGTAAAGCTCTTTATTTTCCACACAGGTCATCTTGGGAACTCTATAGTGGCACACTTATAGTAATAATTAGCAGTGTTGGACAATAATATGTGAAAACTCTTTTGCAATGGTCTGTTCTTGTCCTTGACACAGCCCTGACCCAGCCACCTGGTGATGAAAGTGCTAATGACATAATGCGAAGCTTCAATAGATTTGCACTGCATGAGATTTATTTGTGATCATCTGGCAGACTGTTTAAGAATGTTGAGCATATGTATTGTATACAAGTGCAACAGGGCACAAAGGTTCAAATTCCCTCAAAGCAAAAAGATTAGAAAACTGTGGATAAAGGCAGTTTGCGAACCAAACACCGCAGCAGTAACTGGTATTGCAATTAGTAGTACATGTATACTGAAACCCAACAGAAAAACTGAGAGTTGAATTTTTGTTCTTTAATTCAAATGTGTTTGAATCAATTAATTTTGGAGAAAATCAGTACATTGAGTCTTTGCACAATGTGTGTTCATCTGCCCTACTGAGAAAGCATTCAGAATGTCCCAAACATCTAAATTGAGAGTTCAAGGTCACTAGTGGGTGACAGTGGCCTGGCACCAGCGCACCAGATGGTTTACCACCACCACAGGCTTCAGCACCTGGTCCACCATTTCCTCGTCCAGTGTTCTGGAAGATGATGGGGCCCACGAGTCGGTTGAGGCCGACTCCACCCCAAATCATAATGCTTGGGCCTCCCCAACGGTCGAGCTGCAGGATGTTGTTGCTGGCATACCTCTCATTCCTCTTCCTCCATGGTCTGATGCAGCCATTGGCGTGGGTGATGCAAAAGTGCCTTTCATTGGAGAAGAGGATGTCTCGCCATCACCAATATATCCAGTTCAGGAGTTGCTGCTCCCACTGCATTTTCTGCTGCCAGTGTCATGCAGTCAGCGTTGACTGCTGTGCAGGATAGCGGCAGTACAGCTGTCACTCAGACAACCAGTGATGCATAGTCTGCTAGCTGATAGCAACTCCATGGCTTCCGACAGTGGCTCAGGCCGTCTCTGTGGCAGGGAGGAATGGTTGGCACAGGTGGTCGCGGTAGATCTGCCTGTCCTGTCATGCAGTCATGATACAAGTCTCCCACCTCTGGCTTCATCTCGAGTGCTGTCAGTGGCTTGAAAGCAAGTCCATAAACTATAGATTGTGGAAACTGCCACACCCATTGCATGTGCAGTGACACTTGGGCGGTTTCCACCCTGCAGTCGTCCAATGGGTCTTTCCAGATCTGTAGTGTTCAGTCTTGGCATTCTTTTGCTGGTGATAGGTGGTCTGTCTGGGAGTGTACAAGCATTGCCTTTAATTCCTAGTGGGTGGTGCCCCCTGTTTGCAAAGAAAGTTCTAGTCTTGCTGCTTGTGTTCTTGCTGCATGAGTGAAAACCACTGTCTGACTTTAGCGTGCTAGAAGGGACACTTTTTTTGTTCCAGGCACGTCATTATCAAGGGCTACACTCAATAGACCACGTGACTTTATGTCAACCTAATTTTTGTTATCATTATACCAAATGCATGAAATTTTACTACTTGGCTGTGTTTCAATTTGCATTTCTTTTGGTTTTGAGTGTATATAGTTGCGCTAAGGGTCTACTGTGACTGTCGCAGTCAAGAATAGATCTTAAACTTATCTATTAGATCTTCTTTTTTGCTGTGAAACCTTTTCGTTCAGTTGTTGAAGTTTAGCTTTTAAAGCATCTATAGTCCAGTTTCTGTAATTTACTGCCATTTAATAAATATTTGATGTCGTGATAAAAATACCAAAAGAACTTTGCTTAGTTACCAGTGTCAACAAAGCAAGGTGCCCATTGCTACGGCTTTAGCACCTTTGCCACCTGGTGGCTGGATGGCAGAGTTAGCTCCCTGAATCCAAGCAGAACAGCCCATTGCTCTTGCCTTTCTTTTTAAAAAGTTCTTTTTTACTGCTTGGCTTTCATTCAATGTACCCAGGTTCTCCTGTTTTGCACCCACCACGTACCTGTCCACACATGTTTACAACTCTGTTCAACACATTCTTCTTCTTATTCTTTGTACTTAGACCACCAAACCAGCCTAAAAAGCCAAAAGTCAACACAGATTCTGTAAAACACCTGTAAAAATTGGCTGAAGCTGTTTTGTTCGCCTTAAGAGATCACAAATTTTGTAGGCAGTAAATCCTAGGCCGACATTTGTTGTGAATGGATTTGGGGTTTATCTCAAAAGTCAGTTGTCAGTTGCTATACCCAGCTATTTGTACTTGGATACTTGTTCAACTTTTCCCATCGATAACAAGATCTGGAATTGGGGAAGGATTCTAAAATCAATAATCATCTGTTTTTCTCTCTCCCTTAAGCTAGCAAGATCCATGAGTTGTTCCCCTTTTAACAGCAGTCTGGATCACTGACCTATATGTATATGTATGTAGGTCAGTGGTTGGGATGCATGCATTTAATTAAATATGAAGTTCGCTGCACTTTGTTCACCTGCTGATTTTGATAAAGTTTGTTTGATATCCCATGTAGCTGAAGCTTGGCATGAATGCCAAGTGGTCCTGTTGCTTTTGCCATTCATCAGTCAGAAATGGTCGAGGCATCATTTGATCTCAGTCGGTATATTTCATTAGATGGCATGCTCTGTATCACAAAAAAACAAAGCATAATGTCTAAAGGAACTGCTAGGCTCAAATCACATTCAAATCACAATGAATCATGATTGCACAAATTAGTCTTGTGTGCTAGGTTACATGAGAAACACATAAAAGCTATATCGAATCATTGTAGTTTTGTTTTTGCTTTGAATCAAATCGCATCCATATGACATTAGCTAAACATTCCAAAGAATCAATTTTGGATATACCTGGAGAGAAAGAAGTTTGAGGCCATGAGGTGAGGCAGGGGCAAGGCCAAGAGGGGGCTGGGGGAGGCTAAGCCTCCTCATACATGCAAACTACCCCCCCCCCTTCCAACACCACCAGCATGCCTGTAAAAAAAAATAACCTGATACCAAAACAATCAAAAGATCACAACATTCCCATGCTTAGCTGAGGGTCTGGTTTTCTTTTATCAATTTGCTTTGTGGTGGACAGCCACACCACGTTGAATGAGGCAGGGGTGATTATCAGGGTGTGGAAGGTTAGCTTACATTTATGGCTTTGCACTCGGGATGGTTGTGGCCAGCATTTTAACATTCTGTGAGGCTGTGACTGCTGCGGAGATTTATGTGAGTTGCTGCTGAGCATGGCTGGACCCACTATCCACCTGGTGATAATTATGCGTGGGGTGGACTGTGTCTAGGTGATACAAAGCGAGAGTTTTCCCCCCTGTAAAGTTGCCTTTCATTCTGCAACTCACCAAGCAGTAACTTCATCAGCCTGTGAGTTCAGTTTTGTCTCAGTGGGGAAAGGGTCCAGCAATAGCGCAGTGTGGTCAGGACTCAACTGAAGACAGTCATGAGGTGGTTCTATAGCAACGAGCTTGTGATTCCGGGGACTGTCAAACTGAGTCCTTGGTTAAGTCACCTATAAGAGCAGCAAGTCATGTGAGTACAACCTGACATTTGACTGTGCACTAGCCATGATGAGCATAGGAATAATGCTGTACTGAGCAGCTGTCTAGTAGTACTGTACTAGTATGTAGTTGGTTGACAGCGTTAGTGTAGTATTGCCCATGTTTGTTGAAGTGGAACCATAGAGGATTGATTAGCACTGGTTGACATTAGGACTGCTTTTAACAACTGTTTATGTTTTCTTCCAAGTTTTCATTGCTAATTGTAATAATCCCAGGAGACGGGTGTGTCTTTCATATCAAGCTTCATCTTATTGCATGATTTCTTGAGGTAAGCTAGTGGTGGGGGGCTTGGAGTTGAAAGCTATTCTTGTTGTATAACCTGGTATGATGTGACTAAATTGTCCCACTAGTGTATCTATGGCTGATTGAGTGTACGAGTCACAAGGGAGTGATTTGCCCCTTAGTGCCTGCCAGGACTAGGTGACAGATGACTACATGTAAGTGGCTGTGTGCATCAATGATTTGGTGAGCCCTTTGATGCTTAAAGGGGATGAGTGTGGGGCGAGTTAAGTACTGAGAAATTTTACATCCCTCATGCTAATCACTGCAAGTCATGCCATCATCATCCCCTAGTTCACCACAATTGAAAGTACTCAGGACATTAAATTCAAAGTTCTGAATGTGAACCAGCCCACCAACATACCACAACTGATCGTGAACGATTGAGCGTGAAAAGAGTTTTTGGCCAAGCAATTTTACCTTTTAGGCAGCAAATAATCTATATACTTTGGCACCAACTCTGCATGAGATGAACCTCAGTGCAGATGTACAGTCTGTTGTGTGGATTCATGCTTATTTAATAAGCATAATGGCAGATTATTTTATTGTAGGTGGAGAGTTGACCAATAAAATCAATAATCAGTGTTTGGACTAGAGTGATGGGATCACAGCTGAGAGTTTTTCTTATAATACAAATATTATATCAGCGCCATAAATGTAGGTCTCTCTTTCTCACACACACAGAGGCACACAAACATGCACTCCACACACGGGTGTGCGTATATGTATGGTATTTCATAAACTTTGATGGTTCCTAATAGGAATTGGTACTAGGGACAGGTCAGGCTGTAAACCCTTTTGCATCTCATTTTATGCTAGCCATACGACTGTATGGTGTGGCAGGGTTTAATGTCGACCACATGGGGAAGAAAAACACTTTGTCAGGCAGGCAAGTAAAAGATTTATCTAGTTGCCCAACCGGGCAAGTGAAAATGTTCACAACTGTGCATATTGCACCGACTCTCATTTTGGGCCTATTGGTGGCACTTGTTAAGTTGGCACACGCAGCCAGCCTCAAAGCATCTCATCACTAGTGGTAAATCAGACAACACACTGATTACTAGCAGTCTAGAAGTTAACACTGTGCTAAGAGAACCTACTTTTAACATTTGTTTCTTCTGCTAGAATAGTCATAAGTCAAAGGAACATATAAATTCAGACTGTACTCAGTTTCTGCTTTCTTTTGATACTAACTTTAACTACTTTCTTTACAGACCAATGTTGTAGGAATTGCACTTAACCTGGCATGTTTTTCTCTACATTCTTCTGTAATCTAACTCCATCATATATCTGCTGGAAGAGAATGCACTCTTTTATTTTCTGTTTGTTTGTAGGTACATTCATTAATTTTTAATGCATACTAGTTTGTTCATGGACAGACTCAAATTTGTTTCATATAATTTCGGATCTAATTTCTGCTGTGGCCAGGTGGTGTCCTCAAAGCAGACTGCTCTCACCTTAAATAACTCTGTAAGAGTGCAGATCAGGGGTGGCTGGGCTGGATGGCACTGTGGGTAGAGTTGCAGACTAGTGGGTGGATGTTGCTGGTCAAGAACTAATACCTGGAATTAAACATTGTGCAGATTCCATTTGCCCTTTAGCCCAAAAATTAAACAGCCAACCTCTTCGCACAGGCCATCTTACTGCAGCTGTCAGTCTGGTGGTTCTTTCAGTGCATAGCTTAGTAATAGGATCCCTTCCCCGCATGGTGCAAAGTCACTGCCAAGTAAAAGCACTGTCCCTCAAAATTCAATTAACTAAAAGTCTCAAAAGTTTGCCAGAGACTCTACACCATCACATTAACATGGAATTTCATTCAGCTTGACTGAGTAATGCCATGCTGTAATGGCCAAGCAACAGTTAACATTGAGTTTGATCAGTTCTCCAGCTGCAAAGTTTGGCTGGCAAGTAATGTGTGGATTCGGGCAAGGAGATTTTGACCCTGTGTTTAGCCCTGGAGTGAACAGTGTGTTGTCTTGTCGTCTCTTACACTGTTTTGTACGTCACAATAAAGTGACTGTCATTTAACAACTCTCTCTCTTATATTACTCCCTGACGCCAGCAAGTCTGCATTCAGAAGTAGTCGATGATCATGGGGGCAAAGGTGGGCAATCAACTTAGGCCAGTGGGTGAAATGACCGAGGGTGTGGTCGAAATGAAAATGGGCTAATATGACTGCCCCCCGCTGCCTTGTTCCGTCTGTCCCACTGGCACATTTCACAGTTACTCCCATGACAAAAGGATAAGATTCGTTTGAAGAAAAGTTCCTTTATATATTCAAGGGAAGAATATTTCAACAAAATGCTCAAGAAATTATCTAGCCAGTGCTGGGTGACCACAGAAAGATTTTTGACTTAATACCTTTAGGTATAACCACAATTTTGTCCTACTAATAATTTTCTTCAAATAGAGAACCAAATAAATCTGTATCAATAGAAGAAATGTTAGTTGCTTTACAATCAGATTTGAAAAATTTCCTTGAAACGAGTTAGACTTCTGCTGGCAGGGTAACAGAACAAGAGGTTGTAACTAGATGCGATGATGTCTAATTAGTTTGCAGATCTAGTGAAATACTAGAATTCTCTTGAAATACTCACTCATACAAATACAGTTAATGTGAGTTCTCTCATTCCTACACAATGCAAACAATAAGGCTAGATCATAAGGCTGTGACTGAAGGACGATCTGTATCCCAACCTGTGTTTCGTTCATCTCTCCCTCTGTGTGTTTGTTGCGTTCATCTCTCCCTCTGTGTGTTTGTTGCGTTCATCTCTCCCTCTGTGTGTGTGTGTGTTTCGTTGTTTTCACTGAGTATGTGCCTCGTCCATGCGAAGTGTGCATGAAATGTGTTGTCAGCACTAGCTTAGTGAGTGGGCTGATTACATTTACTAGGGATCCTCTGTATGCACACGTTTTGTACTGAGGGTTAGCTGTGTGAACACTAGTGTCGTTAAAAAGAAAGGGATGGCAGATCTTTTTTAAGGATCTTCATGGTCCCTTTCTTTTGACCCTCTCTTTGCTATGACCCAGAGTGCTAAGCTGTCAAGTTAGTGATCCCTAACTGCACCTTCCAAACAACATTTTTTTATACAAACCCTGGTAAGGCCCCCTCCACACATGCGCACACCCATGTGTCCCCCCATGCAATCTACTCCCTGGCCAATTCAAGCTGAATTTCTCAAGCGCCTTGGCTGATGTCAGACGTCCCTTTGTCTCCTCCCATGGCATGGTCTTTGACCTTAGTCTTCCCTACTGCTGCACGCCTCTTCCACTCCTTTGACAGCTGACAAGGAGTGTGAACTTTCTCCCTTTTTCTTGTTTTTTCACCTGTTTGCTTGTTATTTTTAAGCTACACAATGTTATGCAGTTAGTTGCCTGCATTGTCCTTTCTCGCCTGTCACCTCCATGCATGACCTCAGTGTCTCTGTGTGTGTTTTTTGTTTCGCTGTGCGCCTGTCCACCCGCTTTCTTGATGCTTTGCTTACATGATTACTCACTTTAGCTTTGCATTATTACTGTTATCTGGTTTTTGTTGTGGCCTTTCTGATTAACATAATGACACTGTATTGCCTATTAGCAGTGTGCGCGTTTACTTGCATGGGTGCAGGATTGGATGCGTTTTTTCTCTGTGACCATTTTAACCGGTGTTTTCGATGTGAACACTCAACTTTTTATACAGATTTTGCGGACCACTGCTTTGTCTGTGTTCCTCTTTGGTCACGCTTTGCTTCCAGGGATTGGGTCTTCTGATGGTTCACCTGTGGACATGCTGGGTGATGTGGTCTCCCTGTCCTTCCGCTGTTCCTGTGGGCCCTGCCTTGCTGGCTTCCTGTCCGCCACCTCTGCTTGGTCCCCTGCATAGCTACCCTGCTGGTGTCCATGGTGGGTTCCGCTGATGTCACTCGGCCGGTTCCTGGCCTCCTACGCTGAATTAACCTTCTGCAGTGTGACCTGTGGTGGTGCTATGCCTGGTCATGGCATAACTCCTCTGGCCTCGCTAGTTCTGGTTGTTTTCACGCTCGCTCCTCTAACAATTGCCCAGTTTTTGGCCATGGGCCACACTTCCGGTGGTTGGGTATCGCTTCTGCAACACGCAACGGAAGTACCACACCACTTCCGGTGCTGGTTGGTGCAGTTCCACCTCTGGTTCCATGCTGGGCATGAGCTCAGCTCCTCTGTCCTCGCTAGTTCTGTATGCACTTGTGATCGGCCCTCTGACTTTGGCCATGGGCCACACTTCCAGTGGTGGGGACATCCCTTCTCAGACATGCAATGGAAGTGCCCCACCACTTCCAGTGCTGGTTGGTCAGCTCCTCCTCCTCTGGTTTCACGCTGGCTATGGGCTCAGCTCCTCTGGCCTCGCTAGTTCTGGTTGCATGTGCGATCGCCCCTCTGGCTCAACCTACTTTGGCCGCAAGCCATACTTCCGGTGGTGGAGCATCGCTTCATAGACATGCAGTGGCGGTGACCCCCCCTCCCTCCACTTCTCTGTGGATTTGGCCATGTAGCCCTGTACTTCCAGGTGTGATGCTTTGGGGGAGGGGGGGACCTCTGCAGACACAGCCGCACTTCCAGTGCCTGCCTGTCTACCACACCCTTCCTTTTCAGTGACAGCTCTCGAGCTCAGCTCTTCTAGCCCTACTGTTCCCGGTCATGCTTGCGATCGTTCCCCCACCCCTTCTTCTTGTGGCCCTTGTGGCCCACACTTATGGCAATTGGACACAGCCCCATCTGTCTTATCTTTTTCAAGAATGAGACGCGTTGGGGCGGGGTGTCTCATCCCCACCTAGAGTAGGGGCTTTGACACACCTACCAAAGTTCCACTGCCTGTGGACCTCTTTGTTTGACTGGTGTAGTATACCCTTCTGTCATAGGGGGTGTGTCGAGTGGGAGCTGCCATTTTATTTTTAAAACTCGCCACCTCACTGTCTGCCCGTGGGCAGGTGTGCGTGGCTGTGTGTTCATGGGGTCTTGGGTGACCAGGGCATCCTGGCACTGATGGAAACTGC
Source organism: Lanistes nyassanus (assembly GCA_004794575.1). NCBI lineage: Eukaryota > Metazoa > Mollusca > Gastropoda > Architaenioglossa > Ampullariidae > Lanistes > Lanistes nyassanus. The sequence goes on along the minus strand of SMGT01010716.1, from coordinate 20,828 downwards.
TACCATGCTTTGACACACCTACCAAAGTTCCACTGCCTGTGGACCTCTTTGTTTGACTGGTGTAGTATACCCTTCTGTCATAGGGGGTGTGTCGGGTGGGAGCTGCCATTTTATTTTTAAAACTCGCCACCTCACTGTCTGCCCGTGGGCAGGTGTGCGTGGCTGTGTTCATGGGGTCTTGGGTGACCAGGGCATCCTGGCACTGATGGAAACTGCTACCATGCCCTGAGCTCCCCTTCTGGTGCTGTCCAGGCTCTCCCATTCATGGGTTCCTACTGGGCCTTCCAGCCTGGCAGGTCGCCCTGGCTGTGCTTCCTGTTCGAACACTAATGCATTAGTTTGTACCTCTTCCATGTTTGCTAGGCCTGACCCATGCAGGCGCTGTCCTTGATCCTGGTCTCTGCCTTCCATGGCAGGATGCAGACCCTGGTCACTTTCACACGGGTTTTCCACCCTGCTGCAGTTTTCTCTGCTCTGCTGTGTTCCCGCACACTTGTTGCTGAGTGACTAGTCACCACTAATTTTTGCTATTCCGGTTTGATCCTGGTCTCTGCCTTCCATGGCAGGATCCAGACCCTGGTTGTTTTCACACAGGTTTTCCACCCTGCTGCAGTTTTCTCTGCTCTACTGCCTTCCTGCACACTTATTGCTGAGTGACTAGCCACCACTAATTTTTGCTATTCCCGTTTCCGGACACAGTGGGTTACCCACATGGTTTCCCAACTGGGGCTCCTTTTAGTCGACATAGCCCTGTAATATTATCTTGTCACATTCCTGCATTTGCTGGTACACGGCAACCAAAATTTAATGTAATATTATCTTGTCATCACGGCACCACAATTGTACCATTATGTAGAGTATAACGAAACCACAAATACAGAACACCACAAAGGCCTTGTTTGCCGTTCAGTCTTTTATTCCTCCTGGTCTGGCCTCCTTTCTCCAACATACATTAAATTCCACCAAAATGCTGTATGAATTACGAAACACCAAATCTCAATTTTCTATCCCGCCATTTCGTCAACCCAAATATCTTCATCAGTTGGTCAACTTCTCTGTCTATTAATTCCCACTAAGGTTTATAAACCTATCTATTCACTATTAGATTCCCACGATCTGTATGTGCTGTTGTGTGTTTGACATGTGGGTAGTGCATGCGGGAAACTACAACTTCTATGTTTATGGTTAACTGAGTGCATTGCAGGTCAATTTTCAGCCCTGTCAAATATCCCATATCCTTTCCTAAACTGTACTCTAACATTACACCTAACTAGCATCTTTATTACCTACAACATGCATATTGTTATAGCCCTTCCCCCTGGTCCCGGCCTTGTGCTGGTTCCTTTTCAAGATGCTGCTCTGTTCTTCCTGCACAAGCAGCTGGCTCTGTCCCAGGTACGCCTTCCGGGGTTCTCAGTCAACCTCCTGAATGCAGACCTTTGCCCATCACAGATCTTGTTTTTCTGTGCTTAGCTTGGGACACGGTGCCATCATCTCTACCCTTTATCAGCTGGGTGTCTGTGAGCATTGCTATGTCACCCTTGTCTCTGATGTCACCCATGGCATCGGCCTGTTCCAGGACCTTTCCCCCTTGTTGGCTCCTCTTCTGGGGCCTTGGCCACTCTCCGAACGCCTCTGTATGAGCTGCTTGGTCAGGTTTCCCTATCTAGGCCTGCCTCGGATGTCATGATGGAACATGATTGCTCTGTTTCCTTCTCCTTCCTACCTGCATCCGGGGTGCCAAACTAAGGTCTAGGTGATAAATTCCCCTCAGTTTTGATTGAACCCTTTTTCCACGATACTGGCGCATTCCAACCCTGGCTGATTTTATTGTCGGGTGCGCGCTTTATGTGAGTAAAGATGTCATCCTTCCATGTCCCTTAGTGCCACCCTGAGGCTACTGCTCCTCTCTGTGCAGTTTGGTCAGATTCAAGTCATCTCAAATGCCAGCTTCCTGCTGGGTCCAGTCTGTTTTCACTTGCCATGTGAGGCATGGGCTGCTTCTCTTGCTGCCTCCCAGTCCACAGCTCTAAGGGGGCCTCTTATCTGCAGCATGTTCTATCTTGTGTTTGTCTTTGAATCCTAGTTGTCAACACACTCTTAGTGAGCGGGCTGACTTCATTAACATGGATTCTCTGTATGCACACGTTGTGCACCAAGGGTTAGCTGTGTGAAGAATAGCGCCGTTATAAAGAAAGAGATGGCAGATATTTTTTGAGGATCTGCCAAGTTCCTTTCTTTGGGCCCTCTCTTTGCTACGTGTTCGGGTACGGTAAGCTCCCTTGGGCACATGCGTCTGCATACGGCTATGTTTGAGCGCTGCCAGTACCTTTGTTGGAGTTATCTTAAAGAAAATTTCACTAATAGTACCATACATTGGTTACCCAGGTCCAGGTGGTAGAACAGGTGTCCTTACAAAAAGGTGGTCCCTTAATTAAATCCAAGTGTAGACACCAAACTCTAGACAATGAAACGGGCCTGGACACCTGGACATGAAGTGGAGAGGACCAGTTGGGGATTCAGAACACTGGATTATGAGCCTTGAATGTTTCGTGCACACTGATCTGCCACAAACAGTTCCCCTCCTGGAAAAATTCTCATCAATCACCTTCTGTCTGCTAGAGGCAACTGAAAGACAGTTACATGTTGGCCCAGTTGTTCCTTGGCTGAGCTCATATACACATATAGGTCTGACCAACTTGGAACAGGGTTCGTACCGGTTGGGAAAGGTTGGGAAAACTAAAGGGGCCCTTTCCAGGTTGGGAAAGGTTGGGGAAAATGAAATGGGGTTGGGAAAGTTTGGGAAAATAAAGATTTGGTCAAAGTAAAATCAGGCTGGAGAACTCTCCGCGGATCCGGGGATTTCCGAGAACTGCAATCGGCGCTCCGAGGATAAAAAAAATTTGTTCCGAGAAAAAACAAAAAACCGAGTCTCGTACTAATCCAAAGCCCGATCCGTGTTTTTCCGCCGCATTCATGTAACGCGTTCAGTTTAAATGCCGCCTGCAATACTGCTTTGTCTCAGCTACACGTGTGACTGGCATAACTTTTACGTGCGCAATCAATTCTGAATGCCGTTATGAAACTACCGCCATTTTCAACCCGCTGTGTTCCAAGCAGCGATTCTCTGTGTCGGGTTTGTTCGACGACAATGTCGTGCGTGTCACTGATAATCGTGGTGATCCCTTCCGAGAAGAAGAGATTGTTAACAAATGGAAGTGGGAGTGGACCGAGAAAATGGTGACAGTGGACGGCTCGGAGCAGAGAGTGTCAGCGTGCTTCAGAAAAGTAAAAAATAAAATAAAAGCTGAGTGCAGAACTTGTGAAAGGTGTGTGTGTGTGCGTCAGTGATATTTTCATAACGAAAACTAGAACTAAAAATATTGTTTTTCGTTTTACAAGAACGAGAACTGAAATTAATGCAAACAGAGAAACTAAAACGAAATAAAAATAAAAATTTGTGATCTGTGAACGAACTAAAACGAGAACTAAAATCGAGTAAAAAGAAAAATAACAGCAGTTGCATTTTCGTTCAATCCTTTTCATTCGTGCAGAGGGTTCGTCTCACTTGTCTGTAGGTTGCCCTGAGCTTTCAGTTACGTTACGCTATTTACTGAACTGCCCCTAAATCTAGGTACGTGACAAAAAAATTCAAAATGTTTTTATCTAAAAGTAATGTATATCATTATAAAGAGCTGAAAAATACAAACAAAATGACGCAAAATTTATCAAAATTGTTGACTTCCTTGAAAACTAGAATGAACTAAAAATAAAAATTTTATAAAATAAAAACTAGCACTATAATTAATATCAGAACTAAAATATCACTGGTGTGCGTATACACGCACAAAATCCAGCACTCTTCACAACCCTTCTATTGTGCATTAACTTCAAGTGAGTGTGAGTTCTTTTTAGTTTGTGTATATGAGACCGCTTGTACTAACGTGTTACAACATAATTTGCTATTTGTTTGCGGTAGGGAAAATTAGCTATAGGGTTGGGAAAAGGTTGGGAATTTTGTGAAGAGAAGTAAGTGGGAACCCTGTTGGAAACCTTTTCATGTCTGGTGCAAAACTTCTCTTTGCTAGTATGTTATCTTCAGATCACATAATGAAACTATAAGTACTGATTGGGAAATGTTAATTTTCTACGTGGAGATCTGGGATGGAAGCTGAAATTAGTGCTGATTTTGGCAGGAGGTTGTGATGTTAAAACTTCTGACCTCACTCAAAGTTTGAGGAAGTTTTACTGGAGAATCCTTTACCTGTATATTAAGATAGATTCAAGTGGTGGGAAAAAGCGAGGTACAAGACATAAATGTTTAATTGATGGGAAAACATGACACAAGACATGCATGCATGTATTTGTGTTGACTGAACAAGGAATGCAGACTCTTAATGAAGTCTTTGAGTAAAGGAGTGTTTTATTTATGATGTACATGTGAAAGAATGCTATTAAACTCTCTTCTGTAGCCCTGGTGTGGCCCTGCTGGAAATACGCCATGCGGAACCACTCGGCTGCATCCCCTTGTTGGGCTCCGTGGTGGGTGGGGAACAGAAGAGATTAATCTTTTTCTTTTCAACTATGGCTTCCAAAATTCTGCTGGGCAAGCAGCACCTCTCACCCCGTGTTAGTTCCGATAGTGAGGATGAGGTCTGCCAGACTGTTTCTGTTCGCTGTTCCCAACCTTCTTGGCCCCATTTTCTTGTTGATGAGGGTGCTGACCCCGACAAACCCGTTACGAAGCTGATCCCTTTTGCTATTTAGAAGGGGTTCAGTTTTATTTCTTCTGCTTTTGTGTCTATCATGCCATTCCATAACACTTCCTTTCTTGTTGAGTGTGGAACCCAGAAGCCATTAGATGCCCTTCGCCAATGGGATTCCAAACTCTTTGTTGATCGACCTATCCGGGTTTCTGTGCACAGTTCACTGAATTCTTCTGTGGGCATGATTCGCTGTGCTGACTTGGCTGATATGTCAGAACTCGACATCAAGGCCGAGCTTCAATCCCAGGGGGTGATGAACGTTCGCCACATGACTCACAAGAATAATGAGGCAGTCGTTCCCACCAACACCTACTTTGTTACTTTCTGCTTTCCTAATGTTCCCTCTGTTCTGTCTATTGGTTATCTGAAGGTCAATGTCTCTCTGTATGATCCCAACCCTTTCCGCTGTTTTAAGTGCCATCACTTTGGCCATGGCACGAAAACCTGGAAATTTGTCCCTCTTTGTTCACACTGCGGAGCTGGTGACCACTCCTTTTCTGACTGTTCCAACCCCTGTCGTTGCTTAAACTGTCAAGGTGACCATCCAGCTACTTCTCGAGACTGTCCTCGGTGGAAGGAGGAGTCTGCCATCCAGCGGGTCTGCATAGAGGGGAAGTTGTCCTTCACCGAGGCCTGCAAGCAGGTGCCTGGCTCTTCCTCCCCCACATCTTCTGTTTCCTACTCCTCTGTCATCTCTCGGCGACCTACTTCTTCTTCCTCTCAGACTAACGTCACCCGGGTTGTCGGGGACTCTCCTCACCCTTTGTCTTCTTTTTCTATGCCCCCTCCTTCCACTTGTTCGAGCTCTCGACCCCCCTCACACTCCACGCCATGCCCAACTTCTCAGGGCACGTCCACTACTCCCGCCTCCTCACGTACCTCTTCCGCTGACCCACCTCCTTTACCTTCACTTACGCCACAGTCTGCTAAGAAGTCCGCCTCTGCTTGCACTCCAGGGTCGGGAGCGCCCGCTGCCCATCCCTCTGCTTCTTCCTCTGTCCCTGCCTCATCCTCACACAATCTTTTCGGCTCTTGCCGACAATGGGATGGAGGTTAGGGCTTCCCGCCCCTCCTCCCCTCCTCCCCTTCTCCCACACGTCGGCCTTCCCATGGTCCAAAAGATATGTCCCGGCCCCCTAAGGGGCATGCGTGCTGTGATCTTTTGGAGGACATGGAGATGGGGGATACCACCCCCTCCTCCACTCCATCCTCTCCTGTCCACCCTTGTCGCCAGTCTAGCCTACCTTGTTAACATGTCCTCCATCATCCAATGGAACTGTCGGGGAATCCAAGCTAACTATGAGGACCTCCGCTGTCTTATCTCTTCTCTCAACCCTGCCGTTCCTGCCCTGCAGGAGACCCTCCGCTTCCTTTTTGTGTGGTCCTTTCCATGTTCTTCGTCATGCTTCTTTTGCTGACACCAGCTCTGGCGGTGTCGCAATCCTCCTCCATCCTCGCCTTCTTTACAGCCCCATTCCTCTCGCCTCTTCTTTGCAGGCAGTGGCTGCTAGAGTCACACTGCATAAAACCATCTCTATTTGCAGTCACTACCTTCCTCCATCGACTTAGGTTTCCCATCACGAGTTGGATGATTTGCTAGACCAACTCCCCCCTCCTGTTCTTCCTTTGGGTGATTTCAGTGGACATCATCCCCTGTGGGGTGGTGTTTCTGACGATGCACGGGGGGAGCTTTTAGCTTTGTTCTTTGCTGAGAGGGATCTCTGCATTTTCAATGACGGCAGTCCCACTTTCTGTCAGCCACATAGTGGGTATACTTCCACCATTGGTCTTTCGATCTGTTCTCCCCTCTCTTTCTCTTGGCTTTTCTTGGTGTGTCACCAGGGACTTGTGTGGCAGTGACCATTTCCCCATCGCTCTGTCGGCCGACCTTTCTGTAGACCCTGGGCCAGTGGGTCACTGGAATCTTTCCAAGGCTGATTGGTCACTGTTTCGCTCTTTGTCTCTCCCGACTGACTTTACTTAATCTTGACTCCCAGGTGGCCGGGGAGCAAATCTGAGTGTATGTCGAAAGGATGTGAACCCCTAAACAAAGAGTTTCAAACTACTTAATCTGCCATATTTAATTGACAGTTTACTAAACTGTTTCAACTTAATAAGGGAGTGGCTACAGCTCTTATTATAAAATACACTACGTGCAGATCAGTATATTGCTGTTTTTATTACATATAGCTTTTTCTTGCTGTCTGCAGAATGAGATGATTTTCCAAAATGTGATACACCTTTCCTTGCCTGAAGGTCCTGCTGATGGACCAGATGGTGTGAGAGTTCCCACAACAGGTATTGTTTTCTTCTTTAGTGTTTAACAATGTTAACTCTTTGGTGATATAGTAAAACCTTTGTTTACGACCTTGCAAAAACTTTTAAATAAATTAAAAGTCTTAAAAGGGAGGAGTACAAAAGACAAAGGGATACATCCTACTGAGTTTAAAGTTTTGATGCATAGATTTAAAATACAGTAGAACCTCTGTTTTACAAACCTGTTTACAACTATTCCTCTTCCTGAGGCACAGGTCTTGTGATGGACGCATTCTACTATATAAACATCATCCTGTTTATGACCCCCTCCCTTACCCAGATTGCAACATGCCTTTTGCTGAATTTTACAACCTGTGCTTGTTTCTTTGTTTGCTGAAGTATGCTTTTCATGGCTTAAGACTCAGTTTTACAGGATTTTATTGCTAAGCGTTCTATCTCTCTCTTGCTGTCTCTTGCCTGTATTTTTTTCCTCTAGCCTGTATTTTTCTAATGTGGGTATGCACAGTGCATGTATACACAAATGCAGAATTTGTGATAGTTCTCTCTTACTCAGATGCAGGCATGCACCCATGTATGTTTTACAAAATATACTTGTTAAAGAGTTCTTCCCATTGATATCCAGGTTGGCATGTATGGACAGTTACATTGTAAATATATGCATACAAGCACAGGCAGAATTTACATTATAGTTCTCTCACTTACAGCACAGGCACACATGCTTGCATGTGTTAGTGCACAGATGCGAAGAAAAAGTAGCAGACAAAAAAGATAGGAACAGCAAATGTCTACTCAAATTTTCCCCCTTTCTGTTATTAACTACTGAAATTTCTAAAACGTATGGTACCTGGATCAATTCTGCATTTTACTGTCAAGGGCATGAAATCTGGAATTCTTAATACTGAACCCCTTCTGCTCAAAGAAAAATCTCATATCTAAGTTTTTCTATTGTGTAACTGGCACACAATGGCACAAGTAGACACAAAAAAAAACCCCAACAAATTACTTGTGTACACTGTAAATGACAAAAGGATTTGACAGGCTCAGTCCTGATGCAGGCACTTAGACACGCTGAAAACCAGACATAATAAATACACATTGTCACAACCTGAATAGAACCAAATGGTGATTGAAGCCACATTAATTACAAGCATCATCAATCAAAAAAGCGTTACCAAATTATACACCTCACTGCAAAGCAGTGCAGAGTGGACAATTCAGACTACGTTTTGCAACTCAATTCATCTAATAAACTCTGTACTTAGTCAAGAGGCACAGAATAAAGTTATAAACCACATGGTAATTTACCACTTGCAGCCATAGTGCCATCACCTACTGGTTGTTAAAAAAACACTGCTCAGTTATGTGGTTCACAAGACAAAATTCAGAATAAAATGGGCCTTTGGCAAACTACCTTAGATCAAAAAGTTAAAATAAATGTTTCATACCTTGTACAACAGGATCATATGGTGTGCTAGTGTCAGGCATGGCATAAGCAGCCGAAGAACATGCAAGAGAAAGGAATGGATTTTTCCACCATCGCATCTTTCCTTCGTGTCTCTGCTTTGTGTGTGTGTATATGTGCACTGGTAATACTTACATTTTAACTTTAGTTAGGTTTTGGACCTGTTCTAGCTTCATCCTGCTTGGTATACACAAGCAAATCAGGTGTCATAGATAAAAACACACAAATGTATTTCTCCCATTTGTTGGACAACTTAGAGTCTATTCGGTGGCCTACTTTCCTGACTATTACCCTATTGCCTTCCTCTAGTTCGACAGCTACTGCTGATGCATCATAGTGGGTTTTATTCTTGATTCCAATCGTCTCCATAGCTTGCCCCATGGGCATGATCGCTGTGCTGACTTGGCTGATATGTCAGAACTCGACATCAAGGCCAAGCTTCAATCCCAGGGGGTGATGAACTTTCGCTGCATGACTCGCAATTGTAATGGGGTGGTCATTCCCACCAACACCTACTTTGTTACTTTCTGCTTTCCTAAACTCCCCTCTGTTCGGGCCCCCGCGGGCCCGGCTTCACATGCTGGGGTGAGCAAAGCTGCCCCACCCCTTTCTCTTTGACTTTCCTCTCTCTGCCTCTCTGGTCCTTTCCCTTTCTTCTTTTCCACCCCAATCTCTCCCTCCTTTCTGCAGTTTTTTCTTTGCTGTCTTTCTGC
>SMGT01010715.1:338948-351672 GCA_004794575.1 Lanistes nyassanus | reverse complement strand
TTGCTCAGTATCGGTACTTTCCGTGTTTTGTAGTTCTTCCGTGTGTTCTGGGTCATAAGTGTAAGCTACAACTCCCAGATCCATAACGGAAATTATCTTGCGAATGTTTTGCGATGTCACTAACAAAAGCGTCTGCCCGATATCTGTGACGATGCTGCTTTGAGCGCTGTCGGCTGCGGGCTGCAGTAGCTTTCTCCCTGCCTGGGTAACTGACGTCACTCATCAAGGCAACATGGCGGCTTCCATGTAAGGCCGATGAGCGGCATTAAAAGCTGGGTTGTAAGTGAACAGTTCTTTTGTAGCTTGAAATTTAGGTTTAAAAAGATTCACAACATCAATATTCATTAATTAAAGACAGGTTACTTCTAAGGTTAAGTTTCCCTTTAACCTGCTGTTCCCTCCTCTAACCCCTTTCCCGTATCTTTGCCAGTCTCATTGGCTCTCTTTCACTTACACTAAAACCACCTTCAAACTGACCTGTGCAGCTAGCTATCTCACCTTTCTTCAAACCTGTCTCCACTTAAAAAAGGTGTCTGCTGTGAGGATCATATTTTATTGGCAGTGCACAGGCCACAAAGACATCCATCCACTGAATAAATGAAAGACATTGAAAGTACTGATCTGGTAGATATGAACATTACAGCACTGAGCAGCTGTGGTTACCTGGCTTGAATGGGACCAGCATGGTCAGAAGCACCCAACATAGTCCTGGTTTCTGGCTTAAAACATTTCTGGATCTGCATCTCCAGTGTTTCTGGATCCAGACCTTTGTGGATCAGCCTTGTGGGGGTTTTTTTTTGGGGGGGGATGCATAGCGATGAACCAGCAAGTAAGGTTGAAAGGGTCATTATTAAAACATTCAGACTAGGCACATGCAGGGTATTAATGGCAGAAAATGCAGGAGAAATGAATTCTTTTAGCACTAAAAGTGTTACACTGTTGTCATTCCTGTCGGAAACACACTTTCAGGTAATGGAGCTTGGAGTTCATTTATTTGTTAATGTTCCCATAACACAGCAGTAAAGCATCTTTGCCTCTGATCCAGAGGGTTGGGGATTCAGAACCAGTGTCTTCTGCATGTGGCACCTGTTTACAGGGCTGTTTCTGGTGGGGGGGGGGGTGCTTTGGTTAACTCCCCATCACCCGTTCCCCTCTTTTCTGCATAGGACATTATACAGCCTTGATTGCTCACTTGATAAGTAGTAAACCAACCAACCTACCCATCCGCTTATGTTTTGTTATAGTGCCCTGGCTTAGAAAATTTGGTTGTAATGACCCATATAGTTCCCGAAGGGCTTACAGCAAGCAGCCAGCAAAGCGCGGTATAGCCTAACATGGTTACTCCTGTCAATAGAGACTGTGGCCACACAGTGGCGTGGGACCCCTTTCCCCATCTCGTCTCAGACATGGAGCTTTGGATGAGCACGTGTAGGTGACCCGCTACCTTAATCTCTACCTTTGACCCTTTGAGGCGTGACAGCAGCTAGACGGACACCACTTGCGCTCATCCTGTTCTGTGGACCAAGATGCAGATGGTGGCTTGCCGGAAGATTCAAAAGCTTTGTCTTTAGTTATCTCTGGTTTTCTAAAGTTTAATGATCACGAATGATGTTGGAATAGTTTCAAGATGTCAGCTTTCCTGTATGTTATTTTCAAGGTATATTTTTATCAGAGCGCTGATAGGCACAGTGTGTAAAATGTTAGCTGCTGTCTTGCACACAGAACAGTAAATTATCGAGCCAGTGCAATCACGGTGCGTAGTGTCGTGAAGTTAATCAGCTTGTAGTTTTGTTCGTAAGTCCCCTGTCTGATACCATCTGCGAATGGTATTGACAGGGTTTCACAAAAAGGCACGGTGCAAAGCACAGATGTTCCGTGGTTGGCTGTGTAATTGCTGATGTATAATTGCTTTTTACCATCACCATCTTCAGCAGACAGTCTTCCAAAGTTAAAGCAATCTTTTTCTCTAGATGACGTTCGCTTTGACGTCAGCAGGTTTACCCCTCCTTTCCACCAAATATCTTTCATCTCCCCAATTATTCATTTTCTTCTGCTTCTTTTTGCTTACAATTTGTATTATTGTTTCTGTTTCTTCGTGTGCTATTTTTTTCCTATTTCCATTGCACGTGAAATCGATTACCCTGTGGCCTGTGCCATTACACAAGGACTGCATTAAAGACCCACTGACTGCGAAATGCTGTTGAAGTGAATGGGTTGAGATCATTCTAATAAGCTATAGTAAACAAAATTTGAGCAAATAATTTCCTTCCGTTTATGAGATGCACGCTTTCAAACATTTAATTATGTAGAAAGAGGTTAAAGCCGTGACACCACATTGAAACATGGACGTTTGGGGGTGGGGGTCAGCACAAAATACAGGAGGGGGGAGTAAAAGAGGGTGGGGTTTGTGGTTGTCGCTTAACGTCCAGTCACAAACGAGATTCATATCAGGACAGTCTTCCGGCAAGTTAATGTACTTCCACACTAGGACTGCTGTCGCAAAAAAAGAGGCTTCAGCCCCACATTATACTGACAGTTCTATATAGCACTGTACATGGCTGCTACTATAGGTTGTGAGATGCGAACCCCCGACCTCTCGCATTGGAAGCGGTCGAAAGGGCGCCAGAGCTGTCGGACAACCGATGGGGTTTGCACGAGCGTTTTTATCTCCTATATAAAGGTGCACGTAAAATACACAGGGCGAACGGGTTGCACGACCACTCCTATGACCGCAAGACCAGCTACGAACGTATCATGCATGTACAGCTTGCGCATCTCAATGCTTAGCCCGTGTGCCTGTGTGTGTGTGTGTGTGTGTTCGATTACATTACTTCCATGGTCAGACGAACATTCGTAATGAGATCAACAGCGACTTGAATGCGCGTAGAAATTCAACCGCATGCACAAGAATGAGAAATTTAGCAGCGACACTATAATGATGTATGTAAAAGCGTCAGTAAAACGCATGAGGATTACCGAATTGACTGTCATGCAAAAAATGAAAGGTTTGCCTCGTTGCTACATCCTTGTGTATTGTGTATGCTGTTTGAGGAGTAGGAGTAGTACTGTTAAAGTCTAGTGCGCTGTGCAGTTAGTCTGATGTCCTGCGTGTTTACACAGCTGTTTCATTACCCATTTGCTGATCACAGCTACACACCTTTGTAGCATATAGCAGAGTATTTAAGCAAACTAATCTGAATTTTTTTGCAGACAGTTTTTTTAAGAATTTTTGTTTGAAACTTACTTACTTATTTAAAGTAAAATCGGAAGAAGGGGGTGGGGAGGAGCAGCTGCCAACTTTCAGTGCAGTGGTGGGGTCATGCCATAGTCATTACTGGTGAGAGCGAGAGCAGATTTTATTTACGCATGTAGTTTATTTTGATGAAGTGTATAGGCAGAAGATATACCACACAAATTTAAAGTGTACGGCGACACGTCCTTATTGTGTAGACATCGAAGATAGTGCAGTTGCACGCGCACACAAACACACGTTCACAGCACACGCGGAGATGGGTTGAAGAATATGTCTGCGCGAAGACTATTGCTGAAGAGCCTTTTTGCTCTCGGCTGTCTTGTACTGATAGTGGCAGGGAGCGTGAAGACTAAACTTGGCACTGTGCTCTTGCTGTATGCTTAGAAAGGATCAGTTTCCACAGCATTTGTGATTTTGTCCGCGGCCGAAGGGAATGGTCATCTGCCCGGACTGGTCCATATGCCGACGGTCCGCCAGCTAACAGTGACCAATGTTGGAGTTGTTCCTTCGATGGGGAGGGAGTACGTGGGCGTTCTAGGCGCGTGTGAACGCACGGCTGTACGGGTGTGGGGAAGAAAGAGGGAGGGCACAGAAGAGCGAATGTTTGCAAGTTTGACGCTTGATCAGTTAGCCAACATTCTTTTCAGATCTTCCTGGTGCACGTGGAGGGAGGACACTACGACCTGGTCTACACCAAGACGTTCGTGCAGGACCTCGCCCTGTGTCAGTGTAAGTACTTCGTCATCAGCTCGTACTGGGCGACTTGTTTAAATGACAATGGCCGACAATAAAACTTGCGCTCAGGTTTCGTCCGCATTTTGTCGGTGATCATAAAAGTCTTCTGTTTTTGGCCTCAGGAAAGTTGTTTGCCTTTCGCCGAACAGGAGCATTCAAAAAAATACACCACGGTTCACTTTCACAGTTCAGCGCAGTTTTGCGTTTTGCCTGTTCGTGCTTGGATAACGCTTTATTAGGAACCCTTATAGTCATGGGCAGCAAACATTGCAAAGCGGTAACATTCTTCCTACCGATCCAGAAGGTTGTGGGTTCTAATCCCATTTTCGGCCCACTTTGCACGGCCGGCCGTCTGGAATTTTCTCCAGACACTCTGATTCTCTCCCCCCCCCCCCATTTCCCCCGTTATGAGGTGTCCTTCGTTGCTAACTTGGCTTAAAACAAAACAAAACTAGTCATCGTCAACGTCGTTTCTGCGTTTTTTGCAAGACGTTTTTGTTCTGTCCGGTTTTTCAGCTATCGTGTACGAAGTCCTTTACCAGAGGGTGTTCGGCCTCACAGATGAGCTGGACGAAGCCGTCAGCTTCCTGCGCATGCAGAAGAACAAAGCATCACGTGAGAATGGCAACTTCCCGCTGGACGTTGAGGGTAGAGTGTAAGTGCATGTCGCAGACGCTTTTAGAGTAGCAGTTACCAATAAAATTCCGATTGAAGAATCCACTGCTTCCAATTTTTCCCCTAGCTAAATCCTTGACGTTTGTTCCTGTTGACCCTTTTTAACTTTCGATTTTGTTCCTTGACATTTTTCCTCAACTTTTTTTTACCGCTCACCACAAGAGCAGGTCATGGTCATCCAGTATGTGTACCATAACCTTTGGTTTTACGTAGCTAGAATTCTCAAGAGGGGTGTTCTAAAAATAAATTACCGTCGTACGGTGGGCTATGACTATGTATCGTGGGGTTTTGATTACCTTGAAAATGGTACTTAACTTGAGAGTAATGGTTGTGATTTGGTTGTTGAGCGGGTCGATCGACGAGAGGGTACGTACCTGCCCCACGTAGAGATGATTTCAGACTACAGGAGAAGTGGTGTTGGATTCGAGAGAGAAAGGGAATCGGGGAGAAGGTGTTTTCTGTTATGCCTTTCATGGGAAAAGCACTGGAACGTATATACGACTTTTACCGCCATGCACGCGCATGCACGCGCTGGGAAGGAGAAAAGGGAGAGGAACAGTCCGGACAACTTTATCGATTCTGAGGTAGATGGGTTGACAAATATTTCATGGTGTCCTGTGTACTTTAACCATTAAAACAGCCCCTTGTGACCCGTTTGTGATCAGCACGTGGTACTGACAGACCAACGTTTTGTGATCGTTATGGAGGGGGTAGGTGGCAAACTGCGATGTGTTTACATCGATACTCTAGTGCTCAGAGATTTTAAAAGAGCATTGTGAACAGTGTGTCAAAGATCAAACGGCTATAGAGTAACTGTGTGCGCATCAGGTTTCTTTTGATAGTGAAGAAGGTGTTTGCTCTATTCGTGGAGAATGTTTGACATCGGTACAAGTGCCTGAATGCCGGTCTGGATGTTCCAGTATCGTGTTGCACGTTGGGAGTGTCATTCCACGCGTTTACAATCCTTTGAAAATCTGTTACAGACAGAAGCACGCGTTCACGCATTTATCCATTCGCACGTGATATGTAGCACTGTTCAAAAACGAGGGGTTAAAACTGTGGGGTGGGGGGTGTCATGTGTGCCCCCAGTGGAAATGTATGCCGCAGTTTGTGTTCCCCTTTACAACAACTGTAGCAGAGTTGTAAATTTTTTTCTTTAACAGCTCGAGAAGTTTGAGTCAGATATCCACGGTACGTCTTTCAAGAGGAGCAAAGAGACAAACTTTAACAGCTTGAAGAGGACTAGCGCCAGTTTATCCACCCCACAATAAATTTACACGCAGGCTTTTACAGAGTTACAAAATACAGTTTCAGCATGTTAACGGCATTTCGGTCGTCGTTTACTCTCTTCGTCGTTTGGGAAATATCAGCGCCCGTAAATCTGTATTTGATCGTGCGGCCACGAGTAGGAAGATCGCTCACTGAGCGCTGTAGCGCGCCACAGGTGCAGTTAATAAATTGACATTGTGGACTGCACGTGCTGCTCGGGACTAGCCTGCACTGCTGACTATCATTGAGATGTTAATCAATAAGGGATCTTTGGCTGCACAGCTAATTAGGAGCAGTGATATCTCATAAGCGTGGAGTGGAGGGCTGGGTGAGATATTAGCCGATATATCTAGGGTAGTTCTATTAAAGTCCACCCCTGTTAGAAATTACAGGACGGACTTGCAGCTGTGATCAGCGAGCTCTCGAGTAAACGGAATTAATATTGGGATGTTGTGGGCTTGGCAGCCCCGCATCCTAATCCAAAATTGTGGTTGTGTTTCTATGGAGCCGCGAACAAAAATGAGCCGGACATTGGCTTGCGATCTTGGGACGACAGGAGGTTGACTGAAGATTGGCCAGCAGTGAAAACTGTTCAGGGTACCTTGCGAAAAATGTAAGAAATTAGCTGTTGTAGTTTGCAGCAACGCATCCTGCCATCACCCTTACTACTCCAAAAAGTCCCACATTTGCTTTGTCTAAAGTGCATGAAAAGTGCTGGAGTGTGTATTTCGGACCGTTTCTTTCTTAGCTCTCCAAATCACAACCACACATAACTCCCACGTGATCTCGAGGCACAGACAAACGCATACATTATCACCGAGGACGGGGAGGGGAGATTTGGTTTTTAGGGCCTGACGTCGAGTTGCAAATGAGGTGCATAACTTGAGACGACATGCTGCCCCATTGGGACTTCTATTACAATACAGGCTTCAGTCCCACCCAGTCACATTATACTGACATCGGGCCAACCAATCCTAGTACTGTTCCCTATAGTGCCAGGCGTCTGGCAGGGCAGCTACTAGATTGCCAATTTTTAAGTCTTAGTCATGACTCGCCCGGGGCTCGAACCACTCATCTCCCGCCTTGGAAGTGGGCCCCTTAACCACCAGACCACCGGTAAGGGAGGGGGTAGAACGCCATGCTAAAATGTCGATCACCTAGTTGTATGTGTGACGTCAGGGCGCACGTCATTTCCAAGTTATCCTTTCAAGTTTTATTGCAGTGTAGCCACAGTTGTCGCTTTCTTCGGGGTTATGAAAATATTCTTTTCTGGAAAATTGCATCCAGAATTTTCGCATAGATCGACCAAGAGAATCTTGCAATTCTTTAGTATTGTCCTTCATGTTAAAGGGAAAGAAAGGTGGAGAGCATATGAAAATTCTGTTGGTGCAGGATAGATGGGAGAGTGGAAGGTGGAAGAGATGGCGATACGTATTTTTTGGTAGTTAATGCTTGGGTACACGCCTTCAGGTCTACTGGAGCAGTATTACACTTGATCAGTCTTGATCCAGTCCATCGAAGGACTTGGGGGTCGAACGTGACCCCTTGTTGGCTTGAAAAGGGCATCTAGCTGTCTCGAACACAGTAGGCTTTATATGGCTGTATATGAAACTGTGAAGTTGAGACAGATGGAGATTACTGTTATAGAATCTCGTAGGCAATTGGTCTGTGAATGCGCATGTCCGCTGACTGCATGTTTTAATGTCAGATATCAGAATGTGATCGGAGAGAGGTAGCATTGGTGGAAGCTGTGTGGACCAAGATACACAACAGCCTCGGGAACTACGATTACAATCAGAAATTGTGCTGTCTTTATCGTGGCGATCATCTTGTGCCTTCAGATCAATCATCAAGAGACAGCAAACTGCCTTTGTCGACTTTACAATACGTCTTTGATTATCATCTGACGCCGTGGAGTAAAGGTTTGGCGATGTCGGCAGCTCTCTGAGCGTTCCCTTGGTGTGGGGTTTTTTTTTTTTTGGGGGGGGGGGGGGGGTGGCTGCGAAGCTCGCTGCTCGCCGATGTTCGTCATATGCCCCTAGCTGGTGTACGTACGACTAACATCAGTTTGCGCTGGCCCTCGCCCACGTGCGGAGGCAACGGCGACAGCGCTGCGGCAGCTGCCACTGGGAAGCGTTTGTCGGGGCTTGCATAGTTCTGCTGGTGAGTTGCAGTTGTTGAGGGATTACCGTTTAATTGTACTGCTTGTGTTAGCGGTGTCGCTGATGATGGTGTTTAAAAAATTAGTTTGCAAACGCTGACAAGTGGGTACGTGGACATTAGCGTATTCTATTTGGTTTCTTCCTTGTTCTCGGTCGCTTGGCTCGGCGAGACAACCCTCGCCTGCCGCATGTGCAACTGCACCATTCGTGGCTTGGCTGCTCGAGTGGTGGTATCTGTGTCTGCCTTACATGAAATGCCCGTAAGCTTCACTGTGGTGAACGGGGCTTTCCGTGGAGAGAATATACAGATACTTATGTTCACCCATGGGGCAGTTGCTGTTGGTTAGAAATAAAAGATGAAATGTAGGTCTTTCGTGGCGTGCCTTTGGGTTGGCCTAGTTATGAAACCAGAGGGAACCGTGGGACTTCAAGGGCCTAGACGTCCGGAGTACAGTTAACCTCTGAGGTAGCTGGACATCCGGCAATAGCCCCGGCTTCACGGCGGAGTTCCATGAGTGTTCATAGAACTGCACCTAAAGAGGGTCTAAAAGTACACAGGGTGACCAAACCTTACCACCCATTTTCTCACCGAAAGGGCAGATGCGAACTGTCCTTGTGAGGTAATCAGAATTACCTAAATACAAGAGTTGTAGTCTGATTTCAGGGTAGGCTAAAGGTGATTATATGTCGTGGTTTTGCAAAATGACGGCGTTGAGGTCAGTGACAACTGCATTGCAATAACTTTCTTTTTTTAAATTGCAGTCTCACTTTTCACGGTCAGAGGGGCACACCAGAGAGGAGGAGCCATTGCGTGGTGAGTCATAGAATAAACAAACACTGCGTTTTGACAGGAAACACAAAGATAATTTTTAACAGGAAAAAGATTGGGAAAAAATACAGGAGCAAAATCTTTTATTGGCCGTTACCGTCCTGATATTCGGTGGCGGAACGATAGGCGACCAATAACCCTATTGCCGTTGGTTTCATGGTCATTTTGTTCCGTTTCGAACAGGCCTTTGGTTCGTGTCTGATAAGTTTAGGGTCATATAATGGGCCCTCTCAAGGTCTCATGATGGTGGTTATGCTCGCTGAGGGGGAAGCTACAGGAAATGTACTTCGTGAGCTGGGAGCTTATTTCGCATGTCCCTGTATATTGAAAAAGTCTCCTCTAGTCCCAGTTCTTGTTTACCATAAATAAACTGTGTACTGCTGTACCTTGCCACAGAATATGAAACCCTCTTCTGTTGAATTTGAAGTCGCAGAATTTAGAAGAAACAGACTGAAGAAGGAGGAATTCTATTTTTGTCAGAGAAAGATTATGTCGAAAACGTGATCTTTGGGGGCAGAATGAGGATAACGATTCTTTGGTTTGATGCGATCAGCTTCGTAGCTATGTCCCATTTTTTCGTATTTATATCATTCTGTGTCGAAGAATTGCTTCGTTTCATTGTATGCTTGTGTTTGTGGGTGCGTGTATGTGTGCAACAGCAAGGGGGTGAGCGCGCAGTACCTCCACTACCTTACCGCATCGCTAAGGCCTTGGACCCGTGTGTATTCCGCAACGTGGAGCTGGATATTATACAGGAGGAAAAACGAGGTGAGTACTATCCTTCATCGGACATTGTTTCTCCTCCTCTTCCTCGCTCTCTTCCTCTCTGTCCTAATCTCCCTTCCTCCTCCTCCTTGAGGATGTAGCGTGGGTAAGGATTTACTGGTGGTGGGGCAAGGGCCCTGGCCGGTGTGACGAATCACACTGATTAAGTCACACGGCGCGAGGCTGTGGTGCTGCCCGCGGGTTGGAAACGTGAAATACAAGTCGGACAACTGTATTGAGATTGATTTCCAAACAATGGTCTTCGATGTTAATTGGCGGAGTGGTGGTGGGGTGTGTGTGTAAGTGGAGTGGTGGTGGTTGGCTCTCAGTTTGCTCCTGCTATGACAGTTGCAGCCACGGGGCGTAACCGATTAAATATCCATTACAAGAGTCAACTGTGGATGCTTGCCAGTTTCCGTTCTGGGAGAACTGGTGTGCCATAGGGGTGTCCGATGCACTCGGTCTGATATCGCTCCCTTTTGTGGCAGCCTGGTGTTACAAGGTCGCCAGCAGTTCATCACGTCATGCGTGATTGAATCGGAAGGCAGACAGCCGCGCCACCTAGAGGGGTAATAACTTCCCCTTCCGTGCTCCACCTTCCAGGTTGATCTTAATTGGCCATTACCACAGTGATCACAGACGTTGGAGATACCAATAGTCAACTGAAATATGTCGGGCGATTGGTTTGAAGGAAAAATGTGGACCTCGGCTAGCCAGAGGTGAAACAGTTCGCGCGGCTTGCGATATCGGACATATCTGTTGCTTGAGATATCGGACATATCTGTTGCTTGCGATATGTGTTGCATTGTGTTCCTTGTATAATAGTTAATATTTTGATTTTATCACGAACCTGTGTGCCTGGATGAAAAATAGTCAGACATTCTTGTCCGTCTGGTGTTTTTGCAGAAATTAAGCTGAAGCTGCAAAGTCGGGGGCTGTATGGTGTTTTCTGCCCAGGTGACAAGTGTCAGGTAGGGTTATTTTTGTAACGAATTTCTTACATCACCAAGGCTTAATTCACAAAAATTTAAGTCATACCGTTGTAATGATAGTGCCTTTGTGTATAACAATGGTATTTATGCATCGATCCTCAGAAAGTCATATCTTCTCGTGAGATCCCAAAATACGTCAGCACACATTGATGACCATTAACACAGACTTGCTTCTTTCGCTCCTCCACCTTTCTACCGGTATCTTTTCGACATAGTAAACGAGTCACTGTTAAGGCTTAAAAAAACGAACTGTGAACAAGCTTAGGGATGTGGCCATACATTCAATGTAGTATGTACCTAACCCTCGTCTACACTCCAGTGAACGATACCCTTAATATGCCGTCATAAGCGCACAATTCAGTTTTCATGTTTTGGGCGTGCTGTTCTACTGACAAAAGCAGATCTTTTGATATTAAATGTTTGTGTACATAGACCATTTTAAATAACGGGTTGATTAGGCAGATTACTTTCCGTGAGCTAGCCTCTCTCTCTCTCTCTCAGCTGTCAACAGTATGTAGATGCTGCCTTTTGTATTTATAATGTTCTGATTGTATTTCCGACCCCCCCCCCAACCTAACCCTGTCGTGGGGCGAATAAGCTAGCGACCAACAAACTTACGTCATGTCTGTGCGTGTGCGTGCGTATGTTGATGGTTGGAATGATAGGACAAGGGACGGTTGCATCTTTCGATCGTTTTATACTGGCGTATGTGGATCCTATCGTAAATAACTTGCATGGTTTTGCAACAAATCAGCGTTACAAGACGTTGTCACTGTGCAATTAGTATCGCTCAATTAACCGGGCCTGCGCGTGCCTCGCAGAAGACGCGAGAAAATGCGGAATCTGACGTAGTCTCACAATCCTGGGCTGTGCATACAATCCTTTGTGTTCGTCCGTGATGGTGCTGCGTGTCGATGTGCCATCAGCACTGCACTGACGTCGGGAAGCAGCCTTTTGATCAGGGGCGACACAGCACGATGAAGTCGAAAGTTCACCTTGGAGTCTATTCCCTCCTTCGCACCTCCACCCAACTTGTTCCATTTTCCCCCACCCCTTCCAAAAAATGGTTACGTGAGCTGTGCACAGCAGAGGGGAAGATGGTGGTCCTGGGATAAATGTTTTAACCTCATGTCTGAGATGCTGTCACTTAATGATACCATGACACATGGTTACTAAGGTTGCACAAGCGCGTAAACTGAGGCCAGAAGCACATTACCTGACTACCCGATACACACGCTTTTGTGATAATCTATTCAGACAGAAGGTCCCGTGGGGAGAGACCATGTAACTGCACTTCATCTATTACTGCTATTAGTGTGGCTGTTATAATGTTGTAATGATAAAATATTTTCCACGGGGGCTTTCTGTGTAAACCTACTGTCAAAAGTGAATTTGAGGTGGTCCACCTCCTCTTTTCAAGTCAAACTGTAGACAGAAACTTAACCGTGTTCTTTATGAGAGTTGGTAAATGTATATACGTGAAACGATAGATGGGCAGTCGTCGTTTGTACGCATACTTTGAGGGTGTGTGTGTGGATAGGTGTGTTGAAATGCACGTTGCATTTGTATTCGTCGAATCCGTCATGCGCGTACTGGTACACATTCACGATGTTTCTCTGTGTCACTGTCATGCAGTCTTACGCACTCACACTTTCTTTCTCACTGTCCATACGCACGCGCGCGTACTGGTACACATTCACGATGTTTCTCAGTGTCGTTGTCATGCAGTCTTACGCACTCACACTTTCTTTCTCACTGTCCATACGCACGCGCGCGTACTGGTACACATTCACGATGTTTCTCTGTGTCACTGTCATGCAGTCTTACGCACTCACACTTTCTTTCGCACTGTCCATACGCACGCGCGCGTACTGGTACACATTCACAATGTTTCTCAGTGTCGTCATGCAGTCTTACGCACTCACACTTTCTTTCTCACTGTCCATACGCACGCGCGCGCGCACGCACACACACACACTGATATAGAAAGAGTATGTGGGAGAGGGAAGAGGAGCATGGCTAATGTACAGAGAGTATGTGGGAG
>SMGT01010715.1:274353-329984 GCA_004794575.1 Lanistes nyassanus | reverse complement strand
CCCCCCCCCGTCGTGTAACAACACGAGTGGGACCCAACTTTATGAGCGGTGTCGATATGCACCGCGTTCTGTGTTCGCTTTCACACCTGCGCCCCTGGACCGGCACTATTTCTCACACATCCCGCCACCCTTTTCTTCCCCTTCTATTTTTCTACTCTTTTCTTTCCATCCTCTCGTCTCTATGCATCTCCTCTGCCCCCTTCCACCGCCCACTCCATTGCTCGTCTCTTTTGCAAACGCAGGCACGCACACCACCTGTCACACTTTTGTATCTTAGAAATCAAAGCTGGGGCTTTGAGTGTGTTTGTGTGTGTGGGGGGGGGGGAGTAGTTTAGTACATTTTTGTAAGATTAATTGTGATTATCCGGGTTTGGAGAGATCTTGGGAAGATGATTCCGGTTTGTTCATACCTCCACCACACAACCAGTGGATACTTGAGAGCACGGGGCGCTATTCAATCTGCATAGCCGTAGAGATGCGTGCGAGCATGTGGATGTCGATAGTTGTGTTTTACTGTTGTTCTGTGTGTCGGTGGCAGGTGCACCTGGAAGAGGGAGACAACCTCAACATTTGTCATGCTCACGTGCAGGAGATTAATGAGCCCAACGGCCCTGTAGTGGTCTACATCGAGGAACTCGGCGAGAAGTGAGTCCGCCTAGAGCCAGTGCATGCGTGTGTGTGTGTTTCTGGGCGTGCTTGCGTGAGCACGCGGAGCGTACACGTCTGTTTAAATATTTTGTCAGTCCAGCAATGCCAAGGTAACGTTCTAGTCCTAGCGATACATGGTTTTCAATAAATGATCAGTGCAGGTAGCGTTTTTAGCACGCATCCTTAAAACTTGGGTAGTCAGACCTGTGGCAGGATGTCGGAGGCCGTTTATCAACTATGGTCGCCACTTCTGAACATGGCAGCCAACGCCATTTACGTACCGTGCCTCCCTCGTCCATGTGTAGAGAACGCCTGAAAATGGCGAAGTTCCAGGCAAAGAGCAAGCACGCATTTTTCCAAATTAAGGGAATGACTCCCCGCTGCCCTTGTTCTTTAGCCCTGTGTTTGAGGTCCCGTCGTCAGGTCTCTGTTTCCGCTTTCTCTTTTAGCCCACTTGGGATGCCAAAACGATCTTGAAAACTAAACAATACGACTAATCAAATGACCAGTACAGATCTAAGTGTGAATTCTCATGTCGAGGTAGGAGATAAAAAGAATAATTAAAACTATTTCACTTACCAATCCATTTGAAACCCCGTGAGCCGTCTGCGCACTATGCACAATCATTTGCTGCAAAAACCTTGATTAGAGTATGAATGACATATTGGGAACAAAATAGTATGTTTATACAACATATTGTGACATGCCGGGCCGTACCTTAACTTATTGGGCTCGACTTCTCAGAATTACTGGACAAACTTTTATGGTGATCTCGTAAAATGTAGATTTAATTGAGCAATCGTCACCAAAAACTTTACTGCAACAGGTCAACGGTTTCTACACCAGAGGGTGACGACGCTATGAAATAATGTGAATAACTAGAGAAATCCACCGAGGGAAAAGATTCTCATACTTCGACACGTTCGCTCAGTCTCACGCAGGCAAAACACTACTAGCTCAAGACCCCCCACCCTCGTAAAACACACAACTGTAGCGAACTGTTATTCAACATATATTTCAAACACTAACTGGCTCGACAACATCAAATATATAAGCAGATTGTTTACAAAGAATCACGTTGCTGGTGTCTAGGGTAAGACGCTGCCTAATTACGTCATACCAGGTGGTATCAGACAAAGAAGATAAACTCCAGAGGGAGAATCAAACTGCAAAACGGCCTATGATCCCGCTCAATACACACACATACAGTAAGTGACCGACAACAGAGCTCCTACTCTTGTCACTACTGAAACCACTACTTCTGCGATACATAACTCTGAAGCTATACAAACAATCAATAAGTGACCAACAACAGAGCACCTACTCAACTCTTGTCACTACTGAAACCACTGCTTTACTGCAATACACAGCTCGAAAGCTATTCAACGACCAACTATGAAGCTAAGATACTTCCAAGAACCGCACTTCTCTCTGTACCCTCTTAGCGTACTTGCCCGGCAACTAGCTTATGACGTCTCCTGTCTCCGGCAGGATAAAACCACCACTCTTAAATAAACGTGAGTCTCAGACTCTAAGATAAGTTTACGGTAACAACAGACCTTACTTATAAGGCACGTCCAGTAGTCCCTTACATGTCAGTCCGTCCGCCTGTCAGCGAAATACACCTCTATGCATCTGGCGAGAGAACTGGAGTCCTTTACTTCTTCCACGTCTTTGGCTAAGTTGGCGAGGGCAGAGGTCCGTGGGTTTACACGTGTCCGCTTCTCTTGGTCTTGCTACGTTAACACTCTCTCCATCCGAGTGTCTCTCCCTGTGTATCTCTCTAATCGCGTTTTTGCCTCCTCAAGTAGTAGGCGTTGTGACGCATTAGCCTCGAGTAAACCGGTTCTGGTCAGACTAGGTGGAGCAGGGCAGCTTCCATGACCAATGGCGTATCGCTCACTTACCTAGGTGTGAAGCGAAGGCGAGGAGCTAGCTGGCTAAACTAAGAGTGACAGGTGATACCCTAGGAGTGACATGTGACACATATTAGGAATAAAATAGTATGTTTATGCAGGAGGCGACGTGATAACACTGGCAACGTGAGATCTAACAGTGATTATTGTGAAGATAACAGTACGCAAATTTTCTAACACTTCCGGTTGTAGAAATCCTGATCGTTAGCCAGAGTGCCGGATTTAGTGTTCGCAAAAAAAGCGGCACAAAGCAACATGTCTGCGATATGTCACGCAGGTTCATTAGCTAGGCGGGATGGGTCTACTGCGGGGTTTACACGGTGCAAGTCTTGTGTGTGGGGGGGGGGGGGGCGCTACACCGCGCAACTAAGTGGGATGAAACCAGTTATGAGAAACTAGCCCATCCGTTTGCAACGAAACAATTTATTTTTTTAAATAGAAAATTGGATTGAATATTTATTACAAACACTCTTTGCACTAGAATTTCGGGGAATGCAAGTTTTTTTTCCCCTGCGGAGAAAATTCATCGAAATGAGACTACTTGTTTACACGCAGTTTGATTAGTTCTAAACGACAGCCTTCGTTCGACTTAGTCGAGCCATGCAAACCCGCATAATGCTACCTGGCGATGGGCTTAGTGCCTCTCTCCAGCCTCGATATACAAGTTGTACCAGAAAATCTTTCGCGTTCATCAAAGCAATCAGTTTTTCCCCTGAGCCATAGCTGCATTTAGGTCGCGCGTTTATGATGATCAGTCTATTTGATAGTCTGGCTCTTGCGACCCGTTTTCGAGTAATAATCGTCTCACTTCTTTCAACAAAGTCAAGTGACATACAATTACAAAATACAATACAGTAATTACATTTACCAAATACAATACAATAATTACATTTACCAAATACAATACAATAATTACAAGCATCTAATAAAATATTGAGTGAAAAAAATACAACTAGTAAACAAATACGACAAATACGACATTTCTTTAACACGGAGTTAGCATGTGTTTAGAACACGGTGTTAATAACAACAATAAATTCGCATAATTTTCGTAGTTTTTATTATTATTTTGTATTTATTCGCTTAATTAGTTTATAGGCATTTGGCTGGCGTGTGAAATAATTAGAAAGAGGATTTTGCGGCTGTGTTGTAAAAAAATCACCGTTAAGCCGTGTGATCACAGAGCTAATGCTCTGAATGTGGGCTCAAAAAA
Organism: Lanistes nyassanus; assembly: GCA_004794575.1. Classification (NCBI taxonomy): domain Eukaryota; kingdom Metazoa; phylum Mollusca; class Gastropoda; order Architaenioglossa; family Ampullariidae; genus Lanistes; species Lanistes nyassanus. The sequence goes on along the minus strand of SMGT01010715.1, from coordinate 326,207 downwards.
GCGGTTCTTCGTCCAGTAAACCCCCACTGTTTCCGTCAAACTTACTGTGCTCACTATTTGTTTTCTTGTGAGTGGGTGGGGTTGAGGTCTGTCGTTTTTAATGTCCAGTGACGCAGAAATGGAGATGGTTGCTGTGCCTGAGCGCTTGAAGCATTTCTGAATGTCTGTAACCGGTAGTTATTGTTAGCTTTCAGCCTCCTACAGTACCAAAAAAAAAACCCCAAAACAATCGGATAGTTTGTGAGCGGTCCGTGAACGATGCTAGTTGGTCGACTTGCTGGATTCTAGTGTGCCTAAGCCACACCTTGCGGGAACCTTGCTGGTTACTCAGCGAATGGTGCTTACATAAGCCAACTAAACGGTTAGTCGCCCCTGCCCCGCCCGTAACGTGTAGTCGAGTCTTCTCGGTGTGGGTAGCGCGGGCACAGAAACATGGCTTGAATGAAGATTGGTCTGTAGGAGATTGAGAGAGCGAGTGACAAGTGCTCACCAAACGTCAGGAGGTACCGATGGGAACAGTGTACGCTGGACGCTATCTGCTGAAAAGCTTCTCAGCTCTGTTAAAGCTGACTGCTTGCTAATCCCAATGCTTCTAGTGACGACAAGCTAATGTAAAAGGGTGTCCTTCGTCACCTGCTTGTACTGCCATCGCTCTGTACAAGCCGTCTGCGGTCGGTACGTATCGTGTTTGTATTGATGGTCCTGGCTTGTATTTATATTCACGGTATCGATCGGGGCCTTAGCTGGGGTGGGGTTGGGGAGTCCGTGCTGTCCTCCCAGGATGATGGGCACGGGTTAGTCACCGGTACTGAGCTACAAAACATGACAATGCAGAGAAAGAAGGCAGGTTTGGTTTTTTTTTAAAGCCGTGTCATTCTAGTCCCGAATTTATAATTCTTAAGCCATGTAGGGTCGACTACATACGCGGAATAAATACAGTAGTATCGCTTCTCTTTCACATAAGCGTGTTTAGCAGATGTTAATTTCTTTCGTTGTTTTTTTTAACGGGTTTTTGTAGTTTCAAACGATATTTGACATTAATTGAACGTTGCCTTATTCGCTCTCCTTTGGTTGGTTGTGATACAGTGTCAGCAAAATAAAAACTATCTGACGTTGGGGTAGAACACGTGCATGCGTGTGTCGACTGGAGGAGGAATGAGGGAGAAAGGCAGGTCACACGGATCGCTGGCAAGTTTTACAGACGCGAGGAATGCTAGGTGGTATTGTAGAGACCCTCACTCAACGCATCTGTAAACATCCGCTTATATATATATATATAATAAATTATAAACGGATACTTTCACATTTAACACGAAAGGTTTACAGACTGTTTTCAGTGTGCGGATCTTTGACTTAAATTACTACCAACCCCAATACGAGCTTTCGCGTTTGGTTTAAAGACAAACCCGAATAACTCTCCGATTGCACTTGCTCACCGTCACGTGATATTCACTCGATTGTACATCGAGGCGTTTCACCCGGATGTTCGACACAGCTTGTCAGATAACGTTGGATTAAATGTGACTGCTCGTTGACTCGTGGATGGCTTACATCTTTTTTTTTAATACAGAGGCTGTAGGTAAAACGGCTCTTGTGCCACAACCCTTGTTCGTTTTAAATGGGCAGTTAATTGATGGTATACCGAGGAAATAAATACATCGCATGGAGAAAAGAATGTATGGGCAAAGATGTTAAAATCCTTGGTGTGGGTATTTAGGTGACGGACTACAGTTGTCGACACAAGGAACATTTGGACCTCGTTTCTTCGTATGATCAGTGAGAACAGCGACCAGGTGTGAGAGGGCGTGCGTAAAGGCCAGACCCGAGTTCCCAGCACCAGTGGTTCAATGAAGATATGTAGATAAACGTAGAATTTTTGTCCAGTCTCATCCTTTTTGGAAAGGGTTCAGATCCTTTTTTGAAAGATTGTCGATTGCGAGCTATTTGCAACAGAAGGAAGTTTCGTGCCAGTAAACCACAACAGAAGTAGTCGCCCGAGAATACGCCTCTGTGTGAAGAGAAGACAACACACACTTAAGATTCTTCGCAAAATGTCGATTTTTCAAGCAACGACCCTGAAGCTGTTAACGACATGTTTTGCCCAACTGGTCGGCGGGAGATCCTGTGAAACTCTATTAAAGTCAGGTTGTAATTAGTTTCCGATAAACAGCTGCCGTTGACCGTCAAAAACCAAAGGCGGGGGTCGTTTGGGGTGGGGCTCCCACCCCAGCGTGCATGGCACGTGACAACCGTGATAACGACAATTAGTGCTGAGGCTCTCCTTCGGCAGCAGCCGAAACGGATCCTACTGGCTGAGCCGCTGGCAAGATGCTTCGATTCACGAACCCGCAATGTTTCGTAGGTTGTTGAGCGGTGGCACAGCAAGCTGCTATCGACCCGCGACGGTACAGCTGCTTTTGATGACACAAAATCGCTTGGGGTTACCCCCTTCCACCCTCCCGCCTGTACAAGACGTTGACACTGCAGGCCGAGGTTGCGCGTTCCAACCGACCGCAGGACCTCTTGCAGACATATCCGCACGTGAAACGCCACTAGAGTCACCTCTTTGCCTACCACATCCACTCCCCCAGCCCGAACCGCCACTGCCGGGATCCAGGTGTTTCGGGATGTAGGAGGATCAAGAGAGATTCGGGAGAAGGTGACAAGCACCTCGCTGTTTCTGTTGCTGACGTTCTCACGTTTTGTGGCTTGGATCAGCCTCGGCCGAGGGTATAGCCTCATGATACGCCATAAAAGAGTAGCGAGTGGATCATGCGCAGGAAGCTAGGTAAGGGTCATTGTAGCATGGATTACAAGCGCAATTTGTGTTAGAAAGGAACCTTTTCTTTAATTGCCAATGGGCATTTTTCTGACACATGTAGTTTTTGAACAAAATATTTTGTTAGCTTGACTGCAATCTGTTTTCAGTGAGGTGAATCCGATTGCATATGACAAATAAACATGATTTTCAAAAAATCTTGTTAGATAAGCCAGACCAGAGAACACAAGAGCACACTGCTGTAACTGAAATCTGAATGGGAAAGCAGAATAATGCTCCCTCTAAGGAAAAGTGGCAAAAAAACAAAATTTCAGTATTGTGGAACATCCATTGGCCCTCCTTAAGTAATAGTGGTGGAAGCCAGAAAGAAAAAATTGTACCTGTATGCAACGAAGCATTTAGAACAGGTAATATGTGCAGCAGCAAACCATGATCGCAGAGGCAGGTTCATGAGTTCACAACTCTTTTCTTCCCATTCTTTGCTAGTGTCACCAGATTTACGCCTGGATGTTGTCACCTGTTTACATGGCCAGGGCCATCAACCGATATTCTCCTCAACCCTGGGTTCCTTCTCTTTGTTTTCTTTCCACATCCCTCACCAGCTTTTTCTCCTTACACCCCACACCACCACCAGCACCACCACCTTCTGATGCTCTTTGCTGCTGACACAACATTAAACAGCAGAATGCATGTTTTTTTCCAACCCAGGATTTCTCCGACTGGTTACCGGTCTTCTGTTGTGGAGCATAGTGTATTTCAGCAGGTCTCAAGTTGTTTACTTACAGGCTATAGGTGCATATCGTTAGAAGGCCTATTATGTGTTTTATGTGCTTTTATGAGAATGGGCTTTTACCTACAACATGAATATAATGCTATCCGTGCAGAAAAACGGTTCCATACAGCTGCCTGCGGCCTTTGCCTCTCCCCTTACCCAAGACAGGTGAGTAGTGTGTTGAGTTCATGTCAGCATAGCTTAAACTTTGTATCTTGTCTTCTAGTTTGTTCTATTGTGTGATATCTGTTAAATAATTAAATGGTTAGTAATCTTTATCTGCCATTAAGCTTAATTAGATTTGTTGAACACTTAATTGATAGCATTTTCTTTCTTCATGAAGATTTAAAGCCTGTCCTGCAGCTAAGCATGTATTCTTAAAGTTGCATTGTTAAAGACAAAGAATTATTACAACTGAATTGAGTGTGGAATTGATGGCATTCGCAGGGTTAGAGTAACAGCTGACATCAGATTGCTTCATTAAGAGCATTTTGTGAAACTGGCCAAACAGTTGGTTCCTTGTGCTGAGCATATCCTGCTGTACTGTCCTAAATTGCATTTCTAAAATGAAAACCCCTGCAGTGAAATGGAGAATAGATTACGGATCTGTAGGTGTGGCCAGCATAAACAGCTGTTATCATATTTTCATTACTAAGTGGTTGTGATGTTGCCTCACCTTTTTTTAAAAAAATTAAAAAAATTTGTGGTCTGTTGTCTAGGTGTATGGATGTATGGATGTATTTACTTGCATGATATGGTGTTTATGAACACAGATGGAGAGTGCACAAAAACTGCACATCTGTGTGCGTATAAAAGGGTGGGGTTTGTGTGTGTGTGTATGCTGTGTATATGGATCAAGAGAGGGATGGTGAGTGAAGAAGGCTGGAAACCCACAGAATGAATTGTGCTGTGAACATTAGCTAATGGACTGGAGATTGAAGAGATATGGCTACAGAGCATGAGAAATAGTTTAAAGAGCTCTTCACAAACTGTTTGCGATTTAATTCCCAAAAGCTGGCGGTTGCTGTGGGTGGCTGTAGGAAGGGGATGGGACTGCTTGTGATAAGTCACAGTCTGCTGATAAATAATACTAGCCCAGGGACCACACTGCCCAGGTTTTTTCTGACCACACCCACTCCTACCCATTCTGTAACCTCCATCCTGACCCCTTTTTTTTTTTAAAGATCTTGGAGACCAAGATGGGTCAAGAGATGGGATTTCATTCATAAAATCGAGGACAGGTTCATTGGAGCGCCCTCAAGTGGAGTAATTTTTTCTTGTGTTCAAGGGAGATAATTTACAAGTGTAGCAGTGTTTGAAGTTGCATGTACATATCACTTTTGGCATACGGAGAATTAAACAATTCTACACATGCCTTCAATTTGTGCCACAACTTATGTACTGGTTAGATCTAATGTCCTCACTTACTTGTATCTATCTTTGATAGGAATCGACCAAATTGCAATCTGCAGGAGTGTGTCTGCAACAGTCTATTGTACAACAAGTATAAATTGCTTTTTATATTTGTAAGCCTAAAATTTTATTTTTTAAAAATACGGGGTTTTATAAGAGTGCCTTCGATTTTATTTGCAGAGACAGGATTGTCAGCTGTCCTGTTTGTTTACAATGACTGCTCAAGATAAACACTGCAAATCTTTTGACTTTAAATTGCGTCATTTTGTAATGGTTCCATTACAAATCGTAGTAAAATAAACTGCAAAAGATTTTTTTCAGTAAAAGTAACACTGTGATTGTCTAATTACTTGTAATTAGTGGAAAAATGATTTGGTGGGTGTTGCATAATAACTGTTATTGCAGTTAAAGGCGCTGCAGTGCGGAACTCCACAACATAGTTTCTTCTTGGCTAAGAAAGCAAGGATTCCGCGTGAGAATGCTAGTGGTCTCTTATCTACCGAAACTCGAGCCTCTTGACCCATCTTGGTCTCCAAGATCTTTGCCTTTACTACCCCTCCCCCAACCCATTTCTCCGCCATCCCCTGTTATCAAGCAACGCAAGGGAAAGTACTCTTCATATGAAAGGGAACTTTGGTGATCTCCCTTGCATACCGATCGCTGTGTACATGACTTGTTAAGGGCATTGTCTTATTTCATTTTTGTTTAGGCCTAGATACAGGGTCAAAATATGGCTTATGATCAGCTGCAGGAAAAAACCCATGTGCCTAATTTGGTGTGTATCGGTTGAGGCGTGCGGATTTGTATAACAAACACGCAAATACACATTCAGCTTTATATGGTAGATAACATGCATTCAAACACTGGTTGTACTTTACTTTCACTTGTACAAGAGTTTACTTGTAAACATTAAAAGAAAAATTTCTTAACTGCTTTCATATGCAGTAATCATAACATGACGTGATTCATTGTGCACACAGGTTCAGAGTCACAGAGCTTGTTGGTCGCCGATATTGGTAAGTTGTGCAAGCATAGGTTTCGTCACTTTAATTAGAGATATGGTCTGTTTCAATAACATTTTGTTTAACAGTTCAGGAGATCAGGGTTTATGTAGGTACTAGCCAGATTGTTTTTTTCTTTGAATAAGAGCACGAAAAAGTTGCAGTTCTGTTTAGCCAACCAATGCCAAGAATTCATAATGTTTATCCTTACCTCACCCACCCCTACCCCATCTCTAATCCCCACCCCTACCTCTTTACTACCCCCACCCCATAACTCCTACCCCTTCCCTAACCCCACTCTTAACCCCTACCCTTTCCTAACCCCAACCCTATCCCTTCTTCCCCTGGAAACACCCTCGGCCCCCTCCTGCAGAAGCACAGTCGAGATATAGAGGTCACCATTTGATTAGCTACACACAACAGTGACTTTTACATTTTGGCTTGTCAGGCAAGGCAAGCGAAAGTACTCTTTGAATGAAAAGAAACTTCGGTGATCTCCCTTGCACTCTGATCGCTGTGTACATGTATTAAGGGCCTCATCATATTTACTACTTCACTTATATACATATAGATACAGGGTCAAAATATGACCTATGACCATTTGCGGGTGAAAAGGAACTGGAATTTGGTGTGGCTCGGTTCAGGCATGCAGATTTGCATAACATGCGCTCGTGCACACACACTGGTGGATGACACCCTGTTTCAACTGTTTCATGTTGTAATTATGGTTTGATTTGTGGCACCAAGTGATTTTGTAAAGGATTTTAAAAGGACTTTTTGGTTGTGATGCTTCAGTTATAATTTTCAGGAGCAACAAACAAGAATGCTATTTTTAGAAATTCTTTTGATTAAGGACTTTTTTGGGTACGGTCTTTTTATATGTGAGAACATATAAGTCAACTGGAAATGGAACCAAGTCAAAGGATTTTTTTTACAACCATAAGATTGGGTCATTTGTCATAGAATTATCGGTGAAGGAGTTAAGTACAAAGGCAGGACAGAATTACTTTATTGACACACAAAAGAGACATTAGATTCAAAGCCGGATTTTCAACAATTATTTGTTCTTAAAAATAGACTTGTTAGTCTGTGTATGTGACAGTTTATTAAACAGTTTTACTCAAATGCGACTGATTGAAAAAACTCATGCCAATTGGAAAGGCTGCACATGCACAACAAACTTTGAAGCCGGTTTGTTTATCACAGAATGAAGAAAAGGCCCTTTTTTTTAAAGCTGATGGCAAACTTTGAAAAGAACACAAGAAATTGTTACAATGCCATAGGATTGATATCTTTGTAGTAGAAACCCTAATGCATAGGATTTCACACGTATGTGTGAATAAAGTTTTGTGTTTTGTGGTTACCATTACTTTTTCAAAATCACTTAAAATCATTTGGCTATAAATAAAAACTGATGGCCATTTCTTGATTGGATTGAATATATAACCAGTAGTGGCGTTGATTAAAAAGGATCAGTAGCTCATATCACCATTGACTCTATCTTCAGCTGATGTGGATCAGTATGTTTTGGCTTGGTGACATGACCATACAGGTATGTGAAATATAATTATGGCAAACATTGGTGGAAAAGACCTTTGATATATTATGATGATTGTGTATAAGCTGTTTAATTTGTGACTTCTATTGAGGTTGAAGACAATAGTTTTTCTACTTGCACAGGTCCTCTTGCATTTGGGGACAAGAAGGGCAGGAGAAGAAAGGTAAGTTTGACAGAAAGTCTCGTACTGTCTTGTTTGCATAGTTGTGTGGTGCAAGTCTTGGTTGTGGCCCACAGAGCAAGTGTAGTGCTTGCTTGTTATTACGAAAGTAAGGGTCATGAGGTCATGATTCTCATAGGCTGCTTCAGGAAAATAATGCATAATGAGTGTTTAGCAGAGTAAGTTTTTTTTATTGTTAACCAAGCTGAGCATTAAAAGTAAATATGATCTGGGGAAACAGACAGATGTTCATTTGACAAAATAGTGTTGGATTTGTTTGTTGTGCAGTGACAGTTACTGGATGCTTTTTTATTACTTTTCCTACCTTCACGCTTTAAAAGAGTACTTTATCTTATGATTATGATAGCAGGGCCAGATTCTTGTACAGTACAGTAGTGTCATCAATCTGAACCTGCCATAATGCTAATTGCATAGGCAATAGTGTGTGTTGCCACTGAATTACATGGTCAGGACACTTTATTTTGCAGAACATCCTACCTAACACCATGCCTGGAGCTGCAGAATTCCAAACACTGGTTCATATGGGTCGGACCTCTCGAACACCTGTCAGCAGGTGAACAGCAAGAGCTATTTGAGAACCTTTAAAACACACAGCAGCAGCTAATGATATTTTAAATGGGTTTTTAACAAATCTAGATCAATAAAGTTAACAAATCAGCACCATTTGTCAGTTTAGTCATTGGAAAACAGAATTTGGTGGCTCAGTCTGCAGTTTTGCTGCTTGCCATTTTTGAAGAAGAAAAGTCTAGATAACAATGGAACTAAGATGCACATCACTACATGGAATACAAATGCAGGAAAAATGGTTAGACTGGTAGCAGTCATGCTCTTCCACTATTTAGACGAATTTGTTAGGAAGAAAAAAAAGTGCTTCTGTGCTTCCAATATAGCTGCAGCAGGTCTTTAAACTCTTTCTTTGCTTCTGGAAGCTTGGCTCTGTAAAAGTGCAAGTGAGTTAATGTATTAAGGTTCCCTCCATTGTTTATAAGAAATGGTGTTCATTCTGACTTTTTTTGACCAGGTCAATCCGTAGACAGTGAAATTAGAATGTGACCAATTCTGTTTTCATATTCTGCTATTCAGTGTAGAAAGGGCTGAGGGTTGACAAACCAGTTAGTGGGGAGTTACAAGTGGGATCTAGGGAGGAACTCAGCTCCCAGCATTCTATTTGTAAAGCCTTTCAACTTTGTTGGTTCGCTTAGCAGCAGGCAGATCCCAGAGGGTGTCCAGAAGACTGCAGCCACCACATTCAGTCAGCAGGCAGTTGCAGACTGCATTACATTAGGGGACAGCATGGAAATGACAGCAACCCAGGGTTACTGTATGGTGGCGACCTCTGCTTTGCCCATCACCACCCAGTCTCACATGGCTGGTCAAGGGAGCAGCTCTGTGGTTGGCCAGGGACCATCAAGTGTGGTGTACTGGATGCCAGTGGTGACTGTGCCCTACGCCAACACCATGGGCCAGGTTAACCTGTCCAGGCCACCTTCCCAGGATCCTTATGGCAAGGATTTGCCGCACAATGGTAGGTCTTGAAGAACTTCCTGTTTGTCACGGGGAGGGGGTGGGGGGTAGGGGGGCTTTTCTATTTCTTGGGAGTGAGCAGAGGTGGGGAGACAATGTCTAATGTTCTGAACGCTTTCTGCCACCAAGACTTGCTCCAACCTTTCGATTAGTTGTAATTTAAGGAAATGTTAAGTAGTGGCTTTGTTAACAATGTGGAATATTTTTTTGTTTGCAGATGTCAACACTTTGCGATACTTCTTTAATCTTGGAGTCGAAGTAAGTTTTGTGCTTTTAGTATATTACAATACAATACAATTTTATTCCATTACCTCCAGGGGCATTAAAGTACACTCAGATAAAATCACAAAATTAAAAATAACTAGGGGTGGTGGTGGGGGAACTCGTGGTTTGGGTGTGGTGTTTGAGGACAGGCTAGGATGGTGCTAAATGTTCTTCCAAGGATAGCACTGGCCTACAACACTTTCACAGTTTGGAAACATGTTGATACAAAACTAACAGTATTCCACTCGGACAGTTTAAAAAATACTGTAACATACTTGTCCTGTTCATTGAGACATTACTAATGAAAGATCCTAAAGGGAAGAAATTTATGAGGTGTTGCAAGAAGCATTGTTGAGTATGAGTTTCCTCCCATTTGAAGGGTCAGCTTGAGTAGGAAACTGACAATAGCTGGACCTTGTCTTGACCATTTTCAGTGCAGCATTTAATGGTTGCTGGCAACACGGAAAGAAATTCTTTAACACTTTGGCTTTCCTTGACTCTTGTCAGAAAAGGGAGACACTGCCATTTTCAGATTTGTCTTGCATTGTTTCAAAGAATTTACAACATGATAATAAAACTTCTTTTCCATAGAAGTGCACTGTATTTCAAAAACTCCGTTTTCTAGAATTACGTTAATGAGATGAAAATTTTCTAGGGCCAGAAAAAATCCTGTTTTCCCTTGACGTTTTGGTATCCAAGGAAAATTGTTTTTCAAGGTCTGCATACAGCCCCAGCCCATTGTTCTTTCCCCAGCCCCCCAGCCCCCACCCCCCACCCCCAGCAAAGAAACTTTAACAATAGTTATTCCCCCAGATACACTCCAAGCATCAAGAATTTGATTGCTTGGGATACCCGACTTTCCTTTTGAGGTTAGCTGGAGTGCATGTCATTACAGTGACATCTTATGGCCTTTGTATGTCATTCTACCAGCATCTTCTGTTTGTTTCAGTACTTCAGGATCAGTGCGAGTATGCAACAGCAGCAAACCTTCGCACCAGCATCTCCAATGCAGCACCCAATACCCAATGGCTCACCGTTGCCCATGATGTTGCCATTAGAACAGGGTCAGTCCTTTGTTGTTCCTGAACCTGTTAAGCCCCATAACAGCAAAACAAACTTGGGTTTGCACCGCACGCAAGCAGCTGGCAAGGCTTCCATGTCTTCAGCCAGCAAGGGCAGTGGACAAGTGAAAGGCAGTGCGGAAGAGGGGCTAGAGAAAGGGGAAAACATGGAACTTTCCAGTGATCTTTCCGAGGCAGGGGGTCGAAGCTCAGGGGAAGAGGGGTCGGGGGAGGACGACCCTGAACAACACATGGAGGTGGGCAGCAACCGCACAGACGATGACACTGGCTCCACACAAGGGGAGGGAGAGGGCGGAACAGAGAAGGGGGGTAAGGGGAAAGGCAAGCGTAAGTACTACATGTATGGCTCTCACAAGCTCATTAAACCAATCAAAGACATCCCGCCACGATTTCAAATGATGCTTGCTGAGAACAGCGCTGCCAAGGCGAGGTGTGAAGGGCAGCCCATCTACATGCAGATGTCTGCTAGCGAGCTGATATCCTATGACCAGGCTGATGGTACCAGTGACCTGAATGCAGATGCACAGTGTTTTTATCCCACACAGTTGTATGACACGGTCACTGTGGACGAGACGGGCCAGTGTACCTATACCAATGGTGCTGTGACCTTTGCCACATCTGCTTCTCAGCCACCTCCATTATTGGTTCCTCCACCTCCAGTGATGCAGCCAGCAGGAGCTCCAGCCCCAGTGGGATTGGTGTACACCACCACCCCTTCAACCATAGCCTCAGTTATGGCTCCCCCACTCCACACTCACCCAGTAACAGTACCTTCCACGGCGCCTAGACCTGGTGATGGCAATTTAGTTTCTGTGACTACTTCCACTGGCCCTAGCATGGTCACCGGCCCAGTCCACACAAGTGCCAGTAGTGAGAAACTGCATGAAGAATTTGCTCAGTCAACGGCTTGTCGTCCTCATGGCAAACCAGAAGGCTCTGCTTCCTCGCATATTTCCTCTTGTAGCATGCCTGTCACTGCACCTTCCTCTCTGCTTTGTGCACCTCCTTTCTCTGCTCCTGCGAACCTGCTGCCTCCTCCGCTAGCACCCCCCTCTGTGCATGTCACCTCAACTCCTGTTTCGTGCGCGCCTGGTGGTGGGAAGCAGTGCTTTTATCTGTATCCATCTCCCTCTGCAGGTTTCCCCTCCATGCCTGCCGCGCCACCACAAGGTCAGAGCCACATGCCTGGGCCATCCCAGGGACAGGTGGTGTACGTGATGAATCCTCAGGTGTATCCACCGCCGCCATGCACTGCCTACCAGTCCACTATGATGCCAACATCAGCCCACTCACTGGGTCTGCCCTGCCCTGCAGTAGCTGTTCAGTAGAACAGAGCTTATCTTTGTTATTGTAGTGGCTTCTGTAATTCATGTAAATCCAGTCACACTCCAATATTTCTGCACATATTCCTTCATTTTTCATGAGCATTTTTCCCCCAGAAACATGCCTTCAGAATTAAAATGTTCCTACTTCCTTCAAGTTTTACCCCACATATTTTTCTTTGTTGGAACAGGTGTATGTTCTTATGACTAAGCTGCTTATTGCCCAGATGCAATATATTCAAATCTTTCAAATATTACAATCCTTGAAACCAAAATATTTCCATCAGCTTTCAAGAAAAACATTTCAAAACATCAGTGTCACTATAAACAATACTAGTAACACGTTTACATCTCGACTTCAAAAACCCAACCCCCAAAAGAGCCTTTTCCTCAATTATTTCCTATGATTGGTCATTTTTTAAAAAAGTACTTGGTTACTTCTGGCAGGTGCTCGTGTTTTGCTCTGCAGTCTTTTTAAGTAGAACACGTAGTGAAAACTGTTGTATTCAGTGGTTGGAGAAGCTTTAGTTTTACCTTTATTTCAGAGTCATTCCTCTGATTTATTTGATGTTTTGGTTTTAGTAAATACTAGCTATAAATTAAGTAAACTGCATTCGTGATATTTGTTAGTTTTAAAGTCCCCCCCCCCACCGCCTCCCCTGCACATTACACACCACTTGAAATATTTTTGGTATTCACAGTGTGTTTCCACCATAAACTCATCTTGATAACCATGCGCCTTATAACAAATTTTTTTGTGGTACAGATTTTAAGCACATTGCATAGAACTTGTACTGATATAGTTGATTTTCACAAGCTTTCTGAATATTGGATATTTAGTAGCTCTTTAAAGTGCTTTCTTACCTGCACCAGCTTTAAAGACAGATTAGTTGTGGTATTCTCGTACATCTTTTCCCATGACTTTCCGATTTTCTTTCGCTTATGCTTGTCATGATACGCATACTTCTCATTGCTTTTCTGAAAGTAGTTGCAGGACGTGCACCCAAAATCATTTCTGGGCTGGGTTGCATCAATTCTTCTTTCTCACATAAAAGTGGCCATAGGGGTAATTAGTCATCAGAAATTTACGGAAATTTTAATGAACAGAAAGTAGACATTAAAGCCTTTTTCATCATACCCTGAGTTTTGCAGTGGTAGAAAATGAGCTACAATATGTACATGTGTAAAGAAGGCTCAGAAAAGTGAGCAACAGTGTTAGTAGAATATCTCGGTTTGTCAAAGTTACACAGTTTTGAAAAAGGAGTTACAAGCTCTTCTCAGGGAATAATTACAAAAGGGAGATAAGCTTCATGGCAGAATTTACGGTATGCAAGCCTTTTTATTTCTTCAGAAATACACATTTTATTTTTAGCATTATCATTAACCATTGGTGACGTGTCCTTTCTTTTATATGTTAAAACATTACAGTTAGGTGATTGCAGAAATCCATGCATGTAGATGGCGCAACATATTTAGAATCCCTAATATATGTATCATAATGGATCTCTCAGATTGTTCAGTGTTTTCTGCTGTGAACTGAAAGTGTCTTTCACAACCACATGATATAAAAAGGTATACATGCTGAATGATGTACTTTGACTGAAACTGTTTACTTTAAATGTGCTTTCACTGTTTAACATGTGCCAGCAGGAAAATGATAGGCCCATGGTGAAAACAGCAGAAAGAAGAATGACATGCTCTAGATTGTTACACTTCAAAATTAACGTAATCAAAATAAATGTCTCTTGTACACTTATTACACTTTTTGGGGCGTTTCTTTGGTACCGTCAAGACTATCAAGATATGTAGTCTAGCAATAACAATTTTTCTCAAGGTGATTGGGAAAAGCTTTTCTCACGGCAGAGCGAAAGGTGTTTAGCTACGCATATTCTTTAGGATTTGGGAAGCAGGTAGTTGAATGGTTAGAGTGCTGGCCCCTGAACACAAAGGCATTGGTTCAATATCCATGAGCCACAGCACTGCTAAATATTTTCCATAATCTAGTACGTAAGTGTGAGCGGACGTACATTTTGTGTTTCCATATCTATGAGCATGTTGAATGTTTTGGAGCTTAACAAGTGCAGTCAAAATGTTAAGGATATAGGTGGATGACAAAACTGGGCAATATGCAGAGGCAGGACGATTAGACAACTACATGCAGATGTAAACTAAGCTGCACTGGTCGTCAGTGCTGGAGACATGGATATCTGGGTTACCTCGTTAGGTGAGGAGTTTGCTTCCGATGTTTTGAGGTGACCTAGACATGGCTGTACCTTAACTATGTGTAAAGCTTAATTGTCCAATGTACTTAGAGGTGGTCTGTTTTTGGATTACGTTTGTTGCTACATTTCTTGTTGGCAACACCATAATATTGATATAACTCATTATAATGTATATAATAAAACATGCTGTTCAACATATTTATTGTCCTTCATGTACACAGGACGACTAATCATTTTTTTTAATCATTGTTTGCAAATGCACCCCTGGCATTTTGCCACACATACTGAGGTTGTATGAATGCCTAATTTTGCTTTCCTTATAACATATTTGAAATTGTGGTGTATGTATCCGTATGTTACCAGCTGCAGTTATTAATACAGTGGTGTTGAAAACTCTGGGTTAGTCTTGTCACTTGAAGAACTGCAGTCCTTAATTATACTTTGAACTTTGCAGATTGCCAGCAAAATGGAAGTTCATTTGACAAAGACTTGCAAATTTATGTGAATAATTTCTAATGTTGCACAGCATGTAGGAGTTATCGTTCTTCTGAAAGATGTGCTGCAAAATTCTCTACAGGTTGTCATCCAATATCCTCTTGATACATGATTGTGAACTTTTTGCTAAAAATCTTAGATTGGAGGGGTTAAGGGAGTTTGTGGTTGGTGGGAGGGTGAATAAATCTTGTAGGTGAGTGACTGAAAGTGTGCAGAGTTTACTGGATTCCCAGTATAGAAGCGCTGCTTTTTCACATTTTACAGTCTCACTGTGTGTACATTTGCATTTTTAACACTGGCATTACTGACCTGATGCCTTTTTAAGTGTTTAAAAAGGTAGTGTTTTTGTTCTTTGTTTTAACCATGTCTTGATGCACAGCTGTAATGACAATATTTCAGTTTTTGATGACTTGCGTGATTCTTTAAGTCTGCAGTAGTTTCCATTTTTTGCAGACAATCAGTTTCCTTTACTTTCTTAAATCACTGGAAATCCCATAAGACAGTGTCTTATGCACTACCATATGTATATTTTCTATTTGTGATTATATTGTGCTTGTTTTGAACATACAAATATTAGTGTTTCAAACAGTGAGGAAGCAGTCATCAGTCTTGCAATAGATTAAAAAACCACTTTAAAACTAGCCCCATGCCATTTTGATTACATTATGTCAAATGATTTATTAAACATTAAAAACATGAGATGTTTTGTATGGAGAGATGCAGTGTGCAGGGATTTCTCCATTAAGCATTCCTGCAGCGTTTCCAGGACCTTTAAAGGGCCATACGAGGACCCCTCTGAATTTCAAAAGGACCTTCTAAAGTGCATTGTTTTGTTTTCTTTTTTTTATAGATGAAATACATTGCTGAAAGCATAATGCGTATTAGTTACACTTGAACACATATTTTAAAAACACTAAGACAGGTGAAGCAACTTTCTTGCCTTCCATAAAATTGCTTTTACTGGGAATCGAATGCATGCAGGTCACTTGCTGCAAATTTGTGTTAATATTTGATTTTAAAAAACTGCATAGGAAAAAAAGGTTGAAAAAAGGTCCGTGGACATGCAGAAGGCTTTTGTGGGGGCAGATGGGTAGCCGAACTTGTAACAGTTAACAGCTCCAATTCTTGCAGTTCTGTTGATTGCAAGCAGTCAATCCTCTTAACATCTCATACTGCTCTTTTTCCCTACCGCCCTGCGAACGTCTCAAAACATCTCCCTCCTCCCACCCCCACACTATTTTCTCCTCAAATTTACATTGTGAAACTGTTCGAGCAGCCCAAACCTACATGATAATATGATGCATCTAAATACAGCTATCAGTAAAACAGATGATGGTGGTCTGGTTAATTTTCAACTTGTGTCGATTCCGATCCGAGGTATTTATATCTGATCGATCCTTGGGGCACAGATCTTTGTACAATCTCTAACACACACCCCCACCCCAACACTTCGCGACACACTCGGCAGAAGTTTGCACAACATAACTTATTTGGTCAGTAGGTCTGAGGGCTGTCTTCATCACGTCATATGCCAATATAAATATTCAGGTTTACTGACGATGCACAGATCAGGAACTTCGTTATAAGATTACGTCATAGACGATCAATAACCGATACCTTTATATCACAATCCCCTAGCGCCAATACAGTATTAACTGCCAATAATTAATAGATCTAAAGCAGTTTGACTTTTGATTTTGAGCCTATGACTATGAGTTTAAAATTATTACAGCTCGAACAGCGTAAAAATCTATCAAGGTTTTCAGCACCAATAGCATAACTTCGATCTATCCTGGTGCTAATCATTCGTAATCCCAACAAACCATCCCATGCCGCGCCCGCATGGGATTCTCGTGGGAAAACTTGTGGGACAGGCCAGGGAATCCGAGTGGGTTACACAAGGGATTTGGAAACGAGGGCAAGTGGATTTCCAGTGGGACAGATGTGGGATGCGCGTGGGATCCCTGAGGGAACCCACACCCATCCCACTCGGAAATATGTGGGATACCTTGGGGAACTTCAGACAAACCCTGAGGGATCCCACGCCTCTCCCACTGGGTTTCACAAGCTCCCTGAGGGATCCCACGCCTCTCCCACTGGGATTCCAAAGCTCCCTAAGGCATCCCAGCCTTATCCCACGCCTCTCCCACTGGGATTCCACTTGCACTCACGATCGATTCCCAGGTATTTCCCACTAAGTTTTCCCTTTTCTGTACCACACGTTTCCCATTCATTCTTTTTAGGATTAGTGGTAATAATTAATGGCCGATCGGGGTGGGTCATGTAAAACAGCAAGTTTGGTTTATTTTCTAGGATTGTTTATTTTTTCAAACCCCAAATCAAAACAGCATATTCTGGTTACTCTCCTTGCTCGATAACATCCAACCATATCGCAAACGCCGAGAGCGCGCGCTCGATCGGCTATTCTGAATTTGTCGTTTTGCAAATTACTTCGTTGGCATTGTGTGTCTGTCATACGGAACTTCATTTTTTTCTCATTCAAAAACGTCCAAATGCTAGAGTTTGCGATGCGATCCGCAGTGCGTACCTTTTTATTGGGATGGGTGGAATATCAACATATTGTGCAACCGAGAGTCCGTATGGGCGGGGGGCCGGAAATTGAGGCCTTCCAAGGGGTGTCGTCTAACGAGCAGGGACACGCAAAGCGGCCGTATCACAAAGGATTTTTCACAAACATTTATCTACTGGAAAGAAACGTTGATTGCATACACACGTAAGCATATTAAACATCATTTCACAACGGAAACTTGCTGATCCGACATTCACCTGGAAGACAAAGACGTCTGTATTGCCAATAAATGAAATATTATTTGTACAGGGTAACAAAGATATACATTAAATGAATACAAAGCAAAATAAATAAATAAATAAAGATTGTGACTTAGCTGCATGAAGTCCTTGACAGGTTGCCCACAGTTCAACTACACGACGGACTTTCCTAGCTGATATTTCAGCTCTATATGGGACAAGTGATGAAGTTCTCTTTCCTTTCATCTCCTTAAATATACGTGATATTCTACTCTCCCTCACTGCCAATTTTAACCGTGCTACTCAGGTTTGAATTGCCAGAGTGACTGACCGTCCATACCTCCCATACACCTGCCATCCTTCCCTGGGGAAGACCGGACCCCGCATACATTACAGATAATAGTTTTCATCAATAAGGATATGGTCTTGGACAGTAATATCTTAGTGATACTAGCATCATTTCCTTTGCGGAGTGCTGAATAGACTGAAGGTGGCAAAGGCATCTCAGTTATCCTCTCCCTTACTCACCATCGGGTCAGGGGACAAAACATATCCATTGCAATGGCCATACTCAGCCAAATGTCAGAGGCGAGTAGGGACGCCTCACATGTGGGTGAGGGTACAGAAGACATCCGTTACAGAGTGGTTTCGTGACAGAGAACAGGTGATATTGAAATCCTGAAGACTGCTGTCTGTACCTTTGCAAACCCCCTCCCTCAATCCTTTTTTATGTTCAGTCGTCAAGAGGCAAAAAGAGGCCTTGGGAAAATCCAACGATGCAGGGCCCTTTTGTAAACACGCGTGTGTATATATAGATATACATCACCGTTTACAAAAAGCATAAATTCGAGCTTCACCAGTTATCAGAAAAATGTCACAAGTATACACTATGACATGCTAAGAAAGCAAAGGAACATGGGTGTTGAAGTCAGATGCAAATTGCAGAATGCATTTTCTCATTGGAAAAGTAGTGAAGTGTGACAGAAAAATCAGCGTTTGTACAAAATGTCGTACTGACAAAGTTTGCTCACAATGGCCCTGAAACATATACTAAAAGGAGTCTGTTCATAGAAGCAGATTTAACACAAATACAGCCAAATATTTAATGAACAGCCACAAAAAATGGAAAATCTTCAAATGACTGTATCTCCAGCTATGTCTAGGCATTTCATTTTTATTGGGAAGTTCGGCCGCCATAAAGTTCGATAGTCGCCACATCGTTCCCGGATAAGTTCACATCTGCGTGTGACGATGTTCAGGAATCAATGCTACATTCCACCGAGCTTTACTTTCGAGTGTGTGTTCTGGAAATTATCGTTATAGTATTAACTTGGCACAGTTCACTGTCAGAATTATGAGAGTCATGTGCGACAAGCCTTATAATTACTGCATGGTGTGTTTTGAATGTTTGAATGCTGAATGACATCAAAAATGTATCCTTGCGCAAGTACATAAGGGATTCCTGTAGAGAGTCAAGCAACAAAAACCTTAAGATTGGTAGTATGTGCTGCCATATCACGTTTTGTGTCCGGTAGGACATAGGCCTATATAATTTATATTATAGGCTTTAGCTTTGTTACCATTCCTTAGTCTTATTTCATATTCGTTAATCTTTGTTTAGCCTTTGAGCCGATTATGTAACTACAAGGTCAGGGAGATGCAGCAGCTATGCCTCGAGAGGTCTCATTCACACACCTGGCTCATATGTTTAGGCACCCATGTGCAGGTGTCCGGCCTTGACGTGGATGGCTGGAGACCGCCGGTGTGAATGGGCAGAGGCAGATGTAACCTCGAGAGGAGGGAGAGGTGTTAATTCGAATCTTTGGACGACAACCCCAACAAAGTACTGGCAGCGCTAGACACAACCGTATGCTGACGTAAGCAATCAAGGGAGCCTATCGTACCCATACACGTAGCAAAGAGAGAGTCGAAAGTAAGGAACGTGGCAGATCTTCAAAAAAGATCTGCCCTCCCTTTCTTTTAAACGACCCTAGTCTTACGTCAGCATACGGTTGTGTCTAGCGCTGCCAGTACTTTGTTGGGGTTGTCGTTTGACGATTTTATAGCGCTCTGTCCTCATTTGTTCTTGTTCGAATCTTTGGCCTAGGACAATGGTCATTGCAGAGATGTTAAACCCTAGCTAACAGATATGAATTGCTTAGTAGCAGTCCTGTCTTAATTGCCACTTTTTCTTACTAGGAGGTCTTGTGGCTTCTGTGAGCGCTGTGCTGGCCTTGTGTTTTGTAGTGGTTTTGCCTCAGTCGGGTGCTGTGGTGCAGCGTGTGGGATCGCTTTAAGATTGGATGTCGCCACTTGGGAGTTTAATTACTTTTCGTCCTCCTTGAGCTCGCTCCGCACGACCCCCGTTAAGGTGACGACATATGCGTAGGTAGAAATTTATTATCACTGTATTACTTACAACTGTTATATGCTTATCTCTCAGCACACCGTGGCACGAGCCCCCATCCACCTACAATCTCCCCGCAACACAAGGAATAACAAGACTCCGTAATACAGTGAAAGAAAAAGAGAATATTATTAACAGATCGGGAGTATTTACAGAATGAATAATAATCTACACTCGTTAAAGGAGAATGAATCCCCTGCTTTCTTTCTGGTTAGCTAACATGCGTTTCCTGATATCACTTGCTCTGCTAGCATAACAATGAGGGCACATAACCTTTTCACTGCACACACACACACACACCATGACCACGCGTAGAACACACAACACTTTCACCTTGTAGTTCTACAGCTCACACAGCGTAACGAAATCTGTTCTGATATGAGGCGCCCCTCTCTGTTGTCCTGAAGACTGACATCAGAAAGTCCTCTTGGCTGCTCCTTGCTAGAACCAGACTGGTATCGCCGATCTCTTCTTCATGTCCTCACCTCTAGACACGGCTTAATTACTGTGTGAGTGGTGGTTATTTATAGGGACAGTGCTTCCACCTCGTGGTGATTTCCCACTATGGGGGATAGGGTCCTATTACTAAACTATGCACTGAAAGAACCACCAGACTGATAGCTGCAGTAAGATGGCCAGTGCAGACAGACAGCTTAATGTGCGGGAAGATGGCCGAATGGAGTTTGCACAATGGTTAACTCCAGGAAATAATCCTTGGCCACACCAGGATTCGAACCAGCAACCTTCATCTGCTTGTCCGCAGCTCTCCCAACTAAGCTATCCAATTATTGTGAGACCCAAGCGCTCTTACTTCTATCGTAGCACCCACCCCGCCGTGCCACGTTTTCTCCGTTGACCTTCGACCTCTGAACTCCCTCTCTTAGAGCTCGGCAAAGGCAGCCTTCCTGGATCTTTGCCTCTACTTTAGAGGGTTGTCTGTCTGCTGTCCCTCGATCTCCCTCTTTCCTCTCGCCCGGCTAGCGTAGAGATTGTCCACAGCAGAGGAACACGTGCAAGAGTCACACACCAGTCTGGAGGGATCCGACACCCTCACAGAGTTCCTTGCGTTAGGCAACTGGTCTCCTCAAGACACGTGCCGTTGATACTAAATTTCACCTAGGTCCAGAAGAACGGGACACCTTAATTGTGCAGCAAGATGGAATTAAAACCTATCAGCATTCAGCAGACTTTGCCACAAGACACATACGTCTCTTCACAGCAGATCTCCAGTAGTAGGTTTGGCAGGAGCTTCTTCTCGCAGGAGTTTTGGCAAAAGATGTGCCGGTCTTCCACAGGTAGATTTTGGCAAAAGATCTTCTACCCGGCGTTGATTGACCCACCAGACTCCAACTCGTGACATTGGACATAAGACAGTTGGAAGGTTTTCTCTGTCATGAAATCATCCACACTAAACGGGCGAAGACCTAGGTGAATAACTCCAGATGCGGAGTTCCACTGACCAACGTCTAGCATCTTGCCCGCACCTTTACCACTTCTTACGGTCCCGAAAACCAACCTCGATAGCTTTTGGTCAGCAGGCATTGTTCTTTTAGTTTTGCTGCCTCAAATGTCTGCAACTCGCTCGGATCCCTGCTACACTTAGGAATTGAAAGCTCCTTCGCTTGCTTTATGTAAAGCACAGCTCAAAATCTGTTTCTTGCATCTTGCATTTCAGTGATTTCCACTGATTAAACTGAGCTTGTTATGTTGGTACTGTAGAATGTCCTTGGAAGAGAGGGGGAGTGGCTTGGTGACGCCTGTGGTGCGTCTTTGAGTTGTGTTAGTTCGTGTAATGAGAGCTGAGCCTTTCGGGGGAGTTGCGCTATATAAGAACGCTTTATTATTATTATTATTATTATTATTCCTTTAGCAACTAAAAAAATATTTGCATGATGGAGTGTATAAGTTCTGCCCACGCTAGCAAGTTGTCTTTGTGTTAGAGCAGTTTCGTTTCCGTTTGGAGCAGGAGTGTTGTTTCCTGCTATGGCCGTGTACATGAACAGACTGCCAAACTGGCTGTCTAATCTGCGAGGAGCAGCACTGGGCTAGTGGGCAGTAGTGGCCCCCTCCTCCCGTGGTACCACCGCACCTCCGCTGACGGTGGTGTCGGCTGCTCTGTAACGTGTCGGCAGCCGCTTTCCTTTCTTCTCTTGCCGGGCTCTCTCCTTACCCGCCTGCTCTCGGCATTCCGAGCGGTTTGTTTTCAAGATTCTGTCAAAAGGCTTCAAGGGGCACACGCGAATAATGCTGACTGACCGTAATGGTCCGTGATGAACACGGTCACTCAAGTTTTCTTTAAACTGTCAACCCGATGTAGCGAAATCATTTCGCTATCCAGAAAAATGTGTACCGCGCTACATACGTCGCTCTATAGTCCATTGCAGAAATAGCGAACTACAAAATGTAGCGCGCTACTTACCCAGCCCTGGTATTAACTTGATTGAGACTTAGGAGCGCAGGCCTTGTGTGAGTTTTATGTGTGATCCTTATTTTAATACAAGCAGCGAAGCAGAAGGTCAAATTAATTACAGACTTTTTATATGCCTATTGACTTACACTAGAGGTTATTTTTATCCAACAAGGGAAAACACTCCGTGAACTCTCGCATGAGGATTACCAAGGTCATCAAGAAATACATTGCAAATACTATCACAGTGACTTCCCTTAATATGCTGCTCGAGGGACGTGGAGGAAGACTGCTTCGAACCACTGCAGTTGAGGTCTGTATTGACTAGCAGGCAAAGGACACCTTGAGTGGTGTCATATAGCAAGATTTTTATCTCATATGTTTTCAAGACAATTTGTTAAGTTCATGGCATAACACGCAGTGGATTTAAACTTTTAATCAATTAAAAGATCGCTAACTTGAGCAAACACTAGATCTAATTCTTGTCATCGCTTCGCGTTTGTGCTGGACTGAGTGACTTGAGTGACTTCGCTATATTAAACACGACAGTAGTAAACGCCATAACGCATAAAATGGTAATAATAAACATTTCTTGTAGAGTGTTTCGTGTGAATAAATACAGTGGGACGTCATTTTGCAACTGTAACAGAACACATCAGTTATTGATAAAGAGTTAAAATCTGAATGATTTCAGAAGTCATTCTTCACCAGGAGCCCATGATTATGATAACCCTGCTCCATAGGATTGGTGTTCAGAGTCGGCTTGTGAAAGAATGAGGAAGGATTTTTCTGGATCAAAAAAATCCAGAAAAAAGGACGTTACTTACTTTATAAGTAATATAACTGAACCTCTGATCATCCACCATCGAAGTTCGGCATTTCTTTCAGTCTGAAGTTTGAATGTTACCTCATGACAATGGCAGCGAATGATGAATCTCTAGAAAACTTTGAGAAGAACTTTTTGGAGCTGAAGGAAAGATGTAAGGTAATTTTTTAAAATGTAATTCTTCTGTACGTCTGCTTCCATTACTGACAGCTTGTAGATGAGGTACCCTTAGTAATGTTCTATGAAACTAGAAAATGTTGTTTTGCTGTATCATTTCTAAAAAAAAATGTGATGTTAAATTCAAATATATTTATTTGTTGTAGCTGGAATTAACTTCAGTGTTAATGTATCATAGGTTGCAGTGTGTTAATGAATCTTGCAGTACAAAATTTAGGCATGTAGTGATGTACTTGATGTAGTGACTGCTCTCGAAGCTTTCCATTAAATGTGATATGTAGATAGGTGCTAAAATCGGTAAGGGTTTTTATCACAGACTTTCCATGTGTTTGGTAAACAGCATCTGTTCATATAACAAGTGGCTTTGCAAACAAATGTCATCAGAGCTGAACTATCATAACTACGTATTAATTTCAATCAATGTTTGCAGTGTATTAATAGTTGCTTGTAAAGCCGCCTAGTAATTCAGATATCTGTGCATCACATGTTCCAGGTTGCTATCTCATTCTCAGTCTGTCTGAACCCTGTTTCTTAATTATACAACCGGGGTGCCCCAGCACACTCTACTTATTAAATTCTGTGCATTTTTCCTTGGCAATGCGAGTGAAAGTAACTGTCTATAATGATTGTAATAGAATTGTCCTCCATCAGTTTTATCTTCTTAATGATGGATAAAAGGAAATGGGAAAAAGAGATGATATGAAACTGTAGTCATGGTTGTGAGAGGGCACACCTTCTCATGCCAGCGTGCGCACACAGTCTAATTCTCTCTGTCTGTTTCTGTCAGTCTCTTTTGAATAAATACATCAAGTTTTTTTTATTGTGCATTCCTCCCAGATGCTGAAAGTGAAAGTAATCTGCAGTATTAATAAAATTACTAATCAGTTGGGCTGTCAGACCAGTTTGTTTATTTTATAGCTAATGGTATTCTTATAATGGATATGAATGAAAATGGTTTAAAAGACAGCAGAAACTATTCTCTCATGGTGCCTTTTTGAAGTGAATTTTAAACTAATACTGAGCTACTCACTTTTAACTAGATCTTTCTATATATTTAAAAAAAATTGGCAAAAGAATGAAAGGTGCTGCAAAGTGTCTCACTGCTTCATGCTTGCCACAGAATTTATTTATAGTCTTTCCACGTGGCTTATGTCAACATTTTTTCCTTTGCTCAACAGATCCTTTTTGAAGCTGATCCATCACAAGTAAGCTGCTTTGTTACATTTAATACTGATTTTTGTCATTACAAAAATTGATTTAATTTTGACTTTCTTATGGTTAGTTTTCTGCGTCAGCATTAAGTACTCCAAATAATCATGGTAACTTAAAAAAAAAATCTCATTGCTAGACATTTTTTTCCCTCCATTCTTTGCCATGGAAACTGAAGCTGTATGTTTGTGAAGTAGGTTGGGAATGTAACACACTACATTGTACAATGTAAATTTAGCCTTAGTACAGGGCACAGAAAAAGTATTGATCCATGCAAGATGCCTAGGAGATGCCATTGAGGTCCCAGTTTACTAGTTGCTTCGCTGCAGTCACAGCAACAGGTGGTCTCCAGGCAGGACCTTAATAAACGTCACATGGCTATTGAGAGTTGCTGGCAATGTTGCAAATGCCTCCGCTATTTTTATCTAGCCTTGAAAGAGCAGATGAGGACTTGAGAAAAGGGATAAGAAAGGACCTGAGAGAGAGAGAGAACTGAATGCAGAGAGGACTAATCCCATGGATATTGTTCAGATTTAGATGAACTGACACTGCAGTGTTCAATCACATTTTAGCATTATTGCAAAGTATTTAGGTGGCTAAAGTTTTTCCACTAGATATTGTATTGTTTCCTTAAACTCACCTGTAATCGAACCTCGGTTGAGACCCATATGTGATCACAAACGGAAAAGCACAACATGTAGATTCTATGGTCAGTCAAGCAATGTACCCCAATGTTGACAGTTGACTTGGCTTTTGAAAAAAGTTCCAGCATATGTGTATTTACTGTTATTGTGGTTGGTTGGTTAACTGGTTGATTGGTTGTGTAATATTCACTAGCAGACGAGGTGAGTATCAGCACAGTGTGGCTTGACGCAGGTTAATGTACTGTCACACA
Source organism: Lanistes nyassanus (assembly GCA_004794575.1). Classification (NCBI taxonomy): domain Eukaryota; kingdom Metazoa; phylum Mollusca; class Gastropoda; order Architaenioglossa; family Ampullariidae; genus Lanistes; species Lanistes nyassanus. The sequence goes on along the minus strand of SMGT01010715.1, from coordinate 300,904 downwards.
TGGGACTGCTGTCATAACACAGGCTTCAGTCCCACCCAGTCACATTATACTGACACCATGCTAACCACTCCTGGTACTGTTCCATGTGGACCGCTGCAGAAGGGGTTCTTAAGTCCCATACAAAGAGTTGTTCCTTGTAGCTGCAACCCCTTGCGCTTAGTAAGCTGCGCATAGCTTGATACATCATATCAGTGCAATTTATCTGTCTCAAATACATGCACATCCTCACACAAACAGCATGACACACAATCTAAAAAGATACAATGATTTTTTAAAAATTAAATTAGTGTAGGCCTTTGTATAAAAGGGATTTTAAAAATGCTAGATCAGAAGATCAGATACAGGCGTCACATTGAAAAGGTACAAAACTTATTAAAATCTGTCTTTCTTGAAATTTAGCCTAAATGTATGTTCCAAAAATATTATCATACACTTTGCATGCTTGTATAAAACGTGTAACATTTATTCATTGTGTCCAGACGTACAATGGTTCCTCAACATATACTGATAATGTAACCTGCTTGATCTCATGTAACCCGACACACACACACACACACACACACACCACAGTTGTTTAAATTCCTTTCAAAACAACTTTGGCAAAAATAATATGGGTGGAGGTTGTTTGTTTTTTTTTGGGGGCGGTGGGGGGTTGGGAGGGATGTGGGGCTTTCTTTGTCAGCAAAATTCTTGCTGTAGAAGATTTTGTAATTCATTATTCTAAACCCACAAGTTTCACCTCTTTCTGCCAAACAATGGTTTCTGTCTCCTGGTGTAAAGAAACTTTCTTCTATCAGTTATTTTTCCATGAGGTGTAGAGCACACACAGCAGTACTGAATGCCTTTATGAGCGCATCCAACTCTATCACTCTTGGGCTTGCCATCCTGCTGTGTCCTGGATCAAGGTGCTGGCCAGCCTTTCCAGGTTTCCTTTTCCCTGTGGCTTGAAAGAGTAGCAGCAGCATTCACTTGTTGTACTGAACCAACCACCGTTCTCCAGTGGTCCATAGTGCAGCTGCTCGATTTGCCAGTCTTCAAGTCATACTCATGACCTGGCCATAGTGCAGCTGCTCTATTTGCCAGTCTTCATGTAATACCTATGACCTGGCCAGATCCTAAACCACTGCCTCATAGCTCGGAAGTGGATGGCTCAACCATTTGACCGCCAATGCAGACCTGTTATTCTGGGCTGCAGCACAAAGCATATACAAGTTTTGTTCACCATCCAACAGCAGGTTGATTTGTTTCTTGATAGCTGCAGGCATCTGGGTTAATGTCTATCTACCTGATCACCAGAATACACCATGCATAGCAGAATATGGATTACTGAAGGAAGCATCATGTTCTGGTTAAGACCCATTCCAAATAAAACCAAAGTTTTTTTTGATTCTGCGGAGTCATAACTGAGTTTTTACCTTCATTTTGTCCGTAGCATTTATCATTTCCCTCCTTTCCTCTCTTGCATGTGCAGGCAGACTGTACTGGTTGCAGCCATTCTTTTAATTTGCATGTGAATTTGTAATATTGCCTCAGGTCCATTCAGATGCCTCTCTAAGGAGGTTCCTGCGAGCGTTCAAAGATGTTGATGTGGCAACAAAACAACTTCTCAAGTACAATAAATGGCGTCGAGAGTATGGCGTTGACACTTTGTCACCTGATGACCCTGACATTGCTTCTGAAATGGCTGCTGGCAAGGTTCACATTCTTCGAAACCGTGACAATAAAGGAAGGTGAGTTTTGACTTAAAAAAACAAACTTAAGGTCTAGACTGTCTTAGACTTCATGAATCTAAGATTTTTCCATAGTTCATCTGCAAAAAAAAAAAATCCAGAGACTTATTCTGGCATCCTGAGTGATTTCTCAGAAGCACATATAATTATTGTTATTTATTATGTTACATTCATGATCTTGATGCATCAGGCTCAGTATTTTCAATATTGGTTTTCTGTTGCAGACCTGTGGTATATGTGGCGGTCCGCAAGCACAATGCTTATGAAAGAGACATAGAAAAACTAAAGAAGTTTCTTGTTTACATATTAGTAAGTGAAACTTGCACAGTGTCACAGTGTTTGTAGGCCTTTCAGCTGCTCAAATCAAGAACACCATGTTAGCTAAAGCCATGAATATGATTCCAGAAGGTTAGCGTGCTAACCGGTCAAACTAGTTTGAGCGTCAAAAGAAATTTGTCACTATGTCATGTAGTGAAAATAAAATCACAGAGTGTAGCATGAAACCAAAAGTTATTTAAACTGCAAAGCACATAGCAAGGATTTATAATTGTTATCATGTGGGACATGGGAATTGGTCATCTTTTGGAGGAATTCAGATTTTTTTCGTTGGGCTTCCGCAAAAAAAAAATTTGTGCAGCTTTTTTGATGTGATTATGTATATATATATACATATAATGCTTTGTTTTCTTCCGCTGCCAACTAAACTTTAGTACGATGAACTTTGCTTTCTCACTTTCTGTTGTGCCTGTTATGTGCAGCTGCATTAACCTGACCAGATTTCAGATTTTTTGGGGTCATCCAGTTCCCTTGCCTGTTTGTGCATGAGAGGTTGCATTTCCACGCTAACTTCGTAATAATCTGACCTCCAAGATTTCATAAAGACGTTGAAAATAATTTTTTCATGAGAGAATAAATGTTATCCTTTTTGTGTAAAATGTCTATGGCATGTAATATAATTATATCCAAGACCTCAAAATATTTATATATGCATGTATTTGACTTTTCCATAACCATATATATATATTTTTTCCCCTTGTTAAAAGCATTCCAATTCATTGTGTACTTGCGTATTGTGCAGGAATCTGCGTGTAAGAGGTGTGACGAAAGTGTCATCGACAATATACTGCTTATTTTTGACATGAAGGGCTTTACAATGACCAGCATGGACTATCAGTTTGTTAAGAATCTTATTTGGATCTTGTCCCACAACTACCCTGAACGCCTGGGAGCTTGCCTCATCATCAATGCCCCCCTCATCTTCTCAGGCTGCTGGACCGTTATCAGACCTTGGTAAGTTGTTGAGCACTGAATATTCATAATTCAGGGTGTTGCCTGTCAGCATTTTGCTCTTAATCTGCTTTGTAATCATGTACACCTCTGTGGTGAATTTTCATGCTATTTCTTGAATCGAAGAATGTAAAAAGAAAGTAATTGTGCTGGGTGTTTTTAGCTAGCCGATTGAAGTATTGAAGAAAAATATTTAATAGACTTTCATGTTCATGTTTTGATTGTTCATTTGTGATAAAACCTTAACACTAGTCTTGAGAGATAACCAGTTGAAAAACTGCCAGGTACATATTTCATGTAATTATGCCATGGCTTTCCATCTACATGCCTGGATTGTGAGAGCATTCATATCTTCTCTCCATTCATAAAAGTGCCTGTAAAGTACTCAGGCTAAGATATAGCAACTACTGCTATGACAGAATGGGCAGATAGAAACTCTCATGCAACGCAGCCCATCCCTTTAGGATTGGTGTGGCTTGGGATTTACATCATCTTTTTCATTAGTAACAACAAAGAGAACTTGACCAAGCAAGACTTAGACAAGAAGTCGACGTTTCCCAAAATTTAGGACAACACAAACAGATAACAAATAACAAATAAAATAGTCAGCTGACAGAGATGCTGGTCATCCACATTCTTCCTGTCCATTGACCATAGATGACCAGCATCTCTGTCAGCTAAGTGACCATTTTATTTGTTGTCGTCCTAAAGAAGGTGCCATGCCCTGAAACATCAACTTCTTGTCTAAGTCTGGCTTGGTTAAGTTCTCTTTGATGTTACCTTAATTATCCTAAGCTGTAGTCAACTGTTTCTTTTGTCTTTCTTATTTGTAAATGTGCTTGAAGGGCTTGATCAGCTGGTGGTGTTGACCGCTGTGAGGGTATAGTGGTTAAGGCATCCACTTCTAAGGCAGGAAGTCGGCAGTTTGTGCCCTAGCCAAGTCATAGCTAAGACATAAAAATTGGCAATCTAGTAGCTGCCCTGCTGGACACCTGTGTTGCAACAGCAGTTTAACATGTGGCAGGATGTAAACTTTGTCTCAAACAACGTCATGATAGGCACCTAGTTTGCAGTGGGACGTTAAGCAACAAAACAAACCAGGTGGTATTTACTGGCCTATTTAAATATGAAGTGGTATTTGGATGCATGTGCTAACCACCCAGTTTTATCTCCTTGTTTAAGCGGCCATTGGCATTCTTGTGCAGGCTAAATGACATCACTGCCAGCAAGGTAACATTTCTCAGTGATGAGCAAGAACTGTGCCAGTACATCAACCCCGATGCTCTGCCTCCCGATGAAGAATGAGATGACAAAGGCCGTCTTCTAGCATTGTATCTCCATTTTCATCAGCGTTGTTAGTCAACATTATCCAACGTGGATGTATGCCTGAGGTTTTGCTCTTGTGCAGTGCCATAGTCAACATGGCATGGTCCCCGGCAAGAGATTCTGCATAGCTGGGAGACATACAGCACTTTTAAAAACGTTCTTCAGTTCCTAATGTGGCAGTATTTTTTTTATTAAATATGTTACGATCATGTAATGAGAGATTTGCACACTTGGATGGTTGAAAAAAGGAAAGAAAAAAACCATTCCAAATCTGAAGAAAGTAGCAATTACATTTTTCAGTCATAGTGGCTGTCTATAATTTATGTTATCATATTTTCTGTGTCGGAATCCTAAAGACGTGCCTCAAAAATTACTTGGATCACAGTGCAAAGGTCAACAATAACGAGAACAAAAATTAGTTGGAGGGGAAAATATGCTTTGTCTTAGGGTTGGCTGGTACCCTGCTTGCTTGCAGTTTATTTTATTTCTGTAGGATTGTTTTGGTAATTTTAAATGCTGGCTGGTGTTAAGAACAAATATTGTTTGCAGGAGCATTTTTTCGGATAAGCAAATTTTTCAAGCTGGGTGATTTGTAACTTGTTGTTTAGTGGTTGATCTACATCCTCCAAAGAAAAGGAAGGACTGAAAGGATTGCGTCAGATAATTTGAAAATCGTGCAGTGAGAGGGAGGGAAGAAAAACGCAAAGAATATTTATAGATCATGTTGTGCGGAGACACATCATGGTACTGAACAATGTTTTCCTTGTCTGTTGTATTTTTTTTCATGTGTTTATTAGGCATGAGAGGTGATGGGAGGCAGTATTAAATGTTTGCTGTATTTTTTTCCAGATTTGAATAATCACTAGTATCAGATAAAATAAAAACATATTTGTATATACAGTAAAACCTCCCTGTTTAGACCTTCCCTATTCTAACTCCCTCTTAAATAAGAGCGACATTTTTTTCGCCCACCTCTTCTGGGTTACACTAATTGTACTCTTTATTAAGACCCCTCTCGGTTAAGACCCGATTCTGGTGCATTTTCAAAAGTCTTAATGGGGAGGTTTTACTATATTTGTTATTGTAGACAGTTAAGTCACAGTGTGTTTGGGGGGATTTTCTGAACATGGTGACCAACGCTGCTGTTATATCATGTTCTTTCACAGCAAATAAAAAATCTTTAGAGGATGCCAATGATGTGGAGTCCTTTCAAACCAAAAGATATTGTGCTTATGGCTGACGAACAAAGCCAAGTAGTAATCTGGCTGGGACCAGACCGACAGCATGTACGTTTATATTAATGTGTTGTAGTCGGCATTCTTACAAGTGATGTGCACTGTGTTATAAAATTTGTACTTTAGTAAGGCAATTGTTGACATGTATCTGTATTAGCTACAGCGAAAGTAGGTTTGTTGCACTTCTGTGATAGTGTTAGTCATGTTAGATTTAGATTTACATTGGCTACAGGTTTTTTATTGTGACGTTTTAAGTCAAACTTTTAGGTTATTGTTTTTATGTTGGAAAATGTTTGGTTGAAGACTGGGCAATATGTGATGCAAATATATCAGTCATATTGGCTTGAGGGGTATATTTATATATTTTTGTTATTAAATGTGAGTGCTTTTAAGGAGAGGTGTCCTGGTTTCCATTTGTTTTCTTGCTCAGCAGTAAGTTATATAACTCAGTTTTAATAATAGCTGCTCTCTGCATGAGCTGCAAAGAAAAGACAGACAAATCAAAATGCATAGAGATGCTTAAAATAAAAGTGATACTATTATCGGCCATCACCAAAGAAGCGTTTCACTTTCAAAATCTGCCTACCAAAGTTTTTTCCCGGTTTATGGGAGATATTTCTTCAATCGTTGCTTTGTCAAGATGGCGATTAGCTCCCTTCGGCCACACCCTTTCAAAACCCCTCAAAGTCTTATCTTTCACATGCCCTACTCCTTTCATAGAACGGGCTAAATATTGTTCATCGTCGGTTAAATCAGAATACAAGATCATTGTCAGCAAAGTGTGATGTGAATGCCGTCATCTAGTTCCCATCTGACATTGCAAAAGACTCGATTTCTGGATAGTCCGGTCAAACTAGTTATAATGAAATTAATCAAATGAAGTGCCAGCAGGTAAAAGGCAACGTGTGATTTCATGTTGCAAGGAATCATATGAGTCGCATTAGAATTTTTAAAAATCTAATCAACATGTTAATCAACATAACCTCACGACTCGCTGACACTGGCACATCAGGAAACCGTTGGTACCTATGGCTAGACTCCTGAAGTGAATAATGTAGGTCTTTAGCAAATGTTGAGTATTTTTCCCCCCACATTTTATCGTTTAGGGATGAAACTGTCAATGCTGGAAGGCTCGATTTCAGCTCGGTGCTCCCTACACGTAAACTTTACGGTAAAGGTTCACGTAAAATACACAAGGTGAACATAAGTAGGTAGGCATGTGAATTTAAATGGATAGTGCTTCCACCTCACAGCGATTCTGCACTGGGGATGGAGCGGAGGAGAAACTGGACGGAATCTACTACTAAACTTAACTATGCCCTGGAACAATTACCGAAGTGATAGCTGCAGTAAGATGGCCAGTGCGAAGACTGCCGAGAGTCATCCAGTGTTCGTGGTATGGCCATGGAGTCCGCACATTAACTCCAGGATCCTTGACCACTCCTAGATTTGACTGAACCAACAAGGTACCTTCCACACGCTAGTACGCAGCTTCACACGTAGATCGAGCTACCCAAGCCATTATAATCAACTGCAGAAGGGGTTCTTAGGTCCCTTGAAAAGAGTTGTTCCCCGTAGTTGCCACTTCCGTTTGGTACGCTGCGCGTACCTTGATTCACCATAGTTTGATTCATCATATCGGTGCAATTTCTCTTTCGCAAACACGCGCATGAACATACGCACAAAATGCACACACAAGATAAAAGACACAATGATACAATGATAATTTTTAATTAAATAAGTGTAGGACATAATATAAAAGGGATTCTAGAAGATCAGATACAGGTGTCATATACCAAGGTGCATAACCTACGAAGAAATCGCTCTAAGCGTAACTCCTTGATGTGTATGCTTCAAAATTATTATAATACAGTTTGCATGCTTGCGTTTACAAAACGTGATACATTTTCTACAAATTACAGACTCAGTGTGTCCACATAGTACCTCGATTAACGAGTTCTGTGATGGCCGTCGTTTTTTTTAAATCCATCGTTAATCAAAGGACAACTTAATACCATAGGTTACTATAGGAAATCGCTTAATTCATTAGAAAAAAAACGTGAGCCCGTAGCATGCAAAAACGCGCACAGCAGGCTTACTGGTCGCGTCGTTAATAAGCCATTTTCTTGCTGTGGTCGTTAAAAATGTTAAATAGGTCGACTAAGGTGGTCGTTAATTGAGGTGCCACTAAGTCATTAATTTTTTATAATTTCTTGTACAACGTTTTCCCTCTTAAATTTAGTAGACAATAGTAACTCCCTAGTAATAGGTTAGGCATTTTTGTCAAAAGTTTGGCATACAAAGAATTTATTTAAATGTACTGATGTAACGCTTGATCTCACCACGCAACCCGACACACACGCACGCACGCACAGTTCAGTCCTTCACTCGCAGTTCAATACACACTATCTTCACCACATAATAGAAAAACCCTTGCTAGGTGCAATTTGTAACAGTTTTTTTTCAGCCTATACCCGCAAAACACAAAAATGAAACAGTAGTAAAACTGACCCAAGTAAAGACAACAGGCCCTATGTGATGACAGGGGACGTACTGTCACATTTGGGTCACGTGGCTATAGGGTCACGACATGACAGTGAGCACAGAAATATTGTAGCATTTAAAGCATTGTAGCTGGCGCAGTTCCTACAGAGACAAACACGACATGACAGTGAACACAGAAATACTGTAGTATTTAAAGTATTGTAGCTGGCGCAGTTCCTACAGAGACAAACACGACATGACAGTGAACACAGAAATACTGTAGTATTTAAAGTATTGTAGCTGGCGCAGTTTCTACAGAGACAAACACGACATGACAGTGAACACAGAAATACTGTAGTATTTAAAGTATTGTAGCTGGCGCAGTTTCTACAGAGACAAACACTGCTGCGCAGATAGGATGCTAGTGCTGCATTAAAAAGAAAGAAAGAGGCCAATGAGTTTTGAAAAAAAACAGCACTGAAGCATGCGTTTGTGAACATTGCATAAAATGATACCTGGAGGTAAGGGGTGGGGAGATAAACTGAGAGCAACGATTCATACCTTTTGGCGTCTCCTTTTGTTCTCGCCGCCGTATGAGATTCATCAGGTTCTCAAAGATACCCATCAACAAGGGGCTTCCCGTGCTGTTTGCCCCACGTATCCCCAGGGTGCACCCATAATATTTCTATGTTGACACATCTTTGCAAATCCTTCCCTTTTTTCATGAATTAAAATATTGTCATACTGGAAAAAGCAAATAGTCTACGTAAATGCTGGAATAAACATCGCCCATTAAGGAGGACAGTGTCCACCCTTACTGGATAATGCCAAACATAACTTTTATAAATTTCTATTTCATGGATTATTTAATTTCCATTTTAAAAAATGCGATTACTTTATAATAAATTAGAGCCAGGTGTGAAGATGCCGCACTGACGGCCATGAAAAGTGTTTATGATTCTCCTTAGTCTGATTTATATGCCACTTTCCTACCGACCCAGTGTCTGGACGAAGCCTCAGAACAACGATGTCCTCCTGTACCCAGGATATCTTATGTTGATGTTGAGGAAAGCATCAGTTTTGTGCCTATTAATGCCGATCAAATCCTCTTGAGCACGAAACCACTTGTAGAAGATCTCAGTGCACAGAGACATGATGGTCTCAAAGCTGTGGAAACATTGTAAATACACATTGCGAGTAGAGCTAGAGGTATTGTTGTAGAGGCAGCCGTAATGGTGCTTGGTTAGTCGATCTAGACGCGATAGAAGCGTTACTAGTCCTGGTTTCGCGATGCAGCGGAAGAGGGCGGGGCTATTTGTTGCTTAACGTCTAGTCACAAATGAGGTGCATATCAGGACAGTGTTACTTCGACATAGTTTACGTGCTGCCACACGTGGGACTGCTGTCGCAACACGGGCCTCAGTCCCACCCAGTCACATTATACTGACACCGAGCCAACTAGTCCTAGTACTGTTCCCTTTAGTGCCAGGCGTCTGGGAAGGCAGCTACTAGATTGCCAATTTATTAACTCTTAGGTATGATTCGGCCGGGATGCGAACCACCGACCTCCCGCCTCGGAAGCGGACGCCTTAACCACTAGATCACCGAGACAGTCGCGATACAGCGGAAGAGGATGAAGGAATTCATAAAGAAGACAAGACATGGTTGACGGCAATGACGACGCTAAAAGCAGGCTGTGACGATATGTTCCCAAAGTCGAATTTTATTTCAAGTTTCCGCTGTCATGGCTTAGCCTTACTAGCGATCCTTCTGTGTCTGATAACACCCGGTATATGGCGTGAAAGGAGACTCGCCCCTGCCTAAACAAAAGAGCGGATTCTCTGCTGTATCAGCCGGGCAAGCCATGCTGAGCCTGCAACGACTTTATGCTTCTTACGCTCGATCCTAATTTTCAAAACACACCTTCCCCCAGCCACTCCCGAGACCGAACGCAAGGCTCTAACAAAATGTTTAGTTTCTTTGCTGTAACACACCACAATCGCCACCTTAAACATGCATAAAGTGTTAAAAAAATTAATATTACAGTAGGCGCTTCCATGAGAATATGAATGTTTCTTTTATAATCCTTGTATAATTCATGTCCGCGACCTATGGTTGAAATGTGTAATCTGAATTTAACGTGAGTTGTATCCTAACCCGTACCGCGCACTGGGTTTTCTTTTTGTGTTCCTCTATTGGGGCTTGTTCATATAAACATGCCACTGGAGAAGTGTGGGAATGGCAGTGTTAGAAATATGCTGAACATTTGCAAGGACGAGGAAGAACTTTGTCACAAATGTGACCAGTGACAGCAGAAGTTTTGAAAGACATGCAGTAACGCCCTCTGGTGACTCACCTTGCTGTTGTGACGTCATGCCAGTCTGAAGACGGCCTGCCGCGCGGGCTTCCATGCAATGTAGCCACCCGCCTAATCACGGGTAATTAGCAGTACAACCACTACTATTCAGCCAACAAGAACATAAGATTTTTCAGGGCACGAGAGCTTGTGTGGGTAAATTTATGAAAGCCCTTTAAGTGTCGACAGGGCAGTAAGGACAGTGCACTCCGTACATGCACGTCCTGCAAAGAAAGGAAGACACTACATTTTTTTCTTTTGGGTGGGGGAGTGGGGTTAAGGAATTGGATGCATACATTATAAACATATGGTAATGTGTATGAAAGAGCAGTGCGAAGAACCTTCGTGGCAAGGCATGTTTGCTGTGTTGCGAACTAATCGAACACCTTTGCCCTGCTTGTTTCAAACTTCAGCAACTCGGTGAAAGAATATTAGATATCTTCGTGATGAGATGCTCTATTTTAGCATTTTGGTGGTTTTCTATTTTAGCATTTTGAAAGCAGGTGGTTTTCTATTTTAGCATTTTGAAAGCAGGTGGTTTTCTATTTTTAGCATTTTGAAAGCGAGTGGTTTTCTATTTTAGCATTTTGAAACCGGGAGGTTTTCTATTTTAGCATTTTGAAAGCGGGTGGTTTTCTATTTTAGCATTTTGAAAGCGGGTGGTTTTCTATTTTAGCATTTTGAAAGCAGGCGATACACAAGTTTTCTTATTAAACATCATTTCCACCCAAAACCACCCCCTCGCCAACCCCCACTCCTCCCTAGCCAATCCCTCCTGCATCCACCCCACCCCACCCTCGCCAACTTATTCTCCTTCGTTTTCATTGGCTGCTTTCATTTTCAGACCATGATATTGTATTTAGTCACACACCAATTAACGTATTACACTGAAAGTTTATGTCAAGGCAAACGACTTTGCACCCAGCAAGGCATATTCAGTATCTTGTCTTTATTTATGGTAATCCTATTGCTTAAAAATACCCTCTGCTGGCCATAAAGGTCTGAACTCTCGACAAATCCCCAACATGCGTACGCACGCTCTCGCGAAGAAATCCGTAAACATTTTATTTTTACTGTTTAATGTAACAAAATATAATATACAATGATACTTACATGCTTTTACAAGGTGTTGTACAGAGCATTTACAAAATATCGTTATGGTATTGTAAACTAAGAGGCAACAGTTTTGCAGTAACAAGTAAGCATGGTACGAAATTGTTGACATTTGGTGCTGTTAAGGCCGTGTGTATATATATATAAATCTTTGCATTGTTTCAGCAATCGAGGCATCTATAAACTTGCACGTAAAAATTATTCATCTAAATGCAATATAGCTTGTATTTGTGCTATCAGGTACAACAAATTTAATTGTAATAAAATATGTCCAACTAGAGAACATGCATATTTGTAGAACAAGGCAATTAATTTATTTTTTAAAAATTGACTGTGATATGTTTCTTGTCAATAAACATGTTAACAATATGCCTCTTACGCAAAAACTACGTTTACAATTTTGTATAACCGTTCTTTAAATAGCTCATGCACCATGATTATAATATAAATATGATAATATGATGAAGACCTTCATGCTTATATGATTAATTAAATAGTAATGATTTGCGTGCCCTGTTTGAAATGTAAAATGCATAGACACCAGCATAGGGTACGGAATAGGTAACTGAAATGCGTGAACGGCAAACTTTGATCATTAAAAGTCGCTGCTTTCATTTAAATGAAAAAAATTTGCAGATGTTGACTGCATGACACAGCAACATTACACTGAACATCAAAAAAGCCCTGCGAACTTCGCTATGCACTATATGTCTACAATGGCTACAGTGACACGCTAGAGATGTCGATGGATGCATCCTGTCATGTTAAGATCTGATCTAGATTTTTAAATTAACATCAAATCCACCCACTTTAAAGAACGAGTGTCAGTAATCCACGTCTACAATTTTATCACGCCGTCTCAGGTACTAGGCAAGAGATCTCGATTTCTGCTTCGAAAATAGAAAAGTCGAAAGCGTTGCATCAAGGATTTTTTTTTTGCCGCTGCTAGTTAGTAAAAACTAGTGATCTAGTCACTTGGGAAAGCTTGTTGTTCGAAATATTACAACAAGCAAAATGACGTCTGCTTTAGTTTTAAGCAGTCGTATTCCCTATGACGCCATGCTCATCTCAAATCTTAAAGGCAGCGAGGACTAAGAACGTTCTGGACACGTTCTGGTGTGAACGTGCAGTAAGATGCAGGTTCCTTGATGCTGGACAGCAAACTTCAGGGATCGTGTTTTTTGCAGTACCCGAGCGTGTGATGTCTACATTTCCGTTACGCCAGAACTACATCCCACCCAGTAAAGGGCGTCGTTATTGCGTCATCATCACTGAGGTCATCAGCACGCCAACAACATTGCACTCCACGCGGTCACTCCTGTTACTCCTTGTATCACAGTGAACATGGATCGTTCCTCACTCTCTGAAATGTCTTGTCACCCCAGGCGCTGTTTTGGCGCTGGAGACGAGTTTATTGTCAGAGGTGCTTCTTTAAATCGATCCAGACACGTTCGTATGAGGAAGGCACACACCATTCTATTCAGATTCACTTCCTTCAGCAGTTATTTCCTTATCATGACTTGTCTCTGACAGCAGCCCCATTCTTGGCAGCCACCACTTCCATTTCCAATGTTCGCAGACTGCACACAGCTTCACCAGCTCTTTGAGACGTCTCGCCTCTCTTATTACAGTGGGCTTGAACATGCCGTAAGTAAGCGATAAAGTATAAGCACCGGTACAAAGTCCTGAATTTTCTCCTCTTGTCTTTTAATATGCAGTTTGTTAGCGCTATTCATACCCATAACGTGCGATCTCAAGACACGAGTGTCATCAGAATTAAAAACAAACATGCATTCGTTATCATGATGAAATATGCGTTATTATTAAGGAAACATTTTTGAAAATCACAACTTATATGCAAACGTCTGCGCGAACTTCGGGAAGTCCATATAGTCGTGTTTGCTTCTTTGGCGGCTACATCAACTGAATCATGAACGTCATTGGTTGCTTCAAATTAATAAAAATAGGTCTGGGGCTAGATCGTCTGACAGACAGGTCCGAGGCTAGTTCACCTAGTTCAGCTAGGGCCGAGGCTAGCTCATCTGACAGCTAGGTGCGGGGCTTGCTCACCTGACTCATGTCGCCTCGAGGCTAGTTCACCTGAATCAGGCAAGTCTGAGGTTATTTCACCTTTTTTTCAGGAACGCCGGTCACTTGACAAGCTCCTTTCTCTCTGAGGCTGAATGCACGCCACGGTGAGGGAAGCAGACAGATTCGCAAGAAGGACAGTCACTTCACTTCTTTTTGTTCTGTCCCTTTTGGGGGGTGGCCTGCCCCTTCTTGGGGGGAGAAGTCTCCTTGCCCTTCACAATGCCTATGCGCTTTAAAACGGACGGCGATTTGTCAGTGATGGCACTTCCGGTCTTAGCTTCCTCCAGCCCGGCCTGCTCTACCACAGTACTGAGGTGGTTATGACCCTCTGCCGGGGCCACTTTCTTGCTAGCGATGAGGGAACCTAGAATGCCTGGCTTGCTTGGCTTTGATGGGGTGTCTGCTTTGGACAGTTCACCCGAGGTCATCCTGGAAGAGGTCTTTGGCATGCGCAGACTTTCATGCCGCGTCAAAGGAGATGGAGTTTTGCTTTTGGCAACAAGAGATTTCGTCCTGGGAGGCGGGGTCGGACTGGAGCTGTCTCCCGGTGACGATTCTGTCGCGTCTGCGGCACGTGATTTGGTTCTGGGAGGCAGTTTAGGAGACACGTCCTGCGTGGCTGCGCCCTCCGTTTTGTGGGCCTTGGAAGCCGAGGTTGGCTCCATGAAGTGCGACCGTCTTCGAGAGGCGGCGCTGCTTGCATCAGAGGATGGAGTGGTGGGTCTCTTAGCTTCATGGCTCAGCGGGGTAGTGCTGCGGTTCACCTCGTGCGTCACCGGCGTCGCGCTTCTAGTTTCGTGAGAAAGCGGCGATGACGGGAGTTTTGACGGGTCAGCTCTGCTGCTTGAGGTCACCCGCAGTGACTGAGTGCGTGTCAGACCTTTGGAAGGCGACACAGGACTTACTGCTGGCGCACGTGGTGAACGAGTGGCTACGGAACCCATCGTGCCGGCCACCCGCTGGCGTGCACTTGCTGTTTTGGTAGCAGAAATAGAGCTGACGTCAGACGTGGTGCTGACGCTAGAGGTCGCGCTGACGTTGGAGTCGGTTCTCTGACGGGCGCTGATGTTCGGACTGAGTGTGGAGGGCTTGGCGGAACTGGAAGACAGCCGAACTGACGACCGCATGCCGCCACGGGCTGGCACTGGGCTTGAGGTACCCACCCCTTTAATGGCCTCCTCCGCTCTCATGGAAGCTCGCTTGTCGTTCCCTCTTTTCAAAGTGCTGGCGCTGTCCTTCACACGGAAAGACTTGCGGGCAGCTGCATCTCGCTTGAAGCTTGACACCTCCTTCTCGTCAGACATGGCCCTTGCACGCACAGAACTGTTGGTGGATCGCATGTAGCTGGGGACCGTGACCTTTTTGCCTGGACTAACATCACTGGGGGTGGTAGGACGCGACAGCTGCTGGTGTTCTGCAGGTTGTGACGTCAGCAGTGAGTTGCTCTTGGCGCTTGTGGGAGAGGAAGCATCATCGCTCCACAAGTCCTCCCTGGAAGTGCTGAGGCCGCTGTCGGGGGACAAGACAGGGCTGCCTCCTGACATCTGGTTACTGCTTCGAGATTTTCCTGACACTCGAAGCGTCTCCTCCGTCCAGTTTTCCGTGCGCTTCTTGCGAGCATCGTCTGCCAGCACAGACTGCACGATGATGTCACCGTTGATGGCAAGGGACACGGGCTCTCTGGCCATGACCTTGTCGAGAGGGCTGGTATCTTGCTTTGAAAAGATTGCGTCCTCTCGCTTTCCATTAGTAGGCGTGCCAAACACTATTTCGGACTCCAGAGTGCTGCTGAGTGACGTTCGCTGGGACATGGTTCCAGCTGACATGCTTTCAAATCCTTCGTCACGGTCCGTGGAACTTGCGTGGCTGCTTGCACAACTGTTTCGTGACCCAATCTCATTCTTCAGGTCACTGTCACCAAAGTTATCATAGACGCTCAGCCGCTTCTGCGCCTGCTTCAGCTTCCACTTGGCCACAGATGCCATTGGGTTCTCTTCTTCACTCCCCAGCTGCTGCACCTTGGACTGCAGGTTCGAGACCACGGCCTCCACCGAGGACCTGTCCAGGTGGCTGTAAGAACGCCGGGCTGGTTTGCTATCCCCAGTCGTGACAATGGGGCGTGCTGTCAAGGATGGAGACGATGCCTCGGTGTGTGCGGACAACTTCCGACGCTGTTCAGGGGAGGAATCGCCACCTTCACTGTCACGTTCCGCCTGCAGGGTCTCGGTGGAGGTATTGGCGGATTTTAGCGAAAGTCGGCTGACACTCCTGAAGCTGTCACTCTTGGCACTGGATGGACGTCTGCTGCCATTCTTGTCCTCAGGACGCAGCTCTGTGTCGCTATCGTCGCTGGGGATGTACAGCCCGTTTCGCCGTCCATCTGCAGACAGTCTGTGGGTGCTGCTGCCGCGTAGCAGTGCCCGCTTCTCGTCCATCGTGTCTGGCGTGCTTCCGCTGTTGCGGATGGCTTTCTCTCCCACAGCATTGGCACGACGGGCCACAGACTCATCGTACGACTTGGAGCGGCTCATGTTGCCCTTGTATGCAAAATCTTGCAGAGCCTGATCCACGGTATTCTTCTCCACGTTGCTATGGCAACGCCCATTGATTTCAGCCACGGCCTTCATATCTTTGTAGCCAAACCGCTGTTCTCTGAAGTTCTTCTTTGCTGCTTGCTTGGCAGCTGCCTTCTCGTCTTTGGACATCTTGTCAATCCTCTCCGCCTCGCCTGACTTCTCTCCTGCCGAGCCTGTGCGTCTGCGAGCGGGGGGCGTTTTTGGAGAGCGGGGGCCCGCCACCTTGCTGACCTCACATGACGTCACATTCGCTACCACCACGGTATTCTGACTGGGTGGCGTCTGCTTGCGTAGTGCCTCATGCACCTCGTCCAAGTCCAGCGTGGATCGCTTCTTCCGTCTGTCGCGCCTCTGCTTCTCACGCTCCACCGAGTCGCTGCCAGTCCCTTGCTCAGGCCGGACATCAGCGTTGGGCACCACTGCAGCCATGATCTCGGGCGTCTCCACACGCTTGATGGGACCAGACACGCCAAAGTTGTCGATGGGGCGGTTTGAGGTCTCGATAGACTTGAGCACATGGTCAATATTGGCCCCCATGGACCTGCTGATCTTCTGGCGCACAGACACTGACACCTTGGCGCTGTCCACAACCTCTTTATCATCTTTGATGTGCAACAGACTGTCGGGGTCTTCCTTCAGTGAGGTGAGCGTTTTATTGAAATCTGATTGGCTTAAGCTGGTGCGCATGCGCTGTGCCAGAATCTCCCGGCTCTTCAGGATGCTGTCAGGATGGCTGTGCTTGTCTGCGGTGTTGTTCTGAAGATTCGGCACCATCTTCACACCCTGCAAGTTCTGTTCTCTGTTTGACGTGTTGTTTTCTGAAAACACGGTGTTGGTCTTTTCGTGTATCGTCTCCAGGTGATCGTTGCCGTGGATCAGACCTGCTCTCCAGCGTGTGCTCGACCCGGAAGGACGGGGAGTCTCT
This sequence comes from Lanistes nyassanus, assembly GCA_004794575.1. Classification (NCBI taxonomy): domain Eukaryota; kingdom Metazoa; phylum Mollusca; class Gastropoda; order Architaenioglossa; family Ampullariidae; genus Lanistes; species Lanistes nyassanus. Next base: position 283,781 of record SMGT01010715.1, on the reverse strand, counting down.
ACGGCAGGTTGGGTTGGGGGTTGCTGGGACGTTGCCTTCGACTCCTCCGGCACAGATAGGGTGGCGTGAGCCTCGCGGTCGTCGTTCTTGCTGTAGAGCTTCGATTTGATCCTGGTAACCAGGGCATCACCATCGCTGTCGTTTTCCATGTTGTGGGCATTTAGCGCTTTCTCAACAGCCGGCCGATCCAGCCAGCTGCGTGTCCGGCGAATAGCTTTACTCGGCTCTGGCCCTGTCTCGTCTGCCAGCTCATTGGTGGGCGTCACTGGAGCCGACGATCTACCCTCCCTGAGGAGGGCGGGCATCGCCGGGGAGGGTGCACGCTCCCTTTCGTTCTGCAATGTCTCCTGCAACTTCTTTCTCTCCCGCCGCTCCTGTCTTCTTCGGTGCAGGCTTGCGTAACGATCGAAGGAGTTTTGAGGGTCAGAGGTCGCCTGGTTCATGTCCGTTTCCATCAGGAAGTCGATCAAGGAGGCCTCCTCCTCAGTGGCGTAGCTTTTCCTCGATCGTTTCTGGGTCAGCGGGTCGGCCGGCGTGTTGGTCGGGCGGTTCGAGCTCTCAGTGGGCTTGAGGATGTGGTCGGCGTCAGCCCCCACGCTTCTCCTGATCTTCTCACGCACCGTGCCAGAGGGCGCGCTGCTCGTGGTGTCTGTGCCAGCAGGCGTGTCGGGATGGAGACCCGCCCCGCTGCTCTCTGCCCTCTTCTTCCTCATGGTGGAGCGGTTGAAGTCGCCGCGCACGAAACTGCCCGCGTCAATGTCGTCCCGACGTGAGCCCGATGACAGAGCGTCCCCAGCGCCACCACCGAGGGCAGAAGTCAGGCTGTGGATGTCCAGGTTGATCTTGTGTACTTTGGTCACGTTAAAGTTGCCGTCCTTGAGCTTGTGGTTCAAGAAGCCATTTCGAACATCCGCAAGCAGAAGATCGACAATGGAACCCTCCTCCTGGCCTTCACCCCGTTCCATACTGACGTCACTTGGCTCCAAGAGTTCCTCTGCGAACACAAGGCATAACACCATCAGACCTACAACGCCATAAGAACATTTCTCATCCTGCCGACTCGATAAGACTAAATTTCAAACAATAAACAAAGATGCGACTATGTCATGACTCGATAAACTAAATGCAGTCTACAAATAAACATGATCATAATAAAATATATGTGTCTGCGTGTAAATGTCCCCCGGTTGGCCCGATGTCCGTATAATGTGACTGGGTGGGACTGAAGCCCGTGTTGCGCCAGCAGTCCCACGTGTGGCAGCACGTAAACTTTGTCTAAGCAACACCGTCCTGATATGCACACCGTTTGCGGCGGGACGTTAAGCAACAAACACCACCCCCACCCCCACCCCCATCCTTCGACTAGGTAGCGAAAGCAAAGGACACTCACTGGAACTGCGTCGCTTATTGATTTCCTTCTGTCGTCTCATCTCAGCCTTCTCTTCCTGAATGCGTCTTTGCTCGTTTTCCTGTATTGACATATTAGCTCAATTAATTCTGGCTATGTTTTTAATAAAAAATAGTAATTATGTTTATGTAAGTAAATAAATACATGTAAAAGTTACAGAAGACGTCAAAACGAGAAAGATTTCCTCATGTCACGCATTTTTTGACATGTTTGGACCAACAGCCTTTAGGGTACAGCATCTAACTCCGGTACACCAGTACTTATATTCATTATTTGCACCGATAGTGTTTAGGGTACAGCGACTAACCCCAATACTTACGTCGATCGCCTTCTTGAAACGTTCGCAAAACGTCTGCAAAGTTTTGAAGCACTCCTCAAGCTTAAATGTCGTTTCGTCCTCCCCGAAAAAAGTAGACAACTCTGTTCTGAGATCCTCAATGTCTTGCAGGTCGTCTTCTAATTCTTGAACTTCTACTAGTGCTTCCTGTTTATTCAAAGTCCAAACATTACAGATAAAGTGCCAGCAGATTAAGTCATTTGCATATTCTCCTATTCTAACCATATTCATATTCTCCAAGGCCGATAAAACACGTAAATTATCGCTGGTGAAGACAACCTGTATATGCTCAAGACAAGCTTTTCACTCCAAAATCAGATAATTGTGCTAAGAAAATGCTCTGCTAAATGCTGAATCTTAAAACACAACAATCTGCAGTAGCATCTTTTTTCCAACGAACTTTTGATACACAACACAGTTTGTCTCGTACTAACAGACCTTAAGGAACTCATTCATCTGGTTCTGAAAGTCTTCGCCGGCTCGGCCGATCTGATCGTGGATGGCGCGAACTTTGCTGGCCAGGTTCTTAATGTCTGTCGTCAGCCCCTCCAGTGACACTCTGAAACAGTACGACCAAAGACATTTCTGTATGCTCTCTTCGCTCGCTAAAGAATGCTAAATAAAGAGTGTATATTCAAACCTTGAAGCACCACAGTCTCACTAGGTAGCTAAGCCTTAGTCTCACTCACTCTACGCTGTCAAAGTATATTTGTTTATCAGCTTAAAGTCTGTTCCAGGCGCCACGGTGTGGGAATCTGATACGCCTGGAAAGCAAAAGTGTACGTACACAGCGCGTACCACTGACTCTTGTTTGCCTTAAGTACCGCACTAGACATTTTTCACCGCGCTGATCCAAAAAACATACTTAATCCCATCATGCAGCACACAAAGAAAAGCAAAAGAGACCCACCCTTAAGCCGTTTCATACGGGTATCTCGGTACTCACACCAAAGAGATGTGCTACAGAATCGTCGATTGTAATTATTGTAAGCTAATTACGTGCTAAATTGCAAGCCAAATCATGAACAAAACTTACTGAGCTGCGTCTTTTATGAACGGCATTTCGTCTGGAAAACGAAGAAGACGTGGGTTTTTCTCTTCAATTTCCTGAAAAAAAGATTAAACTATAAATAAAACTACAAATAGAGGCATAGGGGTGGGTGGGGGTGTTGCCACCAACGAAAAACAGCGCCACACAATGAAGTAGAACCTACTGCCTATGAGCGGTCTACTCAGAAAAGGATTTGGGGAAGCAAATACTGTACAAAACTGCAACTTACAGAAACCACATAGTGAAGGAGATTCATGCGTGGCTTGTTGGCACGAAGCTCTGTCAGCTTGAGTAGTGAGGACAGCTTAAAGCCTGCCGCATTGCCTGCGTAATTTCCCTGCAAAAAGTATTGGGACAAAACATGACTTCGTGACGTGGTTGGAAACGAAGTAGGCACTAAACGACAACTATTGTACACTCATCTCTCATTTACCATTGCACGTGCTGACGTGTATTAATCTTAAATCATAAGGGCGTTTATACACACGCCCTGTTACTTTCTTTTAATCCGTATAGGATTGCTCTGCTTCGGGCATTTCCTAAACGAATCTTTCTCTCGTTACTTGGAGCGAATGACATGATAAATGACCGATATCAGGCTTGAGCACCGAGAGCTCTTTTCGGAGGAGTAAGCGACACTCACTAACAGCCTCATACAAGTCAGGACAAGATAGTTTAAACAGGCCGAAGGATCATTCCGTCTTAAAAGCGAAATTCAGGCGGCTCCCGCTTAGAGTCGTTGTTACAACAAGGTAAATGGGGCACGAGATTTCTTTCACTTTAGTTTCGAAACTGATGGCTTGGTATTAAAATGTATGTGCACGTGACGAGTAAGAAGAACGCCTGGTTAGGTACTGAACAGTCCGTGGCTGGCACACTTTGTCACGAGATGGGCCCCTATGTGTTCCTTGAAAGTTACTGTACGTTTGAGAACCGCTTCCATACTTACCGAGTTCAGATAGTTTCCGGCGACAAGAATCAGGTACAGCAGTTCTCGTAGAGACTTGTTCTCCTTTATATCTACAAGACACGACAAGAAAGGAAAACGTGTGGTGAGATTGTTTTTTTACAAAATAAATGATACGAAAGCATTCAAGTGAACAAAAATTAAATGTATGTTGCGCTGTCTAACGTGCAATGAACTATTGTATCGACAGGATATGCAAAACAGAGAAATGGAAAGAAACTGTTTAAAGATCCGCAGATCGTATTTCACGAACAATCAGGCGAGGAAACAGTACTGAAAAAATTTAAAGGCTGATATTTTGACGCATCATATTTTGGGTATTTAACACGTAGCAACGTTTTCTCATGCCTATATATAACACATTAAAAGGATGAAAATGAGGAAGAAAAGGGCAGTAAATGTCTGAAGATACAGAGCGAATCGTATTTTATAAGAACAGATACTATATCATCAATATTTTGAATGTCAAACCTGACATGCACATATATGTATATCTCTGTGTTTGCCTTCAGTTTGCTCTTTCAATTGTTACATTCTAATTCTGGCGTAATGAATCCCTAAAGTACGCGCCGGTAATCAGCTTAACAAATCGTTTTAAATTAGCAGGATTAAGTCGTTCACTTTGGAGTAATGTCTTTGCCGTCTTTTCTTCGTCTCTGACGTTTTGTGCATGTAAACGTTTCGTATTTCTGCAGCACCGTACCGTCAAAACAAACCTGTCGTTTCGACAGTTTTGCCACAATACTTGCAGGTTAAAACAACAGTTACACCGTACAATTGGGCAAGGCTGCTCACACCGAAGCCATAAAAGCCAGGCCTGGCGTTGACTTTTTCGCCAGGTTGTAAAGTTCAAAGTGTCTAGTAATCGCTTGTTAAACTTGTCAGAAGAGCAGAGTGGACACAACTTTAGTGCTCTGTGACCAACAGCGTTGGTGCAGACGATCTGTCTGTTTGATTTCTCACCCCAGTCCTGTCGCCGCTCTGGGTCAAGAAGATTTCGCCAGGGAGACGGCTCACCCCAGGCATTTCATCACACAGTGTGTCTTCTTTGAAGTTTCATGCACTAGCCGTGTTGTAATATTCAAACCGAGATAACACGAGATTAAGGAACGCTTTCTCCTTATACACCCTGACACCGTTTGTTTTCCCAGTACCTGTAGTAACAACTTAAAACAAACTACCCTGTGAACTTTTCGAACATGTTGTGATAATTTAAAAGAAAGTGTCAGGTGATGTTTACTAATTTATGTTGTGGCCTTTTCTTTATTGTAAAGATACCGAAGATCATGTGTGACTCTTTAGCCGTGCACGTGCACAGTTACAATCAGTTTCAATCCATCTTCAAAGCCTACCTTTGGCGCCCTGTATGACGGCTTCAATCGAAGGTCGGATCCACTCCATGTTCGTGTTGAACTCTTCTTTCATCAAAAGACCCTCTATACGCATGCGAAAACTGTAAAAACAAACAACCCCTGGCTGACATTGTTATTTTTAACACGACGACGGGCAATAGTTTACAGACAAATCAACTCTTAATCCGCAGAAAATCGGGTTTTACAAATCAAAGCTGACTTTTGAAGGAATTTACTTTTTCTTTATTTCAGTCTTTCCTTCCAGAGGTTCAATGCTATTTTGAAACCGATTATCTAAAAATAATCAGACATGCAATAATTCGTCAGTAGTAATATTCTGTGTTTAAGTACAGTCACGCTGTGTTTAAATACAGTCACGCTGTGTTTTTAAACTCACTTTGGGAGACCCATCAGACAGAGGAAAAATTTTTCAGCGTTGCCCAGCTTCTCTCTGTCGCCGTCAAATCCTTTCAGCAGGTCAATCTGAAATGACATTGGAGTACAGTTAATAAAACTCGGAACTGTCACAGTCGGACGTCCGGCATTAAGATGAGAAGCTACACATTGAAGGGAACAGAAGCTGGCAAGATGCCAGTGAATTACTGGGGCTGTATGAGCAGATGAATTGTTGACAGATCAGAGTACTCCACAACTCCACAATGCAATGTGATGTCAGGCTTTCAGTCTATCGACTAGAGCCACCTTGCATGCTGGGAAGGCCTCTCACCTCGTCCTGTGACGGCAGTTGCTTGAGCAGGCCTCGTAGTCTCTCGCCGCCGAACTGGCCGCTAGCGCCCTCTTGCAGGAGCCGTACGATGTCCTCGTGTGACATGCGGAATTGCTTGAGGAAAATGTTGACGTTCAGGCTTCTCTTGCCGTCTAGCAGATTGATCTGCACACAGCAGCAACAAGCTGGTTCTTACTCTCACATCTGGTTTATACAGAAGCTACGAACGCTCATTCAAGCCAGCCCTGCCTTGCACCCCTTGGGTTCTTTTATACCACAGTGCCGGTGTCTTGACGACCTCTGTTCCATTAATCATGTATGTTCTGGGTTTTCGCAAAGAACAATTGTGCAAACGGTGAATGACTTATTCGAGGGGTTCTACAAAAGAGGACACACGAAACCTTTGCTTTAGTAACTAGGCAACAATGAAGGAGCGGCATAGCATGTGTATGCCAGTGTACTCTGCTTGTATACTGAAACGGGAAACTGGTTTGCCGAGAACCTCAGACAGATCAGACTCGTTTACGGCAATTCATTCTCTGGCGGGGAGTGCTGTGCTGCTGTCCTATGGTTACGTCCGTACTGAAACAAACCCGTGCGAAACCTCTTCGATCGGCAGCACTTTTTAAAAACTTTGATTTCGTGTTTCTGATAACTCAAAAATTTTGTCTCTCTCCCCACCATTCTCTCCTCCCTCCTCTCCAGGCTTATCTATAATCCTCACGAATGCGTCATCATGAAGCTTTTCATCCCACAGCATTAACACTATCTACATCAGCTCGCCTGTACAGTTCCTGTCTACTCTCTGTAAAGTCAACAAAATCCGGGGGTGAGGACATGGGTTGGATTTGTCAACTGAACACAACGTCGGGCCTGCCTCGCACCCGCGCCGATGAACGACAGACAGTAACGCAGTAACAGAGGTGTGCGTGTTGGTAATTCACACAGACCCTCCCCAGGCCACCTCGAGCTCTTGCTACAGCGTACAGACGTACTAACTGTACAAAGGCGATACGAGTGAGGTGAAAACTGAGCAGGAAGTTCACACAGACTATCAAATGTGCGAGGGCGCCCGTGCGTGCGTGCGTGCGTGTAACAGAGAGTGAGAGAGAGGAACACGAAGTTCTGCATTCTCTGGGCCAGCTCAAGTGAGACCATTCCTTTGAATTCTCCTGGTGTGAACGGAGACTCATGAAAATGACTTCTTTGTTAGAGTCTTTTGCATGAAACTGTTCCTCCCCACTATTATGCTAATGGCTTGGCCCCGATGTCCACAAGATTGTCCTCAAATGGCGCAATGCAATGACGCCAGTGCACATTATACTGTCAGAATGCGTCACATGTCACAAGAACGACAAGAAAGGAGAAAATAGCTACGTTCCTATCAGTGCCATGACGTTCTTTCAAGCATAGATCTGAAAGTTATTTTACATATATACCGAAATTTCAAGAACAGCTCTAAACGTTATTTCACATGTACTTGAATTTTAAGAATAGCTCTAACATTATTTTAAATATATTGAATTTTTAAGAAAACATCTGAAAGTTATCTGACATTTCCTGAAATTTTAAGAACAGCTCTAAAAGTTATTTTACATACACTAAAATTGTCTATCTTTGAAATAGTTCTAAGACATACATACACACTAAACACTGACATCGGACTTCTGTACTTAACAAATCATCACTCCTGAAGTACTTTTACATTTAACCATATATTCAAAATAATGACTGTCTTAACAGGCCGCACTTTCAATATCAGATAACACTTGACTCTAGGGAAAAGCTACAAAAGTTATATCTTAGGTCTAAAACAAGGCAAACAGCACAGTTCAGACAAAATTAAACTCAGAAATAAGAGGCAACGATAAGACATATTTTTTGCTTTTACCTCATTGTTCTCCTTCTTGCGTTTGTTCTCTACAGCGCCATCTGTAGACGATCCCGGTCTCTTGGTTGTCTCTACGGGCAATGCAAACAGCTCGTCCATTTTATGAAAGTCCACTTTGTATCCACCAAACAGACGCCCTATCATCGTCCACAGGGTATTTTTGTTGGCGATTTTATTTGGTGGAATCTTCTGCCACTGTAGTGTCTTCATCTTGCTCGGAGGCTTAGGGATGTTCTGCTGTGGCAAACTGGGCGCGGCCAGTGACGTAGGAGGTTTGGGAGCACCTGGTGGAGGTGGGGGCGGAGGTCCCACGCCCCCCGGCGGGGGTGGAGGTGGTGGTGGTGGTGCTAGGCCCCCTTGAGGTGGCGGTGGTGGTGGCGGGGGTGGCGGGGGTGGTGCAGCAGTCCCTCCGATTGCTGAGGGTGGCTGTTCTGAAGTTGGCGAACAGGGGTTCGATCCCCGACTACTCCGACCTTGTCGATGGTTCAGCGAAGGGTCCTGGGAATTCTTGGCCTCCATGCGCCTGGAAATGGCCGTCACCAGCTTCACGGCATCCTCAGGTGTCTCCAGCAGCGTGGCCTTATTAACAAGCCGTTCAATTGTGCTCCACACGGCCTCTGCCAAGCGCTCGTTACTGTTGTCGATTTTCAGCATGTGTTGCAGTACAGTCAGAAAAAGGACTTCCTGGGGGCTGTCGAACACCTAACGACACAAATATTCTTTTTTTTAAAAAAAAAACTGTCAGCAACTTCAAGATTGAGTCAGTTGTCAACATGTCACAACATATTCATGAGAGTTCCCTGAATAAACAAGATACAGATACGTAATCCCTTTTTTCCGACAGAAGCACCTTTACTCTTGAAAATGTTAGTGATTCTCAAAGTAAACAGAAGCTATCCTCGGCTATTCTCCGTTTTGTTACTTCCAGATGCTCTGCTCGGACCACTTCTCCTGCTCCTCCAGTTACACTTCTGGTTCTGCTGTTACGGGCCGTCTTATAACACAGTCCGAGTCAAATCAGAACCCTGTCAGTTTCCTGAAAATTCCGTGTTTTAGACAAATCACATTTGCGGGTAATCCGGATACAATTCGACTGGTAAAGAGCAACAATGTTCACTGCTGACACTCGCTGCTTGATCTGCGATCCTCTCGCATCTGCGACCACGTGATTTGATACAACTGAGAATACATGACTGCCTAGAGCTAGCCAGCCAAGACGCTGCACACTTGGCTGATCAAAACAGTAAGTTTCGACTATGATAACGTCGGGACACTTTGTTGTGTCATTTGTATGCAAGATAGGTCAGGCGAAATGTTGCCTGGGAGTAAGACCCATCCTGTCGCTCAATCACTCTATCTCTAAGGGGAGAGAACCGATTGACCAGCTGCTGCTGCGAAGCGGGGGGACTGAACGGGTGAGATGGGGTGATCACATACAATATATACTGTTCATTGCAAGAATGCCTTCGCTCGGTTTGCAATGTTAACGACTGCCTTAAACTGTACGCAGACACCTATATTTGTCTGCAGAAAGTTGTATTCACTAGATTTTTAAGTTCTTTCTTTTTCATGTGAAACTCGAATCAACCAACTCTGTTATTCTGTGTTATATACTTTTACACCCATCTGTGACTGAAGGACGATCTGTTTCCCAACCTGTTGGTCAGTGTTCCGTTCATCTCTCCCTCTATGTGT
>SMGT01010715.1:250677-266050 GCA_004794575.1 Lanistes nyassanus | reverse complement strand
TTTGGTATCAGGGCGAATGTACTGCATGGCCAGATTCGCGAGCATTTGTCTCGTTAAGAAAATACTGTTACATTTTAGGACTTAAAATTATTATTAAAGTGCACCTGTCCGAAGAGTTAAATCACACCATCCTTCTTCGCACCTCAAAGTCACATTGGATAAAACAAAAGGAACTCCAAAATTTAAAAAAATGTACACAAGAGGCGTTATTGAAACTAAAAATTAAAAGGCAAATTAAACTAATGATACATAGAAGAAATGTCAGATCCCGAAAGCTGAGAGATACAGTTAGCATGCAGCGCGAACTTGTCTCATTACTGAGATACACGTAGGTACATGGTCACCAGTTTGCCACCACCTGCACGGCCCGAGATCACCCAAGACTCACCGAACAGCTCGTTTCTGATGCGGATGCGGTCGTCTGCAGTCTCGGCGTAGATGATGAGGCAGTTGATAAACTCGAGGAGGATGGTTTTGTAGGCAGCACTGTCGGCATCACAGATCTCGTCCAGGAGAACGCTGAACCGCCACTTCTTCTTGCGGTTCGCCTGCACCACAAACAGAAACAGTCCCCGTGCCTAACTTCAAATGCTGACGCAAGATACGCCAATAAAATTTATTAACCAGATATTTTTCTCCAGAAACACACATTTACCTAATAGTATCTGCAGTCGTGTGCGGTGTTGCCGTGTATTTCGGCCACTGATCCAAGCGCGCTTTATTCGGGATCACTGGTGATCACTGGTGATCACCAACGTTTAAATGTCGGGCGTGCTCTGACTGCTGTTTTGCGGGTATCGAAATGAGCAGTTGTGAGAAATGGCGGAGGGCCCATTAATTGAAGAAGGCTGTCAACGTTTCAGTACATTTATACACGGCTTGGCGCAGACACACGCTATCGCAGACTCACGAAAGACTTTCAAATGTGCATTTACCTACAAGAGCTTATGAAATATTATTAGGCAGTGTGCGTATAAATAGATGCAGTACATGCATATATTAGCTACATCGGGTTTCATGCTGCTAGCAGCTGCAGTCAAGAGAATGACCCTATAGTGTAAAACAACTTTTATCTCGAGAGTCTCGACGCGGGAAAAACTTATCTGTGGAAGTGAGTTTCCAGATAAGTCCGGACAATATCGGATTAGTCGTGTGAAAATGCTCGCGGACCGGAAGTGCTCAACGACAACAGATGCACAGCGTAAAGCTGACAGCAAAGCGACCGACCATCGTGGCATGGGGCAGGCGGGATACCACTGTCTCTAGCTGCCGCGACCATGGAGTCTTCAAAGACACGGGGGAGACTAGACGTTTTTAGCTGTCTTCTTAAGTCCGCACCCCCCTCCCCCCCGTGCCCCACTAATCCCATTTCCGATTACCTCTTTTGTCGCGCGCAAAGCCGTCGGCCCGATGGGAGTCCCGGACAAAAGGCAGGAGCGGCCTGCGTCGAAGTGACGATGTTTGCTTTTTGCTTAGGAGGTCCAAGCCACGGCGAGGCTGGCCAGACTTTTTCTCACGCTCGTCCATTGTTGCTCCCAGCGTCCGTGGCGGTCAGCGGCCGGCCGCACCCTGTCCGTCTGTCCTGCGCGCTCTTGTGATGCTAGGCTGACCAGCGGGCTGGGGAGGGCACAGAGGGCGCCTGCACTCGCGAAACCTTTGTCTTCCATTGTCCCCTAGCAGGAAAGCCGATGACGCCTGATTGTCTAAAATCGTCTGCTCGCTATCGGCAAGCTACTGGTCGACATAGCCTTTCTATATTAGTGCTGGTTCGTTCGCTGTCGTTCAAATGGTTCGATTAAAGTTCGATTAGGATGCAAAGCTATAGAGACTGATAGTGGTAAGTAATCGAAAGGGTTCAACAACAAAGATTTCACTCGATGTGGATAAGAATAGAGATGTTCACCACAGCATCTCTTCATCGAGACAATAGTAGAAACGTGTCTCTCTCCAGCTTTAACGAAATAATTTATTAAATAATTTTAAAGAAAAATTTGACGCAATAATGAAATAATTTCGATTAGTTTTGTTTCAGAATTTTTTAAAAACTATTTGACAGTTAATCTGACATTACAGAATCGTGCGAGACGGGGGCAAGAGGGTCGTACAACAGCATTAAGACGTGCATGCTTCAAAGAAACATGTTTTGATCACCTGTCGATTTGCCGCTCTGATACTTCTGAAAAATGTAATCATTGCAATACAAGAGCGAGGTTTATAATCTTCACGAGCTGTGCTAGTAAATAGATTTGACTAGTTTCACCTCCCGCCTCCCCTCCAGTTAGCGTTAGTCTGTACATTATGTGGGGTTAAGTTGGACAGCATGAAATAGCTGAGTCTGCGGCCTATGTAGTTATGTATAGGTGGATGCAGTCTTGCCTTTTGTTAACGAAAAGTTAAGTCTTGCCTGGCTTGCCAGGTGATGTTCAGGAGTCATGAAAATGTTAAGGACCTCATGTACATCGGCTGTCAAGGCGTCGTCATGGTGACGTAGAGCTGGAGACATCGCCAGCAGGCAGGGCCGCGGTAGCTCGCCTGTGAGTCGATCCGGACCGGCGCGTGACAGGCGCGAGAGGGGTAATTAATCGCCCCCACCGCACAAGGGTTTGGGGGTGGGTGGGTGGACAAATCGCTGTCGCACTTTGCATACACGGGACGTCAGTGTGTGCACAACTTGTGCATCAACAAACCCCACATGCGCTAAGAATATCGGCAAATGAACCCAGGAGACACTCATCAGACAAATGAAGTTTCTATTTTGCTGGGAAAAGATGAAAGTAAGAACGGAGGTTAACTGTCACTGAGGAAATACTGACACACCCCACCCGCCTTCTGTCCTTCCCTTACAGCGCATCATACAAGTACCTTCACAGTAACTGGTGCTGATATAGTAATCACTCAAACTTGCAGTGATTTTTGTATATAAAAATAAGTGCTTTGGATTTTTGGAAACCTGAACCTCCAGTACAAGGATGATGTGTCTTTACTGTTTTCACAATCTGTGTAGTAACACAGCGGTATAAAGTAAATTGGAGTACTGATTAGTTAAATTACACATAAACCTGTTCCGAAAAAAAGTTACGTTCTGCCACCTGCACGTATACGTGTACTGTGTCACGCACGATAGATGACTTACATCACCGGCAGTTATAGGTGTGTGTCCACCTTATTGCTGTGCAAATCTACTGAATGACGTAATGTATGTCCTCAAACGTCCTTTGAGCCTGAAAGAGAAGATCCAGCGACCAGGCGTTCTGCTGGAAGTGACATGCTGTTGTTTGATGTTCTTCTCCATGTCAACGGGAAACTTCTAGCCTTAAATTAGCGGCGATTCGTGGACAAGTCGCTTGTTCCCACGGACAAGCCTCTTTGCGGTTTTGTTACTGTTTATCAGGTGTTATTATCAGACATAAGATACTGTTGAAGTTAAGCTGGATTACCAGCAAAGCCTCTAAATCCTCACAGGCGAATTCCAATAGTCTATAGAGCGAAGCAGCATTATTTTCAAATCGCAAATTACAAATGACGTCGGAACATAATTGATCTGATCGATGTCAGAAGGCCAGCGAACGTGATACAGCTTAACAATCTTTACGTTCTGGAAAACTGAAGCGTATCGGGTATTATGAAAACTTAATTCCTAACCACATAAACACCCTCCTGTTTGAAATAAATTTCCTGCCACACAGCTCATTCTTTGGTGCTCAGTGTACTAAGACAGCCCAATTCTGATTATATAAGAAATGTTAAGATTGCTATCACATGAACGACTGTTTTATTGACGTCAGTATATGAACGCACCACCTGAACTGCAGCCAAGTATCCCTCCTGACAATTTTGCTGTTCCCAGCTGAAGGGTTAGAGTAGCTGTACATCAGCGGTGTCAAGTTGTACTAGCGCGAAAAACGAGTAGTTTGAAGTTCACTTGGCCGTCGGAATTTGGTCCCTCTGGCAGTTTTGTGACAATTAGCCCAGTGGGCTAGACATGATTGATGGCTGTTACACGTACAGGATTACCGTCTTCACCACTCTGCGCAGCCCTCATCACTGCAAGCCATAAATTGACTCGGGTACCTCCTGTTCAAGGTCGCTAGTAATTTAGTGAAGGCAGAGGCGTGTAGAGACGCACATGCGCATGTACGCACTTAGAGACAAACGTACCAGACAGCGACAATGAAGTCCTCTGTTAAACTTCGTAAATCGATACATAGCTCTGTGTGTTTTAAGTTAAATAGTAAGAATTCTATCTGCAGCACATCCACGATCAAATCTGCGGGTTTTCTGATAGAAACTATTACAAACGTAATGTGTTTGGCTAACTGAGGGTTCTCATGCACAAGGAAGCATAAAGCTTTTGTAGAATCCTTATTTTTCAGTTTACGAAGCTCTGGATCTAACTATTCTCACTGTTCAATGGCGACTGGTTTTACGACGCTAACAAACATGGCCCTAACAGTATTCACGTATGCTGCACATCGGGGTTTCTCAGTCGTGTTCAATAAGTTTCTTTTGCTTTCGCTTGAGACTCGACAGGTTGGAAATAATCACCGAAATTTTTACATGTTTCCCCTCCTCTGCCCCCACAGTAAACGCTGATTGCGCAGGCTGTCGCCAGGCAACAAACGATTCAAACAGGTGTCATATACGCAAGAAGGCGTACATTTACAACAGCCTCGGCCAGGGATGGAAAACAACATTCGTACTGCTTGCTGTAGATCCAGAGACAGGATATCGATCCTTTAAACTTCACGCGTACCTACATTTCTATGAACAGTTTGTGACTAAACTGAGTTTCCGAAAAATAAACTTCTGTAAAGATATTGTGACACAGATTTATCATATGCTCTCCTCTAAAGTTTCTGTCGTCGCTGATCGTAATGATTAGATTCAAACGGTGAAGATTGTCGGGACCAGTAACGATGTTAAGTTATCCAGTTTAAAGTCCTACATGAAAAACTGTACTATTTGTTACACCGTGTCCTAGTTCTTCAAGGAGGCGTGTCCATGTGTCTGTCACATCCTTGGAAACGGATTGCAGGGCAAATTAGCAGCACGGGCTTACTTCCAGTCTCACTGATAGTTTGTGACAGCTCCCTGACCACTGCGAATTTCCCACGTCACTAGGTGTCGCTATTTGCACGGCGCGAGCGCCTTGAGTGGCAGCCGACAGAGGGCGCGATATCGTTGTGCTTTTAACAACAACGAGATCATCCTTTTCCCTTCCTTTCTCTCTTTTTTCTTTCTTTTACAGTCATTTAGCTGTTAAAAATCATCTTTCGCACTGTCTGTGCTGATCCGCGGCAGCATTCAGTTTACGGTTATATCCTCTCACCTTCCCCAAGTCTTTTTTTTTTAGGTTAAGGGGATACATTGTGCTTACGTGCAGAGGACGTGGCACACCGGTGGATACCCCCACCCTTCAGCTTTTATGATTAGCGATCAAAGTCTGTTCAAGTTGTCGAGGTCATCAGTCTTTCCACCGTCACTAAATCTGTTTTGTGCACACAGGGTTCTACAAGGGAAGGCACCGCCTTGTCTGATGCGTACATAAGCCTCGGATCAGCGTGATGGGGTTGATTCTTAAGTGTGTGTGTGTGCGTGCGAAAGTGCGTGCGTGTGCATCCGTTTTAGACTGAGGTTTAAGACCTAGATTAATTAAAATGGCAAGAAAGCAACGAACAATGAAAAAAACATCTTTCGCCACATGCAGCTTGCTCAGTATTGCCACACGCTGCTAGCAGCTTGTAAAGCTGCCACAAAGGATCACCCTTGCCAAAGAAGTGTCACCGCAGAATCTCGGAGCGTTTTTCGCCATAATTTATTGGACGCGTCTACACAAGATGGTATTTACTTAGATGATTAATCTCTAAGCGTGAGCAGCAAGAACAAAATGAGAATGTCATTATACGATGGGCGTGCCCGGCAGATGGAGAACATCGGCTCCTGTCTGAGCTCGCCGTTGTCTGAACTTCGTGAAGGTCGGTTCCAGGCTGATTTACCTGCGGAACTTAATACCGTCAGGCGTCGCGTGATGGCGCGACACATCAAAAAAAAAAAAAAAAAAAGACTCCAAGGGTTGTTCATCAGTTTGACCTTGAGGAATGTTCGCGATTGCTCTCGCTCGTCTGAGAACGAAAGTAGGGTTGCGCAAGTGACAGCACTGATGGGCCACAGTTTCACGACAGCGCACACACACCGACACACACACACATACTCCAGAAAGTTTCACGCTAACAAGCATCACACACGCACGCACGCACGCGAAGAAAAAGCGCAGTCAAGCTCCATCCTGCGCAGGGTTATTATTAGTATCATGAAACTTTACTGATGGATTACGAATGCCGAAGAAAAGGCGAATGACAGGATAATTTAGCTTGAGACCAGACAAAGCTAAACATGACTTGAACTAGAAACGCGTATCTGTTGATCATCTAGCAAAACTTTGCCGACGTGTTCATAGTGGATGCGATGAGCACAACGGCTCTGCCATTAACAGCAGTTTCATACGCACGCTTGGGGTGGACTATCGAGTCACGTGTAGTTAAACGTGACCACTATTGGCTAGAGGATGGCATTCATCCGTTTGGAGTACACCAAGCTACGTGTGCAACCGCGCGTGTGGAATCGCCTTTCAACTTGTTCGTGGGCTCGCGAGCAGACTACGATGTGCGTGTCTTACAAGCGGGGACGACGCAAGCTTGATGACGTCAGCACTTTGTCTTGAGAATATTTCAGAAGCAAAAGAGTTGACTGCTTGCCAAGACACTGAGACAGCAGGTAAAACTACAGCATGTTAAGCACGTCAACTCGTAATGGATCTAGATCTCCAACGGGGTTATGAGCCGGACCACAAAGTCACATGCACTGAAACGTCACTGCCTTGGCACCATCGGGTGCAGACGCCTTTCAATAGTTCATTGCACGTCAAGGGCTTGGTTTATCACTCTTGAATGCCCACGTACAACTTAAAACATTATTTCTGGTTTCCCAGTCTTTTGATAGTTTTATTATAGTTCACGCATTTATATCATACGTGAAAATTACACCAGAAAATCACGGTTCATACATCAAACATTGAGTCATACCTCCGGCGTACTAAAACTGTCCTAATTACCAGACGCCCGGTTTTCCCGGGTGCGTTGCGCTTCTGATCGATAGCTGCTTTGTCGGGTCATCCTGTCTCTTGCCTTTGACAAACGAACCGAGCCTTGCTGAATTTCTCTTTGCAGAACTGTTCTGAGCTGCGCGCTGCAGTTTTATTGATCTGCAGCTTGTCTCCGTTCGTGCGCATCTTGAAACGATTTGCGAGACCTGTGTTTCGCAGACCGTCTCGTATCCAATCAAAAATGTTTACCTGTTTGAGGTAGAGGTTCGTGAATAAAAGCTTGGTTACAGGAATGAGAAAAGAAAAAAAAAGTGCCTACCTTAAACTGTTCCAAAACCTGCACGGCACGCACGTAGCCATTTTTGGAATAGACCGACAGAGCAGCCAGGATCTCAAAGACTTGCTTCTTGCGTGACACGTCATTGCTGCCCAGCGCTGAAACAGAAGGAAGTAAGAGTCAAACGATGCTACTCGGCTTAAAAACCGTAGAAAGCAACAACAATTAACATTACAGCGATGGACACTTATGTGCTTTTTGGGCTGTAGCTGCTGGTGTCCATGGAATGCTGACGACTGGCCCCTAACCGACAATAAGGGCGACACTGCCAAGGAAAATATTATCAGGGATTAGGAACGAATGGAATGTCATATTCATTAAGCAATCAAAAAGCGAATTACTCAAAATCAAGAGCCGAGACGCTGTCCACAAAAGTGAACAAAATCTACAAAGAGTTTCAAGCCATCTAAATGAAATATGTTTGATCCTTTAAAAAAAAACATTTCATCGTTCCCAAAGGTATTAAAAATATGTAAAAATCGTATTTTTTTTTTCTTTCGATGGGTTTTCGATGTCTTCTAGAATATTTACCCCTGGTGTTCACGGTAGAATATTTACCCCTGGTGTTCACGGTAGAATATTTACCCCTGGTGTTCACGGTATGTAAATTACGCGATGGAACAGGGTCTCACATATAAAAAATTGAATCCTGATTTTTGGTGGAGGGACAGACAGGAAATATTTCGGTTGGCTGAATACATGGATGTGCAGTCCCGAGTGCACGAGAATGCCACAATGCACCAGATAATAAGCGACTCTGAAAGTAAGGTGCTACATCCCTAATCTTTGCAGAAAGTCTCTACATTTCGAGGCTTTGGAGCTATGCGTATTCCGCTGACACTGATTTTGTTTATTTTATTGACCATGCAGCGTTCGGATTCAGAACGTAACTTGATAATATATACCTTTTCACCTATGCTTATAATAGCAATGACTCGCAAAACGTGTCTGTAACCGATGCATTTATTACCATTTACTAGTAAAGAATATTTATCAACGCTCGGACACATAGGTTATTTCAGGAATCTCGTGCTGAGGCCGTGTTTGTTCTGATTTAGAGGGCAAACACTGACGGCCAAGTCGGTGCACGTCGACAGACAACGAACTGTGTCGCGGTGCCAAGCGACAACGGTACCTGTGGCGTACGGCAACATGGCGGGCAAGCGAGAGACCGCCAGGTCTGACCGCCGGGCGCAGGTGTGTTGACGCTGCTTGCCGTGCGGCGCGGAAAACAGCACTAATTGCTCCAACAGCCAATAAACCTCTGACCCCGCGTCGGGCCTAGCTGTGAGTTTGGTTTGGGAAAGTACATAACGGTCGGCAACCACACGGCCCGCGCCCTTCCACTCACAGCTGACAGCCACGGGAAGGTGAGAGGCAACATTGTTTTTGGAGTGTTTTTTGAGGTTCGGGTATCTGCTACTCGGGTCGTAAGTGCTTAAGAAGCTGCACCTAAGGTGTCGCCTCTGTGCACCTTCGTTAACAACCGCACGCTTTCGAAAAGCAAAACAAAGGTAAAAGCTGTCAAAGCATTTGGGGGGGGGGGGTAGTGTCGGAAATTAAACCCTAAAGAACTGCTAATCAGTCCCATGAACAAGACCAGACTCCGAAAGAGATCCCACGTGCTGGTTGAATTTTTGAAAAAAGAAAAAACAAGACAGGTACACATTGGAAACATTTCACATCAGCCTCTCCTGGGAGAAAACACGACTGTATAGCCTTTAACTGGCTACGCGACTTTGTGTATCGTCATAGCTCCACTAAGTCGTCTTCACTGGTTCAACAGAAGAGTGTAAAGCCCACTGCATCGCAGGCACTCTCTGTACTTACTTGGGCAAACCTTCTGCTGCAAACTTAAATCAGATTATTCCAGCTTAAGGCTTAGAAACTGACCCCAAAATGCCCACGTGGGTTGGTTTGTCGGTCTGGCCAGTCAACAAACAGCCTACGCGTGCGTGCGTTCAGGAAGACGTTCTAAAAAGCGTAGTATCTAAAACTGAAAAATCAAGAACAGCTAAAATGTATTATTTCCAAAAAAATCACTCGAAAATCACTCTGAAGGTTGCAGAATTATTAGTAACGTACAGGGGCTTCGCGCGAATGCACCTTGAACGCGAGTTCCTCCCCACCGATGTTGAACTATCACTTATGAGTTTTAATCATTACTTTAATCATGACTTTAATCATTATCATTACTGCTGTTGCCACCTTTGTACGAAGGAATTCCAATCATGCAGTCAGGTGTCCCAGAGGCAAAGTTTGCAACTCGGCTGGTGATTTGGAATCTCTTGGATCGCGATTTTTTTTTTGGTCACCTTGTCACGTCTGCTCGGCTATCATGTACTAAGATGCACTTTCGCCATGAATGTCACACCAGCCCTGGCACAACCGCTATCAGACGCGACGTGAACTTGTTTCTCTACCCTTCAAAAAGGCTTAAACGTTTACCGCCGGAGGGCGCTCGAGAGAGATCAAGATCACCCCTTACCCAGTGCGTGTCCGTCAGGGGCGATGAATGATAAACTCCGTCACGCATTATGGGGAAAAAACTTGCTTCACTGAGTCTCGGGACGGATCTTCTATTTAAGGAGAAGACGATCAGTGAAGACATCAGTTGTCTGACTAAACAAACATACTAAGCAACGTGCTTTTCCCGCAGGCTGCCTGCTCAAATCTGTCCTATAAATAGGAGGTGCGAGGGATGTGGGGGTGGGGTGGGGGAATGGGGTAGGCAAAGTACGAATGCATGTATGTTGCACAAAGGAATGGTTGTAACGAAAACAAGCTGATTTCTGATTATAACACGGTGCTTCTTATCCAAACCCGTTAAATGGTTTGGTCTCGCAATTTATGAGCTTGTAATGAAAGTATGCAGTCAGACAAATCTGTTACACAAGGCGTAACTCTACCCAGCCCACAGACTATGGGCGATTTTCCAGATAGTAATGTCCTCTGACGAGATTTATTTCATTCTAAAGGCGTTTTAATGTGCATCCGCAATCTTTATTGGACCAGTCTGCAAGAGACTATTCTGCCTTATGGCTTGCTTATTAAATTTCTTAGCGTATGGTTTAAAGGCGCGTCAGTACACCAGAAACCCTCCTGCTTGAAACGCAGGAACAAGGGTTAAACGAAACAGTTCGATATTTGTTGTTAGCGATAAGCCGAGATCTTTACCTCTTGTCACATTCGACTTAATTCAAATGTGTGCAGCTAGCTAAAGGTGGAAAACCTGACAGACCTGGTGCTTTAGGACACAAAAAACTGGAACGGCGCTAAATTCCTCCTTTCGCTCAGGCGACGTGACATGCAAAATAGTTACGAAACTGCAGTTGGAAGAAACCCTGATGGAATCCTAAACACAAAGAAGTGCACTGTCTGATTCGCGGTGGTAAGGTGGTCCATAGCATAGCGGAAACGCCTGCTTGCCATTATACAGAGGGTCGTGAGTTCGGGACCCATGTCCGGCTTACGTACTTTCCCTGCATGTGGCACCTGTTTACAGGACTGGTTATCGGGTGGGGGGGGGTCCGTGTGCTCTGGTTTCTTTTCCTCCTTTCCCGATCCTCCCCCCACCCCTCCACATCATGATATAGCCGTCGTTGCTGACGACGTTAAACTACAATGAACTAAATTCGCCGTTGTTCTATTTTCGAAATTCCCGCCCTTTACAAGTTTATTAACTTATACCAGTCGAGTCAGGTAAGATCCTTAGACAGTAGGAACTGGGGCCGATCACAATCATGGCAGATCTGATTCATCCATTTGGCGACGGGGATTTCAATAACGCTTGCAGCGAACAACTGCACCCTCGCCAGACCGGAACTGATGGGAAAGTCCCGTGGGAACTAAACCAGAGGGCGCGCATGTTCACCTTGCTAGGTGCTGGAAAACGCTTGTGGGCGTGGGCGTGTTCCGATCATGTATAGCCCTGCGTGTATTTTAAGTTATCCTTTTCAATTCTGCTCATTCGTAAGAAATGTTTGATCCCTTGTCACTGAACGGGAGCTGACAAAACGAGGCTCTCGATCAGTAAGTAGAAGAAGACATCGCTCTACACAAGCTCTAAGCACTAAAAGGTCAGAGGTCGTAAGGGGATGGCGCTCCCCTGGGTCCTGGCCGGGGCTTTGTTTGCTCACTTTTTTGTTGTTGCTCTTATGTACACTGTCAGGTTAGCTTAAGCTCGGACCACAGCTTCAGACTTTACCTACAGGGTCTTTTCACAAGAGTTTATTTGTTCAGCATTACCGCCCCTTAGTCCGCTTTCAGGTACTTCTAGTTGCTGTTGACCCCTGCTCTTGACTTGCGAACAAGAAACTATAGCAATAATCTCCTACACATTTAGGAGGCACGTTTCACAATTTTCTACCGCAGTTAACTAAATCTCTGCCTTGTTATCAGAACCTCCTAAACAAACAGACCTCGTACTGATTTAAATAATTTTCAAAAATAATTATTAAATTCACTTTACTGCATAAACTGATGTCGTCTACGCTTAAGGCTTTTCTTTTCTATTTTTCGAATGATTTGATCGGCGATTGTCAACACGTAGTAAATCGATTCTGATTCTGGGGGGGGGGGGAGTACTTTTAGTTGCTTGCCAACTTCTTGGTCAGAGACAAATTGTAAATATACAGCTCTGTGCAGAAACCGAGACTGTCAACACTCGTGGCCATCAGGCTGGCTACGTGACATGTAACGCCTGTGAAGATACGGACGTCTCATATTTCGACAAGTCTCAGACAGGACCAGTAAGCCAGAGACTCCTCACCTCTGACCTTTTCTCGAACGTTGACGATTCGCAGCTTTTTTTTTTTCTTCAAAGATTGGGATAGTTTATCTCAAAGGACATCGACCGGGGGTATCCCCGGACAATTCCCGGGGAGCATCCAGTGGTGCGTATAGCATAAATTCTGTACACCAGATATGTACGCGGGTGTCGATCTCCCGTATGCTGACACAACATTCCCATCCTTACAACATTTTCCGCGATGACAAGCGAAGCTAAACGAGGTGGATTTACAGACGATAGTTGAGTGACACCAGGTGAGGTCAGAGCTCCCGGGGTCGACCGCAGCTATCTCTTGTCACTATCTAACCTCACTCGGCTTCCTGGTGTGTACACTATAAAGCTTTCCCGCGCATCCATCACAATATGGTCATTTCCGCTTCCGCTCTCGAACATGCTGGTGATACACGCTAACAGACTCCCCAGACCTCAACGATTTTTTCTTATGTACATTTCTATCGCAGAAATCCGTACTATTCTTGAGATTATTCTAGAAAATTCTATTAGATTCTTCCAGCAAATTCCACTTTCCTTCCTCGTTGTCACATCTTGCATGTAGTTCGCCATTCGTTGTAATTTTTTTTAAAAAAAGCTTTCGCTACGTCCCACTCCACGCTCCTCCTTTTCGACTTTTTCTAGAACTCACACAGTGAATATGGATTTTTTTTTGTACAGCCAATGAAGTCAGGCCACGTATAACCTGAGCGAGAGGAGAAAAGGAAACTTTGTCCGGTTTATCTGGGAAGTCTCTCACTCTTTGCTTTCGTCAGAAGTATGTTGACACAAGAGTTTCCGTACTGTGAGAGAGACTACTTCCAGTGACGCACATACAGCACGACCTTACGATGGGTTCAGCCCTGCCCAGAGGTTTTGAGAATTTTCGCTGCTTGAACGAGAACAAAGTCAGCGTGCTCTGAAGACTTGGCGAGGGCTGGAGAGGTTTTGAGAGCAGACACTCCAAGTGTGACTCATACCCGTACACGCCTCTGTTATTCAAAGCTGGGTGGATAAGGCTCGGCCCAAATCTCTTGGTGTACTATAGAAGAGACACCTTCGGTGTTGGAAGCAGAAGACTCACGACCCAAAAGAAACATTTGGTGTCTGAAATCTTCACTTCTGCAACTGAAAAGTTGCAAACTACCTATAACTCCTCACCATGATCGTCTTCTCTGTCCACACCTGTACAATCAAGGGGAAATCCCAACAACGGGGAACCAATATCCACAAAATCCCCACCTGCAGGGGTTTTTTTAAGGGGGGGGGGACTATGTGTAGCTTCTTATAACCTATACAACACGTAATATTATACGACAAGTGAATACGAATGTAAAGTTGGGGGGCCTCATACAGAAAAAAAAGACGATTGAACACCCCACCCCATCACCCCACCCCATCACCCCACCCCCAACACACCCCATTCCAACTCTTCATCTTTCCAATGGTGACATTTGACACATTTTCTCCTTGTGTGTCCGAGAACCAGACGCAAAGCACGTCGCGCCCGCTCTTTGTCTGGCGCCGCAGATCATGCTGGGGCAGACTGTGTTCAGAGTCACGGAGCCACATCTGCTTCTCTGACGCTCATTGGTGTCGCGAGCGGGAAAACGCCTCCTGTTCGTAAAACTGTTATTTACCAAGACGAGACAGAATACGTGAATGATCAAATATAACATCCATGGTGTAAACCTAGACACACGCCATGTGCCTTTCATGGAGAAGTTCTGACCTTGAACTCAGCAACTTTTCAGCATCTAACACCACGAGGCGCGTTGAGCTGCCAGTGACAAGAAAAGGACACCCGACAAAATTAATGCACGATGCGGCGGCGCATCACAAGTTTATCGCCGCACTCACTGGGCACAGCATTGGTTCAGCAAGAGCACCCTCTCTCAATTCCCCCTCCCTCCGCCCTCCCTACCCCGACCGGCCTTCCCAACGCCTAGCACTTCAAGCTCCCATGGCTGTTCTCTCTCATACGCCAAACACTAAATCTTGTTTTACCAGATGATAAAAGTTGTGTCAGGGACTTACTAGAACACTTCTCGAAAAGCGAAAATGGCGTAATTACATCACTGTCTAGCCAACTCCTACACAAAAGTACAGCACTAAAGTACAAGAACCAACCAGACATTCATCGTGTAACGTCATTGTAAGAACACAGTGCTGCAATGCATGTTCAAAATATTTATCCTCTATTTCTTACGCAGTAAGAAGAACCGCCTGTCCTTCATTTACACTTCAGCTGCATGTGCATGAGGTGAAAATTCAGGCTTTGACTGGTGGTGGGAAAAAAAGCTTGAAAATCTCCAGATAAACCCCGTATTTTATTTTCCCATTGTGGACTCTAACCGGATGTTTCACAAGCAGGGCATGAGCAGCTACACTATTATAGCGTTTAAGATTAACTTTTCGTTCAGCTCTTGCAATGTCATTAGAATGACATAAACAAGACGCACATATTCACTGTTACGAACGATAACAACCATCAAAAATGGCGACGTGCCCAGATCTTCACTTTTTTCCTGACCAAGTTCTGCGAACTCGAAGGCATATTTGTCAAGATAAAAAAAAGGTCCTCACACAAAACGCTACAGTTACATCGGGGACAGTGGCGCCGTATTGAGAGGGGGGAAAGTAAAGGGATCCTACGACAAGGAGTCGAACAGAAATTTCATCTTTAACCCTATACGGTAAATATTTTCGAAATCATGGGTAGGTAGGGTGGGCAGAGAGGGGGATACTGCAAGTTTTATTGCTGTCCTTCGGGATATTTTAATTGTCTCAGCAATGATTAAGGTCATCTTATGGCTACGTGAAACTTTCATCGTCTTGGGTTTAACAGTCTAGAAGTAAACGGTTGTTACTTTCCAAACAGACACCAGAACCAGTCTGACCTTAAGCAGCCTAGGAGACATAACTACTGCAAAAAACGTCACAGGTCAGATTTAACAATGTGACGTTTCCTGTGCCTGTTAGAAGCCTCATCTCATCTCTACTCTCATGCCTCATCGACTGTTTCAGTACGGGCGCTTAACCCCAGATGACCCCTTTGCCGACTACCTGACTCAGATCGTCCAATCTTGACATGGACCACAGCAATAATTTATACACGGCGTACGTCTTAAGTCACTGGAGTGCGGGGGGG
>SMGT01010715.1:237428-250667 GCA_004794575.1 Lanistes nyassanus | reverse complement strand
GGGGGGGGGGGGGGGGGGGGGGGGGGGGGGGGGGGGGGGGGGCTTGATAGCTCTGTTGTTACACCTGCGGACTAGTGTGTGGAAGGCTGGTAGTTCGAATCCATGATCGGCCAAGGATTGTTTCCTGGAGTTATACATTGTGCAAACTCCATTCGGTCAACTGCCTGTGCGCACTGGCCACCTGACTGTGGCTGGTGGTTCTTTTAGTGCATAGCTTAGTAATAGGACACAATCCCCTCCCCTTCCCTCCCCCCATAGCGCGAAATCACCGCGATGAGGAAGCACTGTCCCTTTTAAAAAAAAAGTCCCTACCATCAACTAGTGTCGTGAAGGTAGCGACGCGAAATGAATCTTGAAACTGTTGTTTGTGCTGTGCTGTCTTCAAGACATATCTTTAGGAATTAAAGAATTTTGTAATTCCCGTTGTTAGAACACACACGTAAAAACTCTAATAAAAAATAACTGCCTGTCAGTGTTGCCAGCAAAGCTGAATGTAAAGGTCGAGGCATGATCCTTCTCTACTGACTTCCACTTCAGGTGTTCGCACTTTCACACTTTGTGAAATACAGTATGGGTCTTTTCGAACAAAAAAAATGGGGGAAGCTATTTCGCTGAAAAATGCGCCAACTGGCATTGTTTGGACTTTTTTCCCTTTTATAAGCAGAAACACGGTATGGACACTAAGCTTTCGATTAGCATCACTATACACGTGTGGCTCATTCACAGGTACCAGTTACAGTTAAGGCTGAAGTTCTCGGGATTCAAGCGCGGCAGTAAAGAAAAAGAAAATCACAGACAGGCGACTTTTTCAAGGGCTGTAATAATTTATAGTATTGGTGCGCGGGAGTCAAAAGCTGTGCTTGGAGTGCAGAGTTCGGTTCCCCGTCTTCTTTCTTCTCTCCTTCTCAAACCTCTGCGTACCCGTGCGTGTGCATGTGATTGGGTGGGGTGCAGGGGGGAAAGCGGGGAAGTAGGGGAAGTACAGCTATCACATGACGTCATGCAGCAGGGCACAAGCAGCGGATAGTAAACCAGCCGAGCTGCGTCAATAATTAATGACATGCCGTGACGCGTGTCGTCAGCTTTAGGTGCAGAGATGTCATCAGTCTCCAGGGGACAATTTTACGATCAAATGCGTCATCAAAACCATCAGCAGTCGTCCAATACCTTTATATCTGTCCTTACTCGCCTGCAGAATTTACCCACTAGTTACGAGGATTCTCTCTCCACGCCCCTAGGATCCCTCTTCACTGACGTCGCACAACAGGCAGCCTCGCGTACATTTTTGTTTGCGACTTTATCTACAAGCATCAAGACGGAATTAAAGAATTGTTCATGCAGGACAACTGCTTAATGCAGAACAGCTCGCTGCCCGAAATCAGAACTGATTCCGCGCAATCGGATTATAGCGGGGCTAATTTACGCACAAAAATTCCAGAACGTCGCAGGGATTTGTAAGCTAACCCCTTCTTTTTACAAAATGACCCTCAGATGTCAGGTTATAGGGTTATTTTGACCCTTGGTTTAAAGGAAACTTCAGAAGCTCTGTTTCAAATTGTGCAGTTCAAAGTTCAGGCAGGGGCTGTGAAGGTCGCTTTACCAATCCGACCACAGAGAAGAATTATGTTGTCAGAAATCATCACCCTGCAACCCGCATCCTGAAAGAACAGTCTCGAGCGCTCCTTTCAACAGAAGAAATCAGGTGTCCTTCGTCATTTCCTGCCGAAAGGTGTCGCAGGGTAGGATAACGGGTTTCTCGATCCACAGGCTACTAATTTATTGATGTCATCTAGATATTACATTGTTTGTTGTTTTAACTTTAAGTTGTGTCTTCTTTTCAGTTTTCTTATCAGAATCTCTTTTAAATGTTTTTGTTTTGTTTGCTTGTCAATATCTACAACAGACCGGAAACGCACAGCAGCCCTCTGGAAGGTCAGGTCAGTCCAGGTCAAAGTGTCACACGAGGTCATTCCTCGGTGTGAAGCGTTTGAAATCGGACTGGCGACGACACGGCAAAGAGAGATCGAGTGACAGAGTGAGGTGGAAACACTCCGTTTTCGTGGTGCAGACGTCCTCTTAAACCTCGGCTCTACGTTCACGCACATACCGCAGACCAAACAGAACCGGGGCAGGCGAGAAACGACGGGAGAGGCGAGTGCCAGGTCGCTGCCTGGGCTGCATAATCTGGTTACATGTGGTCGGAAAAGAAAACCAGGCCACGTCCGTTTCTAATTGCTCCTTGCACTCCTCAAACTACCGAAGCTGTCCCCACAGCAGGTCCGACGACTTCACGGCAACAGCTGCCTGATAAGACCTCTGCACTATGTTATGATTGCACTCAACAGCTTACCCACCCGCTACGTCATCGGTGGCTTTCGAGGGAGCCAAACAGAGGTTCGTGGTTATCTACATCACAGAGTGTACATGCGTACAAACATGAATACGTAATTCTCCCTCCCTCAGCCCTCCCCTTCCTGAAATACTGTTGTTTGTTGATGACGGCGTTAAACAATAAACAACCAATCTCTCCCCCCCCCCTCCCGTTCCCCTGGGCCGTCTCCGTGGTCTAGCGGTGTTCCCCATCCCCACCCCACCCGCGACTTCTCCACACACGCAGTCACTAGCGAGGTTTAGGCTCTGTCCAGGTCCTGGCATATCGTGAGGACGTGTCTAGCCCCCTACCCCGAAGTCCCCCACCCCACTCCATGTAAAAGGGGGTCGCAATTTTCACCGTCTGCGTCTTGTTACAACATCTTTTGCTGTCAGCAGCCCGATGACTTCCCAGTAGCGATCTCGCCGAGTCCCGTGAGAGGTCATTCCTCATACTTCATGCTCCTCGGCGCAACGTCGGAGCCTTCAGTGCGGGTCTGGTGACGAGGATGATTAGTTGGCTAGTTGGTTGATTGGCCAGTTGGTTGATTGGCTAGTTAACTGGAGTCAGTAGGTCAAGAGTTGATTTTTTTTCTCAAGTGACTGAAAGAGCCACCCAGATCTACCAACTTTACTCAGCACAGTTTTGCAAATTTAGGGCTAGCAATGGGAAACCATTTTCTGCCATATTAGCCCATACATCTATTTTGTATTGTCCTGCAGAAGTAACGATTACGTTTGGTGGGGGGGGGAGGAGTGGGAAAAGCATCTGAGGCTGAAAAAGCTTGACATGGGTTACTCTGTATAATCATAATCTGTTACACTGCCCGAAAGCGTTTCCTCTTTGATCACTTACGTAAATGATTGCGTTTCTTCCTTCTTAATATGGATTACGTAAAACGTGATCGTATTGCGCTTTATTTAAAGGACTTTTTATGCATTACATTATACATTCCTGAATGTGATCTGCACTTGCCTTACAAAATCTACTTTAAAAATATTGAAAATATGAAAAAAGTTTCCCCTGTCGGGATAAATTGGAAGAATTTATATTTGCGGACAACAAAATTTTCTGCCCCAGGCGATTGGGCAACCGTTAATGTCAAGCTCTGATGTGCGACCCTCACATTACTCAGAGTGTATTCACGTGAAGGAAATTTTATCTCTCGTGTTAAATATTAGGACCAAAGCGTTCGCGTATGCTGTTTTTCGTGCCTTTGCGTGATATAATCTGAAGCTCTTCCAAGAAACGATGCTGAAACATGACTGGAAAAAAATCCCCAAGTTAAAGTGTAAGCATATGTTTCCCCAATGTTCATAACAAAATATTCTTTGCTTGTAAAACTTAGATGTGCACGTCCTTATGATGAGCAACAACCTGTCAAAGATTGTGGCTTAACACCTCATACGCACACACTCTACCTCTGTCTCTCATACCTCGTACAGTACACCCGGACCTCTCTTGAGATGGTGTAAGCAATTTACGATCTTTATTTGTACTTTGTTATCGGAGGGGTGGGGGTTCCCCATGGTGAACCTGCCATGTTAGTAGAGGGCGGAAACTGTATTTAATTCTTTTCTCCATTTCCTCAGTCCCTAACTATTCCCTGGAATCCTAAATCCAAAACTTGAAAAGTCCTTGCGACGATCACAAGCAGCACATCGCACTGGCACAATAAGGACCCATCCGTTTATTGTCAGCTCAAACCTCCCGCACCTCGCCACAGGCTCACGTTCCAGCCTGTAAAATGGTGTCGGTCGGCAGTCTAAGACTGTCGGCCTACTATCGTTTTTTTTATGCCTAGGTGACGCAGCAACTAAATCACTTCCGTCGAGAAATTTAACGTCGGAGCAGGTTTCGACGAGAACAGGCCTGATTTGGCAGGAAATTGCTCTGGTAACCACGGGAAACCATTAATTATTGATTTCAATGATGAAATACTAGAGACTTCATTGTCATTTTCCCTCCAAATTTAGTTTACCTTTTTGGAATAAATTACACATTGTCAACAGCGAACTTTCAGTTTTCCAAAACATGCATTGCATCTGTTAACCATAAGGTAAAAGAAGGGGACAGTGGGATTTTATTGAGGCAACAACCTGCTGCCGACATCCTACATAGCTAATTAGAATAACAACTCATTATGTCAACAGGGAGCGCCAGGTGTCTGGTGCCCTCGCCGGCAGGTGAAATCATAGTAGCACGGACCATCCCCAAAGTCGCGACAATAGAAATAATGTTTGCTTCACTACCGCCTGTTGACAGTCATTCCGATGACACGTTAACTGCAGTCGGAAGTATTGGCCTCACGGCGGCTTGCATACGTTGCCTCTTGGTAGCCACTACTGTGGCTAGTGCATATAGTAACCATACATTGTAGCTCTTGGTATTTACCGCAAACACGTGATGGAGCCTTCTGTAGCTGCGTCACTGCAGACCACACAGCGTTATGAGGTCCCTGTCTCCCATCTCTCCCCTCATTCTTGCCGTCTGCAGCGAAAACAAGCCGGCTTTGTCCCCCCTAACTTCCTTACCTGTCCACACGGCGAGGTATCGCTTCGGAGGTTAGGTGACACATACACTGATCCCAACCCAAATCAACAACAGTCTTTTGTGAATGTCAGCAAACAGATATGATCAAGTCTCACAAACTGACCTGTGACAAAATGGTGTATGACATCCTCACTTTCGATGATGTATTCCAAACTTCTCTGGTTATCCATGGCGCCTTTGGTATACTCCACAAACACACACACAGGGGCAGTTTCTCTGTCGTAACCCGCCTTGTAAACAGTAAACCTCAGTAAACCTCGCTTCCGATTGCACGAACGCCAGTAGCACTTCCAGGGCCAGGTGATCCAGACAGGTAAAAAGCCATGTCTTACCAGCCGAAACTCTCACCACCGCGGAAGACTCGTGCAAGGCATATGCGGCAGCCTAGTCGGCTGTCCCCTGCCGCTTGCGACGCTAGACACAGAGTGAATGCATGTGCCCGCTGCTAGCCAATCAAAACGCGCCGGCCTTTCAGGGCTGGACAACGCTCTCCTCTGTCGCTGTACCCCCACCTTCCGCCTAAGTTTCTCCCTCCGTTCCGGCCTCAGCAGCTGACCTGCACGCGGACAAACTGACCGCCAGCTTTGTTTCAGTGTCGCTCCTTCCAAACCTTTCGTTTCCAGCGACGTCGGAGGTTTACTACTGCTGCGTTTCGAGCCTTTTTGCACAGGTGTAAACAACCACACGGCTGGTGTCGAGCTGCGCACGCCGCTGCTCTGGTTACGAGGAGACAGCCGCGCAGGTGGAAAGAAGGGGAGTGGGAGGGGGCGGTGCGTTACTGAGGGCAGCGTTCTACAGCTGCTGGCCCCCCACCCCTCAACCGTTTAAAACAAGATTAACGAGTGGAATGCATTTTTGCCTGTAAACGGCGAGAGAAGCGTAGGCTGAGCTAGCGTGTTAATACGTAGGTATTTAGTAAGTACATTGGCATAGCTGTAGGCGGCATCGTCAGTGGGTGTGTGGGGGGGGGGGGAATTTCCTTATCAGGCATAGATCCTCCTGCTCCAGGTGCAGCAGTACGTGTAAACTCAGTCTCATACGTTTCTATTTCGCTCACGTCTTCATTCTCGATTGTCTTCTCTTGTGAGTATCCGTATGCCTGCGTTTTGGAAACAAAAAAATGTCCTGTTTTGTTTGTGGGAAAACGAGCTTTAATAATGCCTGTGATTTGTTTAGATGTGTTTTTGTGCGATGGAGGAAAAGACGATAACATCCTTGCTGGGATTGGCGAGGTCCGTGGGGTCGAGACTTCGGGGACAGCGCAGAGCGGCGAATATCATCGACCTCGGCCTTCGCGCTTCTGTCCTTTGTCTGCCTCCTCGCTCTTTACCCTCTGGCCCTCCCTTCTCCCCTCCCTCACCGCCTCCCTCCCCCATCCACCACCCACCCGTGGCTTTTCTTCCCCCTCCCCTCTCTCCCATCTGTCCTTGAGGCGCTGCGAGTTCTACGCAGAGCAGAAGCTGGGGTCGGTTCCAGGACGCGACAGCTCGACCAGAGTCGCATGTTAAACCGGAAGGTTTCAAATGTAATGTTTTGATGAAAGATAACGCTAACTTGATATCAAACGTATGTATGATCTAATGTTCCGATTATTTTCCAGTCTGCGCTGAATTTTGTAGAAGTTTCAAACAATCTAGTGTTCAAATGTCTCCTCCTTGACACCGCCTCAGAGGCCTGTAGCGGATAATGCTGCAGTGATGGAGACAGGCCGCCGTGCTTGGAGCCAGAACTAAACAGATCAATACTGCACCAGCGCGTGATTGCGCGCGCAGTGCATGCGCAACATAGTGGTCCATACCCGAGTAAGACAACAGCACAACTAAATGCTTCAAGACCTTCAGTCATGCGAGGACTGTATCTGGTTAGAGAGGCGAGGGGGTGAAGTTCAGATCAAGTGAAGGCCACTTGCGCTTGTCTCCGCTGAGACCTTCAATTTGCATTCAGAAGACGTTTTACGTTTCTTTCCTCTGTTCAAACAGCGTAGGCATATTTCTGTAAACTTCTGACCATGGACCGGCGGGACACACGCAAGTTTCAAACAAAGTTTACAGATGAAATAAACAGATAAACAGCATTAGTCGTTTTGCATTGTGAAGCTTTCTTTGAGAAAACCGGAGGAGAACGAAGAAGGAAGAATTTATAAAAATGGCGTTGATGTGGAAGCTTTGAAAGAACCCAACTTAAGACAATAAATTCTGACAGCTAAAGGGTGTTACGTTTGGAAGAAAGAAAGAAGAAACAAAGCAAGGAAGAAAGAAAGAGGACCACCGGTTTTTCATTGGCGCCTCGTTAGTAGTCGAGATAACTGACACCACGCAGCTTTGCCGCTGATATCCCCGCTTCCCTACTGTTGCTTGAAACACACCGCCAGGGGACACGACGAAGTGAGGAGAGCTTATGCACGCCGCGTGTTTGTTTTGCTGCGTATCACGTGCTCTTATTACCTGCTGGCTTTGCAGAAGCTGCCTTATCTCGCCGCTTTGTGCTATTGATAGGTTTGACGTCATCTACAGACGTGCTTGCGTGAGTGTCACCAGAGTCATCTCGAGCGTTTAAGCTGCGTGCAGCTGACCATTTCTCTCTCCCTCCCTTTGTGCGTGTGTGTGTTAGGAAGACTGTGTGTATGAGAGAGAGTGTGTGTATGTTTGTGTGTGTGTGTGAAATAAAGATGCCCGCGCATTCGTAAACACAGTAATTAATGCATGATATATATGTTTATGCATGAGTGTATATCCATGAATGAAGAGGGCTTTAGCCACATTGATATTCACTTCGTACAGCCGTCAAATCGCACGGCGCGCGTTTTTATTTAAATTTAAATAGTTACTCTTCGTGTCTTATGACGCAGCAGTCATCATATGGTGTGTCCCATTTTGATACAAGCCAGAAGAATCTTGAAATACCGGCTGGAGCAAGTGTTGGAGGGAAGACACCTTGACGAACAAAAACTGTTAACCGCCCTCCTTACACCCAGTGGGTAAATCCCTCGAAGTAAATAGAGCGCTTGCATACTGCTGAAGTCTTGTGACACCAATATGCGAAACCAGCTCGAGAAATCCCCGCTTTCCCCTTATGGAGTTCTAACGACGATAAAAGAAATCACAAAAATCTGAATTTATTCGAACTACTCTATGTTATTGCATGCTTTTTCCTTACGTATTTAATCTACTGTTTCTTTTATTCTTTCCACTTCCGGTTTTTGTTTGTTTCCCATTTTCCTCCCAGCGTCCCCTCTTCTTTATTTCCTGTGCTTTCCATGCGGTGCTTTAGCACAGATAAGTGATTTCTCTACTTCTTTGGCTGTTTGTGTGTTCTGTCCTGATGAAGGGTTAGTGCCGCGAAACGTCAACTGTATATTTGTCACATAGGTTGGCTGGTCAGTTTTTTTGTCAACGCCATTTTTATACGCCAAAGTTGGAGTCACTTGTTTAATCTTTGCTTTAAAAATCATAGTATCCTTTCTGGCTTAAGGCACTTTAGCATCTCTTGAGCAGTATATGGCAGATAAACCAGTGGACGGGACAGGGTTTACTACATGGCAGACGAGCGTAAATTTCAAAAGAATTTCCTTTGTTCTCAAGAGACACGTCACTCCTCTCCAAAATTGCGGACTATCGGCAAAACTGCAGTACTTCTCTAAACTAGCCTGTCCTAAATGTTCTAGTATCCCGTTTGTTTACCGTGTCCCAACATTGCCTGTTATCCTTGGAAACCAAGGCAGGTTCCTGACGAGAAAGAATAGATTTTTTTTAAAGGAAGAAGCCAGGGTTGCGTGTCACTGACCCGCAACGTACGTTGAGGCAAAGATTAAACAGACCCATTTCTTGCGTAGACGACAAAATTTGGATGGCAGGGAGGAATGCGTTTCACTGTGTTTTGCGCAGTACTTGTTTGCAAAAGTTTGTAATAATTCAATCTGAGACATTTAAGATACCAGCAGAAACACGTACAGCGTGACTAGAGTCTCGTGTTTTCCATGTTGTTCCTTCTTCCTTGTTCCTTGTCGCGATCGTGGATATATGGATGGTTTATAACATCGCAGCTTCCTGTCACTGGCTGGCGACTGGACAAAAATTAAGATAAATTGCTCTAACATCGCCGTTTTGTCCCAACCACTGTGAAGTGGACAGAAAACAGGATAATTTGCTATTACAAATGGCAGTTTCCTCTCGCCGCCAAGTAAGTGGACAGAAATTATGGTACCTCGGCGCAGCAAGTCTTTGTTCGTGCCACACCGCTGGAACCGCATGTCAGACAGGCGCTCTTTGGCTTCCTTGGAAGAAAAGTCTAGCCTGGGCGATTCTGTCGTGCGCCCGCACTCGCGCACGCGCGTGTATGTGTGTGTGTGTTGGGGGGGGGGTCTGTTCAATGTTTTATGTCGAGTCACCAAAAGCTATATCAAAGGGGAAAGGAAGGGAGGTAGTGATGGCGATGAAAACAGATGATAGCAGAGTATCCGGACAAAGCTCCGGACAACCAGCTGACCAAAAGTGTGCGACACTGTGAGTGGGGGCGGACGCCACTAATGGAATGCCGATGACAAGTGACCAGGTCTTTGTCCTGAACACCACGTCTTCTTCTAAAGTTCATTTCGGGCCTTGGACTGGTTGTGGTTTAACAGCTTTACCATTGCAACAGCGATTCAGGTCGTTGAAAGAACATTAACAACATTCATCAAGATGCCAGTGTACATTTAAACCTACAACAACAATGCTTCATAAAAAGGAAAGACTAGTTTACGGTCGTTAATGGAGAGTAAGCAACAGGTTTTTCGTTTACGGGATACATCCTTCAAATCAACGTTTGTCAGCTGGTCCCCCAAACAGATCAAAATCTGGCGTTGCAGAAGACCACGGTTATCGTGCTTAGCACTTGTTCTGAGTTTTCTTATGGGTTGTCGTCCTCACAATGTAATCATGTCCAGCCGTCAGATATAGTTCGTCCTCATGATCTTCCCCAACTCCCCTCCGCTACTTTCCCACTCAACGAGATAAGACGATAGAAGCAGCAGGTTGTAGCAAATGCTGTTTACAAGCGTTTAAAACTTATTACGAAAAGAAAAATAATATGGCGTACAATTTAACGTAGTCATGACGCAAACACTAGTCTGGGGGTCAAAAGAAATGAATGCGTGAGTTTAGCTATGAAGTGAATGTACGGATAGCTCCAAAGGTTAGTTTTCAATGACACTTGCTCAGGTTGCAGTTCTCTGACAAGCATCTTAAGTCTCTCCTAAATTTAACGCCCTCTTTATTGGCAAGCAGCGAACCTGTCTCTCCAATTACCCAGCCTGGATTACCGCGCATCACTTAAGTAAAATGCGTTGAAAGTATTCGTCCAAGTATAGGCCTAGATACTTAGCATTTTCAGGGACGAGGGGGGTAATTGTTGCTTAACGTCCAGCCGCAAACTATGTGCATATCAGGATGGTGTTGCTTAGACAAAGTTTACGTGCTGCCACACGTGGGACTGATGGCGCAACACGGGCCTCAGACCCACCGTCACATTATACGGACACCGGGCCAACCAGTCCTAGTACTGTTCCCTGTAGTGCCAGGCGTCTGGCAGGGCAGCTACTAGACTGCCAATTTATTAAGTCTGAGGTATGACTCGGCCGGGATGCGAATCACCGACCTCCCGCCTCGGAAGCGGACGCCTTAACCACTAGACCACCGAGGCAGTCTGGCATTTTCAGGGGCATTATCTTAGACTCCAATAGGTAATAAGTACCTTCTTTTTAGTACCGTAGCTAATTATGTAGGGGACTAGCAGTGTCGATAGGGATATTAATTTACACCAGTTCGCATGCCTAAGTTTTAGTCCCCGATGACAGATGATCGAATATATGAAGGCCATGGTTTTAAATCACGATTTTCTTTTCACCCAAAACAAAAAAGCAAACAAACAAACGAACAAACTGATGGGTAATTTTTAGTTTGAATATTTCATTTCAATGCTTGCGGTTTTAACTAGTGCGTCCTCGTTGTCGTGGTTACAAAGCTGAAACGACATCTGCAAGCATATCAGTCTTTCTCTACCTCTCAGGCAAAAACAAGGAGGAAAATTTAGCAGACTGCACGATATTACAGCGATGACAGGTGCCTGTTTTCTGATGTCTTCAAGAGTCCGTAATACATGCTCGCAACAGACCACCGCACACAGAGACGGCGGGTCAGTCGCTTAATAAGGTCAAAGTTCAGGGTTGACGACTTTTATCGGTTCATTAAAGCGCTTTGAGACTTTTACTGTCGATCATGTTTGACACGTGTCAAAGGGTAGGTCTCCATCCCCGCACTCTGAGCCATTTCTTCTCCCATCCAGGCCTCCCAGCAAGCCTACCGTGCAGCTGTCTCAATAGCAAAATCAGTGTCTAACATGTCAAAGGTCATTTAGGGAGCAGGCGCTTCTCCTGCTGGGGAGATGAGGTCATAATACTAAGCTATCCACTGACATATTCACCGAACTTCCCTGCAGCAAGATGGTTACCGACACTGTGCCAGCTATACTGGCTTGTTAAACTTTATTAACTGCCATTGTTTTCAGTACGCAGCGTGGTGCAAGAAGGACACCACAGAGAGCTGAACGCCTGTCGCTATTTGGCTCAGGTCATGAACAGTGCCATGCTATCGCAATCTGATGGAAGGTAGATTAATAAATAGAAGAGGGAAAGAAAACGAAACAAACAAAGAAAAAGAAACAAAGAAAAGAAAAAAGAATGAATGAATGGAAGGAAGAAATAGAATGAATAAATGAAACAAACGAAGAAAAAAATCACCAAGAACAATAAACTTAAGGCTAGGGTACATGCGCCAGTTTCTGAGTAGGCTAGATCAGGAGTGAGCTGGAAATGTGAGAACAGTAGACGCTTATAAAGGCTTTAAAGAAAATAATCTTTCTTCGATCACCTCCTCTTTCTAGCAATTGTTTTCTGTGCTCTTTTGCTTGCGTGTTTTTTCTCGAGCCTCTGCTGTGATATCCTTCTTATAATTCCCTTTTCTTGCGTGTGTACTTAAAGGGTCCGTTTAGTGAGTCTTGTCTCCCGCCTTCCCTCTACCGCGCCGAAGTATCAGCTTACACGCCACCCAGCGGAATGAAATAACTGCAGACGTGCTGAAACACGAAGTAGGATACATTTCCGCTGTTGAGACAGTCGGAGTAGGCATGCCACACTCTCTGCCTAGTCCTCCGCCTAACATCGCTTAAAAGTGCCCCAAGAGCCCCCCCCCCCCTTTCCCTGTATTCGCTACGTTGCTAGCTTTCATGAGGCCCTAGATAGGTTATTAATTCTTTTGTTTATCCTAGTTCTGAGCAGGCTAGATCACTTTACTGTTGCTTTGTTGCAGTCTTGCTTATGTCTTCATACCCCATTGAAAAAAATGAAATGAACAAGTGAACAGAAGTTTTTCCCCTCCAGCTAACGCGAGAGATAAGGGTTATGTCCTCAAAAGAAAACTATACCCTACTCCCTAGTCCCGCCGTTCTCAGTCCTACAGCAGCTTGGCGATGCTCCACCGATAACCTTGCGATACGGAGTCGGCTGACATAGCGCCTTTGATGTCTTCTGCCGCTGGCAGTCGAAAATGGTATCTCTGACTTGAGCGTCAGAAGAAACCATCCTCACGCCTTTTATGCTCGTCCTGAGTGTTTCAGCCCATTGTGCTGTCCGTTAGACGTTTAATGATGAGAATCGCCACGCCTCGTCGACCAAGTAAGCACTGATAACGAGTGTAAGACGAGGTCTAGCAGTTCCGAGTTCATCAGTCGGAAGTCCGTCAGCGGATCGAGTTGCTCGCTCTGCAGTTAGTCCTCGGACGTCAAATGTCGACCCTATGTCTGCGGCGCTGTTCACCTCCTTGATATAGGTAATCGGAAGGATCAGACGAATTAAGTTCTCTACGCAGACGGAAAGGAAGACAAATATATTTCTGTCATGCCGACGAAGACAAGGGACACCGACTTAATTAAACTGCAATTGTCCCTATTTATTACAGTAAGTCGTGTTCCAATCTGACGCTTGTGTACACATCTGGTAAAGGTAGTACCGGGTGGAAAAACAAAATCTGAAGCTCATCGGGATGTGTGAGGATCAACTATAGTTATAAATCAAAGAGAACGGAGTGATCTAAAACCTAGTCGACAAGATTTGTGTGTCTGCCTACTGTAGTGACTGGCTTATTGGAAACGAATGGTCCTTGCAGACATTATACGTTGTTACCAATACACTATGCACGCAGCCTCACTTAAAATGTATTCGTAGTATGCATGCAAACTCAAAATACACTATGCACGCAGCCTCACTTAAAATATATTCGTAG
>SMGT01010715.1:215844-231925 GCA_004794575.1 Lanistes nyassanus | reverse complement strand
TAACCACCTTGTACGGTGTCTTTGTATAGTGACACAAGTAACATGCACCTTGTACGGTGTCTTTGTACAGTGACACAAGTAACATGCACCTTGTACGGTGTCTTTGTATAGTGACACAAGTAACCACCTTGTACGGTGTCTTTGTACAGTGACACAAGTAACATGCACCTTGTACGGTGTCTTTGTACAGTGACACAAGTAACATGCACCTTGTACGGTGTCTTTGTTTACCCGTTGTGGCTTAACCGTCACCTTTCCATTTGCATGCAAGGGGGGAAATGCCACCGGAGCCCTCACTGACGTGATTCGCATACCGCGCAGGTGCAAAAGGGCACACAAAACAGACAGGAATTTTAAAGAGGGGTATTGAAGGCATGAGAGGGGGATTGCCAAAGGTGTGCATGGAAACATGAGAATAGACCATCCCAGTCTTCGAACCCCCTACCATGCAAGATGTGGAGCACAGCAACGGTGTGTGCGCCGTCCCGTGGCGTAACACAGACTGTGTAGTGGTATCGCTGTCATCAGAATGAGGAGGGGTGGGGTGGAGTGACTGACAGAACTGCAACAAGATCACAGGCTTTGTTTTCTAACTAATAACGTGCGAATGTCCGTAAGGGTTTAGCGAACAGTTGGTAAAGGTCTTTCTTTAGTGCGTCTTAGTCTGGCTTTCCTTAACCGAACGACACACTCGGAATCCACGTTCTCCGTGTCAGAAAGCACTTCACCAGGAGCGCGAGCTGCAGAGTCATGCGACGTACGACGAGAATCCAAAAGTAGAAGACCTCACTTCACGCGGCCAGGATTCTCTACCCCCCCCCCTCCTTGGCCCGTGGCCATTTCTGGCCGAGAATGAGTCACCGCCGCACAATAGTAACTTCTTTTTAATAGCTGCAGTCGACTAAAGTTCCATACAGGAACTGCGTCACAGCGAATTGAACTGATCGAGAATGAAGGAGAAATACATTGATGCGCTGACTGGCGTGGTCTGTATGGCCTGGCCTGGGTGTGAAAGTCGATTCCGATATCCCAACGTTAATCGCTGAAATGGCAGTGTAATCAACGCGTATCTTTTAAAACGGATTTATTCTCAGAAACTTGTTTCTGGGAGAGAAATCCACATGCAATCCAAAAACAAAAACATCAGGAAAACCTAGAAATAGAACACTTGTAGTTGAAACTTTCGTATCTACATCTCAGTGTTATCAATATACACTTGATCAGCAGTCCAGAACACGGCAACGCCGCCAGTTGATACAAAGGAATATTGTATCAGACGTCAGCAAGCCAGTCGTATGGTCTAGTACCCCTGAGATACTGTCAGATCGACTTCCTGAAGGGTCATACTTGGGGTCAGTGGAGACAGTAAGATAGCCAGCTGGCTCGTGCTGCAATATCCTGCCGGGTCTAGCTCGACCGTGACAAAGCTGTGGCACAACACGCCAGTGTACTGTGCTGCTCGTGCGCATATTTTGTTTATCTGTGCGAATGTTTGTCAGTCTGCACCTGTAGCCATCAGCAACTCACTCTGTTCGACAACAGGATGATTTAGGAAAGATTAAAGACGGCTCCACACTGTTCGACAAAATATTTGCAACAGTAGACAGATTTTTCGCACGACTTCTTAACGAAGCTGCGTAAAAATTTACGCCTGCTAAGAAAATTTGATCTGGCTTAAAAAAAAGACATTATGCAGTTTTGAATTTTAAAAATTGCATCGTAATCGTAATTGCAGACGGTTGAACTACTTTCTCTATCATTGTTTTTAATCAACGCGCCGTTCAAATCGTGCGAAACCGCCTTGAAGCCAGATCTAAAAGCTCGGCAAAATGCAATAAAATAACAGCGAAGAACCTGTTAACTGTCCATCAGCCTGTCGTAAATGTGATTTTGATTTTTTTTTTGCATTAAAAATATTAATCTTCTTTGCACGCTCAGATTTTCAGTACAGGCAGTCAAACATGTGGACCCAAAACGCTGGTTGTGTCCTTTATGGCAGGGAATCTTGCTGTTGCAATGAAAATAGGCCCTTAAATCTGTTGTTGGTTTTTACATTAATGAATGAGGTACACTTCAGCTTCATTGTGACTACTGGTTTGTGCTTAGCACGCGTAGCGCGTGCAGTTCAATTCTTCTGGGCAGCATAGACTCTATGTACCACGACGGTGCAAGAGATCAGAGGTTGTTAGTATCTGATCGCGTTACATAGAGCTGTGTGCAATGAAGTCGTCATGTTTGTCGGGAGCAAGCACCGATCAAACCAAAATAGTTGCGTCTGGAAGACACGAAGACAGGCTTTTAAATTTTAATGTGTTCACGTACATAAACGTATCAGTTTTCTTGGCCAATGTCACATTTTGGTCCCCCATCATACAGGTACGTAATTCACCCAAAGGCATGGCCTACAGCGTGACGCACATGAAAAATTAGAAAGACACCTTAGAGCTGGGACTAATGAGCCATTAAGCGTAGCCATTCACGTGGAATATCTCGAAACGTGACTGACTAGCAAACCCTGAACCTGAAACCTACAGGTTTTCTAAACAGAGCTGGGCAGGGCTACTCTGACAAGCACAGAAAGGGGAGGGCCAGGTAAACTATCTGTCCAACGACAGCGACCGACTAGGGACCTGACTGAAGCTATCAAGTGACACATTATGACACTTTTCAAGAAGGCTGTAAAGTGACTGGTTTTCCTGATATCCTTTTAGTGGCCGAGCATTGCACAGCAGCAGTACTCACCTCGTTATCCACTTTCTATGCGTTTGCCATTTTGAGTGCATGCATACCCAAGCGTTTGTTTACATGCTTCTGCGCACGCGTCAGTCTATATTTGTCATGTACGCGAAGGGGGTGGGATGGGGACAAAGAACCGAAGAGATGGAGGTGGAGAAGTAGAAAAAGCTAATAAAACGAAAGAACGCATAAATTATGTTTATTTCTTTCTAGGATACAGACAGAAGTAGGAACAAAGATGAGATTGGAAAAGGGGGAAGACAATATCAGTACAGGTAGTCAGAAAGTAGAGAGAGGAACAGATTAAGGAACACGTAATATTTTTTTAACGATTTTCTTTAAAATACAATTTAATAAAATACAATACAATGCAGTGCGGTGCAGTGTTATTCAATGTCCACTAATTTTAAATTAATGGAAAATTTTCTTTACAACAAAGCTTTAAAGAAAAGAAATGCCGAATCATGCTTGTACCACGCTGTTCCTAGGAGGAAATCTCAGGCTGACAGAAAAGTAAATG
Source organism: Lanistes nyassanus (assembly GCA_004794575.1). Taxonomy (NCBI): domain Eukaryota; kingdom Metazoa; phylum Mollusca; class Gastropoda; order Architaenioglossa; family Ampullariidae; genus Lanistes; species Lanistes nyassanus. The sequence goes on along the minus strand of SMGT01010715.1, from coordinate 228,669 downwards.
TTAAATAGTTTAGCATAGCTCACGAGTTGCCCTTAATGTTCGTAGACTGTTCTCAGCATTATAAAGATAATCCTTGGATTGTGCGTCTAGCAATACAGAAGAATCATGACATAAAGATTATATGAACAAACTCACCAAACCGTAAGGAGACAAGGTGAAGAGGATTTATCCCCGTATTAGCACATGTCTCTCATTCCTTTCAAACCCTCAGAACAACGTGTTTGTTCGTGTAGATTCTTTGGAGGTTTTCCCCCCAGGGCTACCCTGTTGTCCTTGTCTTCCACATTTATTCTAAGAAATATCAGTGGCATATTAACAACCACGGATTTAACCTGAGGTACTAGCAGTTATCTTAAAAATCGAAGGTTAGATAAAATCACATGTGGTGTCTTCAGCCCTTTTGAGATATTGTATGTCAAGCACTACTCGCGCTTCAAAGAAACCTTAAACACAAAGTTGCCATTATAAGGTACTCACTAGAACAGTTAACGGCGTAAGCTGGCAGGGGAAGTGAGTATTTATGTTCTCTTCACAACAATTCAAACTGGAAATATTCAAAGTGGATCAGAACTATATTTGCATCTATAAAAATCAATTTAATCACCTAGTTTTTCTTCTTTTTTTACCGAAGAGGCACTTTACGTACCTTGCCAAAACAAATGCACTCGGAATGAACTGTCTTAACGGAAAATGTTTTTATCACAACTTTTCCAAGACCACGCAGTCCTCAAGCGAATACGAGAGACACCAGACAGTCGGAATGTATAGATTAAGCGGAAAAAGTTTGCAACATACATCCTGCTGCAGTCATTTGGTTATACAGCTTGAAGGTGTTGCTGTTGTCTCATGCTAGTGCACGTGGACTACATTGTTTAGGGGGGAAAACGGTTAGGGTGACCCTTTCAACAACATTGGAGGTGAGTAGCACATGCGGAAATCTCTTACCCCAAACTATCATATCGCTCACATTATGCGGCTGTTAACCTATCGCATGCAACTAATTCACAGTGAACTTTGAGTGCACTGTGCACCGTGTCGACACTTAGACTGAAAATTCTCCTGAAGTGTTTGCACCTTCACTTCATTGCTCTTACCTCTCGCCGTAGGCCGCCCCACGACGCTGAAACGCGCTCACCCCAGTCTCTTGGACGCGTCCACAGATAACGGCGCCGTGTTTGAGTATCTGCCCAGACCAGACAAGATACGTAACAACCATCCAGCCCCCACTTCCGGCTTTGCGTCACCGGGCTCGATATACAATCAACGGTAGCTTAGCGGCCAGTGTTTGTGTACCACGTGCCGCTCTTCTACAGCGGTTAGACACCTGTCGAGCGTTTCCTTTATTACCTTCTTCATGCAGTCGTTGCTCTTCACGTCTTCCATTTTTTGGAGGGAGGGGGGAGAGATGAGAGGGTCGACGGAGGGAACTCCGTTAGTTGGGGTTATTATGAGTAATCTACGATCAGATTTTGATGATTAATTAACTGGGTCTTCTGTTATTTATTGCTTTTACAATTTGTTTAATTTTTTCCATTCTATTGGAAGTAGTCGTATTTATAACGTTTTTTGGACATGCTGTAAATGTTTCTTTCTTTCTTTCTTTCTTTCTTTCTTTCTTTCTTACGATCGTAAGGCCCGTTCACCGCGAGGTTTTATGAGCAGAAGTTCACGACTGTCCATGCAGCCCGGCCCAGATGGAGAAGATCTTATTATTTCCGTGATGAAAGAAGGGTTATATCTTTATGAATGCTGTGATAACTTGAAAAAGAAATTAAGCATGAAAATCTGCGGGGGCCTAAGCTTTAATTTATTTCGAACTCACAAACCAAAGAAAAAACAAAGCTTGGGCATCTGAACTAGTTTCCTTTAGCGATAATCTATGCAAACGTATTCTTTTCTGACGATAATGACAAAGAAAAAAAAAGAAAGTGTAAGACAGACAGACCGACAGACAGAACAAGGAAAAGGTTGCAACAACTGCGGAGGTGTAATGACCCTCCCCCCCCCCCATTATGGTAAAAGAGATAAGGGCGGCGATAAGAAAGCTGTACATACAGACGTTACCGAGCTACCCTCGACTACAGTGCGTTTGTCGAGGGCTCGAGCCAGTCGGTGGGCAGAGCACAAGGTCGCCTCCGCTCTCAATGGCTTCAGTCGGTGTCCCACTCCTAAGACCAGACGCCAGGACCCGACAGCCAGTGCAAGTTTCACACCGACAGAAGTAGCTTCAGCGGCAGGAACATGGGCGTGTTGCTGTTGATAGAGCAAGTTGCTTTTTCCAGCTTTTGGGGAGGTGGCGGTGGTGAAAGTATGTGGAAGGCGGGGGGGGGGGGCAGTGACGTATGAAGATAGACTGACGTCACAGCTACAATGATAGTATTTTCCCTTTTACAGCAATGTTGTTTTATGTGCTAATGAAAACCTTACCTGGTAAATGAAATACTTGCCCTTGTATTTGCTAATCATCTTGTAATGATCGAGTACGCCGTTCTTTGAGTGAAAATGCCTGATGCACCATTTAAAAATGTTGAATTTTAGTATACAATGATTCTTAAAGTCCTTTCCCTTTTTTTGAATTCTTTTTCGGTCGGTGAAGATTTTCTCAGACAGCTTTGTATGGTAATGTGACCCCTGGAGCTTGGCCGACCAGCCAGAAATTTAGTAATATATCATTTGTCTTCCCAGCGACTGTAAATAACATGTACCAGTTTTTCAAAGGCAGTTGTAAATCTGATAACAGAGGGCTGTGTCTTGTCCCTGGTGCATTCAGCACTCACTGTCCCCGTCTCTGTCATTAATCTGGTTCTACTTTTTTTCATCTGTCGCTTTCATTAGCCGCAGAAAGGTTACGAGAATTTTCTTAGGCTTCTTTCTAGATTGTGACATTTTAACGTTATTCTTTGATGTCATAAAGTCTTCTTCGAGATCTGCCTTCTATGTTGTGGAAATATCCATATAGCCGTGTTCCTTCTTAAATATGTTGTGACAGTATTATGTACAGCTGTTTCTTCTTATATATGTTGTGGCAGCATCACGTAACCTGTTTTTCTTCTGTCGGAAAACCCATAAAACAAACCATATATCTTCAAACAGTATTCCTTGCCTGTTGGTTAGGCTTAATTTAAGCCTGTCATACCATCTGCTCCAAGACTGCCTCGGTGTTCTAGTGGTTAAGGCGTCCGAGAAATAAGAAATAAGAAATAAGAACCTCAGACTTAAAAATTGGCAATCTAGTAGCTGCCCTGCCAGACGCCTGGCACTACAGGGAACAGTACTAGGACTGGTTGGCCCGGTGTCAGTATAATGTGACTGGGTGGGACTGAGGCCCGTGTTGCGCCATCAGTCCCATGTGTGGCAGCAGGTAAACTTTGTCTAAGCAACACCGTCCTGATATGCACCTAATTTGCGGTTGGACGTTAAACAACACATACCCCCCCACCACCACCATCTGCTCCGTTAACCATGTCCTTTGCTTACATTTTCCACCTTGTTGGTTTTAGACTGCACTTGTGAAAAATCTTTGTGAGTTATGTATAATCAAAAAAGAGTAAAATTTTAACACACGCACCCGTGCGACGCACATGCTCACATGCACGCACGCACTTACGTGTGGTCAGAGCAAATTATGCAGGTATGAAATAAGAACCGGTTGTCCTTGTTCCTACAAGCAGGAGGAAAATAGGCTGAGGAAAATAGGCTGAGTCAGTCATGTGTGACTGCGCGCTGTCACCCTGCGAGAACACAGCCCGTCTCCACTGGGGTTCTGACTGTTCTCTGACGACTAACGACACAGAGGTACTAACGCAGTCTGCTTTTAGACTTCGAAAACCCGGATGGTATCAGCGATGCAAATCAACATTGAGAAGAAGAACCTGTGATTTATGTCGCTGTTTCTGTAAATAACCTATGGGTGACCACGGATTTAAGATTTTGCTTTTTTGTGGAGCCTATGAAAACCGTATTACAATAACTTTGATATGACGAAATGAATGAATAAACTTTGCTCAACCAAAAGAAGTATGGTTGGAATACATATGCCGTATGTTTGTGCTGATGATAGACTTGCTGTGCTGGCGCCAAAGTAGAAAGTTCGAGTTTTTGTCTGAGCAAACCGACGTACAGCCTGCAATGACGGAACAAGGAAAAATCAATATCGATGAGAATGAAGAGACGAAGACGAACCAGACAATCTTACTACGGAACCCAACAGGTCACGTGACATTGCGTCTGTGACGAAACGCGCTGCAAGTCTTAACATCCATTAAAAAATTGGCATGAAATTTTCTCCTGCATGGGTGATCTCTTTGGCCTTCTCTTTAAGCACACTTTCAAAACATTGAAAAAATTTTATACGGCTAACAAATAAATGCAATTCTAGGCAGCAGGGTGAGGTTTCCATTTGCTTCATTGGTCTTGGTTTTGTTAGCTGATACCACTGAGCTGTTGCCTTGCTGGACTTTGTAAACAGCAATTTTATTCGTACATACGTAATATTATGGGTCACACACGGGAGCTGACTGGGTTGAATAAAGCAGTCGAAAGAAACTAGTCACCCATTTGCAGCAAAGCATAATTAGGAATATGTTCATTCAGCTAGATAGAATAATTGTGACATGGGCATATTTCAGGAGATAAATTTCTCTTCGAAATTTGACTCAAATTTTAAGGTGCGCAGTTGGATAATTTCCTTAATTACGACTGCTTTCATCTGACTTGGGTCAACTTATGAACCCCGTACGAGAGAGTCGTAGGCATGAAACTTGCTACAGATTACACTCGTGGTCGCCATCTTGCATACACCAACGGTCAATCCTGGGTAGTTGATGCAGAGATTTAATTTACCGATGTCAGGAAAGTTCACGCCCGATGGAGATTTCGAAATTACCGACGTACGTTGCTGGGACAAAGCTCACGATGTAGCAGAGACCTGAAGTGTGGAGGGCTGAACACCTGTCTCTGGGTTTTATGGGAAATGTGGAGATTTGTGGTTTATCTCGTCAAGAAACTGTCCAGTTTCATGTGCATGTCCGTGGCGCCACTGCATGCTTTAAGATCTTTTTCCAGGTTAGAAAGAATTGTTACGTGGCCTTGTCAGCTAAGGCTGTCGTTCAAACAAATGCGGACTTAAGCCCATGTTACACGATCCACTTCACATACAGCTGCAGACTACTTTTTTTATAGTGGATGAAATGGATCCTCAGGCCAACAAGCAACCACGTTCAACCACATATATTGCCTCGCTCCGCGTCAATCATGCAAGTAAAATTGGTCGTGTGGCCAAGTCTTAAGGTACTGTAGCTGTGTAGTGTTATGAACTGAAGCTTATTTTTAGACCGTGACCGCATTACCATAATCGTACACCGCCACAAATAGTTATAAAAGCGAAAACGGCATTCTAAAATCTAAACTAGCGTCTTACCTCAGACGACTTTAGACAACAATATGCAATACATTTAAATATTTTTAAAATAATAAATTCAGAAAGAAAGATTAAACAGCTGTTTATTGCAATGCATAGACTTCTGAACGCAGACTTTCGCTTCCTTGGCTACCGAAGTTTATGGTTAGCATTAAATAATGACATAAGTGACAAGAGTGCATGCAGCTGTGATGGCACTTATAAATGTGTCTCGAGCTTTTCCTGTCACATTTCGACGAGTAAATTTCGCCAGTTTTGAGGGAGAGTGTGCTTTACGTCCTCGTGTGTCGCCTACACGAGGCAGCATAGAGTCAAGAGAAGATGGTGATAAATTTAGTCGTGCTTGCAGCCAGAGTGTTTGCACAGAGTGACTCACCCGGCTGTATTTCATCTTTTTTTCCCTTCGCCATATGTATACTTGCACTGATACTATCTCTTCAACTGCACAGAAGACGAGCGAGAAGAGTATGCACCGCTTTTTTGTGAGGACCTGTCGAACGGCCATGAAGCTTCACCTTTAGATGTCGTAGGACTACCGAACAGCTACACTATGAAAAGCACCTCGATACATTTCACATTTAGTAGTCGACCTGGCTAAGGTCGGGTGAAGTCTGTTGAGATTGTGCTAGGCACTTTTTCGAGATGCCTGCCTAGATAAGCATGGACGATGGACCGGTTCCCGCTGTTTTCTTTCGCTTTAATGACGTATTGAAGACGTCACAGTTCTTGTTATTACACTCCACCTGAGCGCCAAGGTCCGGATTCCTCTGCCAAGATCACGAATCTCGTCAATCCACGCAGGTGCTAAGTGGATCAGACCATGCCGTGTCGTTCTGTTTCCTAAGCAAAGCCCCAGGAAGTGGATCACGCTCTATTAACGGTTCTGTGTACGTCACACACCTTTCCTACCCCTGCTCCACCCCTAAGTCACAGTAGAAGGTCTAAGTATGTACAAGCGTGCGCGGCATATTTGCACTAGCTCCTTGACAACCAATAAAATATAGCTATAGTTTTTCCCACTACTTAAAGTGGATGCACAGATAAAAATATAAATTTTTCAAGCTGGATAATGATAAATGAAGTGGTTCTCCTGTCCCACCCCACCCCACATCTTCTCCCCCGAATATTTGAGATGTGTCATTTTGTGCTTGTCTTATAGACTTTGTTGGGGGTGGGGGATAAACAGCCGCAGTCTGAAATTTGTCGAACAAAGTACACTAATTGCTTTAAACGGGAGTTGACGATAGATGTACTTGACGACTTGAGGAAGGGGTGTAAAAGTCTGTTCGAAGTACGTTGATTATTTCGATAAAGAGGGTCCGGGGTGAAAGTAAAAACACCTGCATTAGTACAAATGGTGCGAAAACCCGGACCTTGTACCGATCAACGACACGCGGAAAGCAATATAAATCCTATTAATTCCTCTTTGTTTTTCAGAGAGGTGGACAGGCAGGTAGGCAGAGCGATTCAGATTCTGTATAATTAAATAGGTCATTGGTCCTGACCATGTTCACTATGACGGCCGGCTGGACGGACGGACGGACAGACAGAGGGGCGGACGGACGGACAGACAGAGGGGCCGACGGACGGACAGATGGACAGAGTTCACCGATCAAGTTGGTGACTTTCTGTCGAGCTTTGCCGCAATACATAACATTTCATAAACTGTGATTCTTTTGTGTGATCTCAACAAGTAGATATAAGTGTAGCTTTGGTGGTGGTGGTGGTGGTGGTGGTGGTGGTGGAAGAACGGGCAGCAACAGCAATAATCAAAGTAATAACAGTAATAGGATTAAGCGAAGAAGAAGAAACCGAAAACTGAGCGTAGTAGTAGCTGCTTCTGCTGCTGCTGCTGCTGCTGCTGCTGCTGCTGCTGCTGCTGTTGTTGTTGTTGTTGTTGTTGTTGTGGCTGTTTGGGGAGGGGGCGAAAACCGAAGGAGAGGCTACAAGAAGTGATGGCGCGGACTGTTTCGATCAGTGTACCGGTGTTTCGTGTCCCCGGTCTGCCCCAAACTGTCTTGCATCGGTCCTTTGACACAAGCATCGGAATCGGCCTCTTGCTGCTACACCAGCTACGTCTACCACACACGCACCCCTCCATGGCCCACCCTCGTGCCTCCTTCTACAACTTCCTCCCCGCAATACTGACTCATCAGTGTTGACGACAGTCGGACCAGGCATTAGCCAGCCCTCCCGGTATGGTGCCAAAAAATCCTATTGCTTTTTAATCTGTCGTTTTCCTTTTGGTGGTCCTATAAATATCTGTTGTGTTGACTTTGACTGGCGTCGTCTGAAAAGAAATAAAAGTACCTTGTGATATTTTTGGCTCCACCTTTTTTGCGGATCGTTTCGCTGCCAGCTAGTCCTTTCTGTACAATAAACCCAATAGTTCCAGATTCAAAACCCACATAAAGAAAACATGGCTTGGTGTTTTATAACGTAGGTTGTCCAGCAAGTTTAGGCCTGGTCATAAGGTGTTTTTCCAGCTGCGAGTTTGATTTACAACGGGAAAGATACAGTCTTTATAACCGCAAGGAAAATGTGATTTGCATTTTCATCAAAACTTGGTCCAGAGCTCCGAGCAGATGTTACTTTCTTTGCTACCTACTCAAAACGACTGTTTACTGCGTTGTGTCAGTAGAAATGGCAATAAACGTGTTTTGTACACAGCTGGTTTATTTCTTCACTGGACTTGCATGGTCGCACCGTGCGAGAGCAGCATAACGAGACAGTTTGATTATGAGAGTGTAGCACAATCATAAACGTGTATGACAGACTGAGACATGACGCTCTGAAATCAGAACGGCTCAGGCGTTACTAAGCCATTTGGCTGGGTGGGTCATTACTCTGTTATATAATTCTTTTTCCCAGTTTCTGACCCGCGAGGCGCACACTAAGGCGATCCATTCGACATTCGACAAGCAGAGGTTGGTTTGTGTTGTGGGGGTGGGGGTGGGGTGGGGTGGGGGAGGGTGGGTAGAGGAGTAAGACCGGTGTTGGGTGAAATCGTCGCAATAGTGTTACGTCATTTCAAGAACATGCGCACTAAACGCATTGAAGGTAGCAGCCGTCACCACAGAGTGTAATAACTAGGGAGGAAAAATATGATACGACAACACAGGATAAGATTCTTTCCTTGTCCCGAAAATGTGTCTTTAGATGAAAAGAAAACACTTGAGCATAAGTGTAAATATCCACATATTTTGTGAATGTATACTTTAACAGTTTTCCAAACTCACTTTTCCATTGTTGAGGCGAACCTTTTCTTTGTCTGTTGAGTTACCTGCAAAATTTTCATCTCAAATTATCAGAATGAAGATGACGACAATGAAAGCGGAATCAGTTTGTACGAATTCATACTTTATTTATTGAAATATTGTCTTTTAATAGTTTTTAATATTAATATTGACTTTTTAATAGTTATACTTTAAATAAAGCAAAAGAAAACTATAAGAAAGTGCTTCCAAGTCCGGTAAGTTCAAAGATATCTAGTACACATCCCATCCCTGGGTACGGACGTCCACAAACGGTATTTCGGATTCTGCAGGTGTCACCTGAGGGTCAGTGACGTCACAGTGACTTGAAACTGTATGGGAACTCTCGCGTTTCTCTCGGCAGACCTCATCACCGGCCTCGTTGACCCGTGGGCTACAATCTGACCTCAAACAGGCGGCGCATTACAGAAGGTTTGAGGCTACAACAGGTGCTAAACAATCGATCTCCATGTCGGCGATCTCAGAGCCTTTGATCACTGGAGACACAGAGGGACACGAAAACTAGAGGACTGGAAGCTGTACCGACACACGACGATTCCCCTTGCAAACTTCGGCACCGACAGTCGGATCTGTACTGCAGAGCTAATTCATTCATAACAATATAACAAAAATAGGCCAAGCAAACGGGGCATAGAAGAAAACGAAAATGTTAAAACGTGTCTCACACAAGAAGTGAATCACTATTTAAAACCACGATAAAGAAGATGGGATTAACCACTTTAAAATTTTGATCCTGTGGAAAACGTGAGTAGCGTTTTGTTTCTAGTGAACTGGAGAGGAGGATATGCCACAGCTTTTTTGCCCGTGTCTAAACGAAAAAGCAAAGATTGGAGTGGAGTCAGGAGGGAATCTTTGACAATTGAAGAACACTGATGAAAGTTACTACAGCAATATTTTCTTACTGCTACTTAATAACTGACACTTTGTGGAGAGAAAACTATATACTTGTGACACATCGAGGGCTCATGGTGCCCCGTGAAATGTCCTTAAATATGGTACAGTATTCTTCAAATAAAAGCTCTTCGTACAGATTTCCCATACTAATGAAACATTCGGAAGTCTGCAACATAGGGGCCTGCACGCGAGTTTGCATCGGCGGAAACTACGTTACAGCGTTTGTGCAGACACGTTTTGGGTATCGTCTTGCTGAGGAAAATGTGTGGGGAATTTTTCTAGCTAAGTCAGATGAAACCCGCATTGGAACTATGTGAGGTATTTTTTAAACTATTGATTTCATTCGACTTTGCCTGACTTTGATCGAACCCCGTGGCTGACCCTAATCAGACAATCCCTCTAGGGACAAACTTTGACGATCTCAGAGGTTCCACGACGCGTGCGCCCAACTTGGTACCCGGATTTAGAATTAGTGCAGCAGCTAGCAAAGCGAAATCCTGCCGCCTGTGGTTAGAATATGTACCGTCACTACAATGGCTGGCAAACACAACTGCAAGTATCGTTTCACCGCACAACCAACATTCTAAATTCAAATCACGCCTCCTTTAATGGTTCACATTTCATTGTAGAACAGAAAGAACAAGAAAAACAAGTGACTGCCGCTTGGCGGAAAAACCTTTCTTAAATTTAAAACAAGGGAACTGGACCAAGCTAAGACATGACAAAGACAAAGACAATCTACATGTTTCGGGGCACTACCCCTTCATCAGGACGACACAAAAACGAAAAAAGAAAAAAGTAAAAGACTTTATAGCTTCAGTAGATGTGGCGCATGGGGTGGACAGACATTTTCCTGCTGTCCAGCCCATGCGCCACATCTACTGAAGTTAAGTCTTATTCTTTTTTCTTTTTTCTTTTTTTTCCGTCGTTTTTGTGTTGTCCTGATGAAGGGGTAGTGCCCCGAAACATATAGATTGTCTTCCTCTTTGTCTTTGTCATGTCTTAGCTTGGTCCAGTTCCCTTGTTTTAAATTTAAGAACAGAGAGAAATTCTGAGCGTGCGTTTTTCGTTAAAATATGTTACCAGACGACATCAGTTTTCCATCTGAATATTAAAATTTTTTAGGATACAAGAATTGTTATGTAGCAGAATTCTTTTTTTGTGGGGGGTGGGTGGGTACCGTGCTAAGAAAGACAGCTTTGGGGCCCCCACAAATCGGTCCCCTCCCCTTCCCCTACACTACTCAATGGCCCTGTCCAACACATAAAGCAGTTTACCGCCGAAGCCCGTGGATTCCACAGCGCTGCAGTACACTTAGCTTCTCCCTCTTGGAGAAACTCTCCAACTGATATGATGGTATATTCAGATCTAGTCCAGTGTCATTACGTAATTCAAACTTTAGAAATTTGCTTGCCTTCTCAAAGGCATCGCAGCAATTTGCTTTTGTACTGCAGAGTTTGTTCTGAAGCGTGTAGGCAAACTGCAGTGCAAAATTTCTCTCTCTCCTCCCTCCCCCTTCTCTCTCTCTCTCAGGTGTACTCCCGCTTCACATCGCTTTGATCAAAGGTTTGAGAATGTCATCAGCTTCAGCCTACTCAAATCCCTTCCCCTACCCAGGTTTGTATAAGATTAAGGCGGGTGAGTGGGAAAGAGAATATGCCACTTCTTCAGCAGGGCGGTTGGTTGGCACCCTAGTGTTACCCCCCAGGAAGCACGCTGCCTAAAAGAGCTTTTGGTCAACAACCAAGCACGCGCTGCACGTGTACCCGAAGACAGAGCAGCTGCATGAAGGCTGATGTCCTCTGATACTGGCAAGTTATTGCGATAGAAAAACTTCTCACATGCAGATATCAATTTGTCCAGCGCACTTTGATTTTGTAAACTTAATATAAAGTACAATATTTCTTTCTTATAACGCGCAGAAACAAAAGATTATTTAACAGTTAAGACTTAAGCCACTTTCTACAGCACCCCAGTAAAACGTCTGTGCAGGAATTCTAACATTTCGGCAGACGAAAACTTGCGGGCACTTAGCGTTCTGATAACAATCCCTCAGAGGGTGAATTAAGGGAGATCTGCAGTACTATTTGTTTTGCAGAAGTCACTTATCGTGGCAGAAGGCTGTTTGACCACTGCGGATTTGGTCACAGCATGGTGCCACTAAGCAGCCATTGACAAGCTCCGATCCTGTCGTGCTGACACTAAGTCCGCAGTACGCACCCCCCCCCGTACCCCACAGAACCCATCCCTCTCCCTACCCCGCAGTACCCTTCCCTACCCTACCTCCTAGTTCCCATCCTCTCCTACTCAAAGTCCTTGCGCATAGTAAGGACCTTGTTGCTAATGGAGAAGCGGGTGCTAAAGAAAACAAAGCGAATCTGTTCTCTTGTCGTCATCTTTGGTTGGTTGGTTGGTTGGTTGGTTGGTTGGTTGGTTGGTTGGTTGGTTGGTTGGTTGGTTGGTTGGTTGGTTGGATAAGGAGGTGAGCTTGTTCCAGAAACGAATATTGCGTACCTTTTCAGAAAAGAAAGGATCACAATTTCTTTCCTATACAGACTTCGCGTCGTTCTAGCAATTCGTCATAACCTCAGAGAAGACACAGCCAGGGCGCTATGAGGTATTTCATAATTTTTTTAAAATTTAACTTCTGCGATTACTTAAGCTTCTGCATTTACGATATCGCATGCTACATGAAAACTGTACAGTGTCCAAGTTTCCTCACCTCTGGGAGACATTTTATCTTCTCATACGCAGACACCCTCCAAGAAAACCTGGCAAGCACAGCCTTGCTGGGCTGGGTTTCAGTCCCCACCCCCACGCCCCGTACGAGACTGTTAAGATCTAAATAGGCCTACAAACGGCTACCTAATTTAATTGGCAAACGTTTGTCTGAAGCCAGAAGGAATGGTACTGAAGTACTCGTGTGGCCAGTCCCTTATCCCGTGGCCAGAGTTTAGCACATGAAGTGCCAAATGGGATCTAAGGACATTTGTCTTCTGAGCGTGAAATCGGGCTTTTCACGCAGGCTGCACGCTATCTGCTGTGGCTAGAGCCGATCACCTGGCGAGGTCAGACCCCTCAACCCCACCGTTTGCTGGAGATTTGACTCTGAGGATTATAAAATAGGCTTTAGTGATTTTGTAACAATCGTATCGAGCTGCTGTTTGATCTCTTTCCTGATCAGATCCCCATACCTGACGTCTGCTTGGCAGTGTGGCGGCGGTGGGGGGGGGGGGG
>SMGT01010715.1:125306-215824 GCA_004794575.1 Lanistes nyassanus | reverse complement strand
GGGGGGGGGGGGGGGGGAGGAGGTGAGACCAGCAGTGGAGTTCTTATCAACTAGACCAGACCTTGTCAAGTTTAACCAAACATTTTAGTTTTTGTGAGAAAGGTTGTGAACGCACGAGCTCCCTCTCGGGCGCACGTATAGATATATAAAAATCCATACAGGTATACATGTATGATCATGCACAGCGCTGTATATGCACGTATGTATACACAAACATTCGGACAAAACCACAAACACACACACACACACACATGCACCGACGATTATGTCATTGTGTATTTCCGACACCACCCCCTTGTTTATCACTTGTAGTGTGGCTTTGTAGTCTAAAGCTACCGTCACAAGAGCAACGAAAAACGATTTCGTAAACCTCTTTGATAAATAATGTTGTCCTTGAACCGTTATGGAAACTGTCCTATAAAACTGTTTTTGAGCTCACTTGTCACAATGGCAGTTCAGGAATACGGCTTTGTTAAAACACTCTGCGCGGGAGTAGTGTTTCCCAAACCACTGGGCGGAAACAGACCATCCTGCTCTAAAACAGAAAACATGAGGCTAACTGTACATAACCAAACTCGTTCGCAGAAGAGTTCGTCGTGTACAGCACGTTAAATGGGGAAAACAGCTTTGTTTTGGAATTGTTTGGATCAAAAACATGTTTGTCAAGCGCTGTGTGTCATTGGCTTAAGGCCTCGCGACATTCAACAGGTGTCCGCAGGACGACACACCTGCAGCCACAGCACACTCGCCACGCTCCCACACTGAGGGGGCCTTTCATTCAGCACCTGTGGACTGAAACCATTCGATACGCCGGCGGCCTGCACATCGTGTCCTGTCCCGATGGTCAGCCGCAGTCCTACTCCCCTGCCCCTGACCCGAGAAGGGAGTGAACGAGTCCGTTTGAAAGGCGAGATTAACTCCATTCTTCCTCGGGGCACGTGGTGTCTGTCTCGCCTGTGTTTGCAAGTAGACAAAGTAACGATAAGCTCTCTTGAATGCAAGGACCGGCAGCTGTTATTGATCTTGCTGCTTGACCCGCTGGTGTGAGATGGACGCAATGCACATATCTTGATGCACGTATACGTTTACACATCATTAGTTCTTAAAAATCTGGACTTTGTAATATGTCTTAATTATCGATTTTCGCGCAGGAACTGTAGAAACAGTCTACACTGCCAAACAATTGTTATTATTATGGCAGATGTCTCAGTTCACATAGTTCAAGACTGTCCTGCCTCCAGCTCTTTTTTCTCATGGTTTGTCCTTCTCATGCGTGTATGCATTACATAGTGTGTGTGTGTGTGGGTGTGTGTGTGCGTGCACAGGCGCCAGCATGTGCGACAACTACCGTCCTTCCAAGCTGAGACTGCACAAGCCTTGCAAGTGGCGTTTCTCACCCGCGGAGTCCATCCCATATTTACCACCTATTGTTTGCCAAGGTGGTCGGTGCTTCGTTACTGCGCTGTCCCTGCCACCACCCCCTCCTTGCGCTTCCTCCTTCCCTGCCTTTCCCCCTCCTTTCCTCTCGTTACTTTCCCATCCCTTTTCCCCCATCGGTATTTGTGGCGATCAACAGGAAAACAACACTTTCAAGTGTTATGTTCTCTTGCTTCAGCCCAGCAGCTCCTGTTAATCGACATTCCCCAGCGCGATACTGTATGCCAGCTACTATTGTGTGAACCAGGAATAATGTTCATGATTTTTACACAACATTATTGTGTGTGCGGTCACATAAGACATCAAGATTCACCCAGCCTTTGAATGCGATTGTAATTACATCATAAGGAACACGTGTTCCTATATCTGTACTTCTGTCTGTACAGCAAAACTGGGTATAGAGCAGCTTTGCGTCAAGACATCAAAGCACAAAATATGTTAAAGAGTAAATACCCAATGGCAAAGGGATTATTTTATTAAACATACCTCGTTTTGCAATCTGCAGGCACTTTAAAGCTGCTCTCTGGGGTTTCTCAAAGAAAAGGATGAGGTATCTATTTTCAATATACTTCATAACGTTACAGTTTAAACGTACACGTACCGTAGAAGTCAGGTAAGATGGTAGATGTGAAAGAATCGTTGTCATACGTGTCAGTATCAGTAAACTTTTTCCCTTTGCTAGTCCCCATTTTACAATTTATTCATGCAAGATGGCGAGAAAGGTATAGCGCTGTACTGACTGTATAGAAGCTAACGCTGACAATGGTCTTTTTTTTTTAGGGCCGAAACCTCAAGACCTGTTGAACGGGTTAACTTTGATGATGTTTGACAGCTTTCAGTCACAGCTGGCCACATGCTGCGAGACTGGAGTTTAGTCGATAAGATACTTTGACTACGGAGTGCAAAGGGACACGGGGGATGGGGGGAGCTCTGACATCGTCTGTGGTAGCACCCCTTCCATCAACACTAATGGGACCACCGAGGTGCGGGCTTGTCTCCACTCACACCCTCCAGTGACCCACTTTCGCTGGCTACATTTAAAAAAAAAAACAGAGGAGCTGGGATTGGCTGGCTCTCCTGAATATTTGTGTGTTGTTTCGAATTTTGCCGGGTCACAAACTTTGCATATTTTCTTTGCTCGCTTTATGGCTGACTCGGCTTATGACCAAATGTATCTTCCCTTCGACCTACTGCGGGTGGGGGTGGGGTGACTGCGCCATTCTGGGGAATGTCTCCATCTGTTCTCATCCTTTAGAAGATTGTGTCAGTATTCTTAAAAAATGTAAGTTCGAGTTGATTTTTGCGATCAAATGCTCACGCCTCCAGTCCCATCTTTCTTTTCAGAAGGACGCTAAGGAAAATTGGACACAGTGCTTGACCAGCAACACCTGTGATAAACTGTACCACAGATAATAAAGAGAAAAAGAAGGCGCCCTAGAAAGGAAGAGTAGTTTAGTAACATAGTTGTTCCTGTGTGTACACCGTGCTTCCCCTCGACGAACATTAGGGACGGCTGTTTGACAGCTTTCATGAGCGTTTCATGGATGAGTGCGTGCCGAGCGCCGGGATACCTGTCTTTTAACAAGGTGCCGCCAATAGTACGCCGCTGACTGTTCAGCTCCACTGCCATCCCTTTCACCCCCACCCCCCACTCCCACCCCCAACGCCGCAGGAATCGGAGGGCAATGAAAAGCGAATCGGAGCTCGCTGCCGTGCACTGCGTTCATGGAAATTAGATACTCAATGATATGCGTGTTCGTACTGTCTCTGACCCAAACATTTCTGACAAACACGAAAGCACGAGTGTTTCATAGCTGTCTTCAGCACCCACCTCCCACTGACCCACTTCATTCCCCCCAAAGGGAGAAGTGCTAGTATGGCTTGTCAGATGAAGGATATGTTGTCATGGCGTTTGTCAGCACAAGACTCCGCCACACAGCGAGAGCGAGCTAGGTTACCCATCCGATGTTGTCGTGTTGCGGACTTCTCTGACCCTGCTTTTTGTCTCGCACTGGCTTCACGAAACGCAGTAGACAAACATAACTATGCACGCACACAGACACACAAAACAAACAAGGATTGGGTATGTCAGACGAAGCCAGACGTCATTTTGCTGCGTCTCTCTAATCTTCGGTCCAACTGTGCGCCTTCTGCAACATTGTGGCACTGCTGCATTCCTGATTTAAATCATCCACGACAGCCATGATTTTTGCAGATTTTGACGGGTCCCCAGTATTATACCGAATTCTGCCATAGTCTACACGTTTAGTCATAATCCAGAAAGTTTGGTTTCGCTATAAACTTGTATAGATATCACCATTGTAAATATTATCAAGGTGCTTGACCATCAAGAAAGTTCCAGTGTGTTCTGGAAACTTCTGTTCAATTCAAGAGTTTTACCATACTCTGGATACTTCTAGATATTAGTACATACTATCTTCTGTCGTTTGAATATATCTATATATATTCGGTCTTCCGGAAGATCCCAGGGTTTAAAAAATGTTTTTTTCCTTTATCTGGGTTGTATGAGCATTCATATTTCCAGTTCCAGTTATGAGAACTTCGTGAGGCCCGTTCGCCTTTCGTATTTTACATGCACCCTTTTTTATGTGTGGAGAGGTCCGTGCTACACAGCCCGATGCCGAAACTTCAGTTTCGCGGGTACGAACAGGAGATGACTATACCCACCCCTGCCCCACCCCGCACCCCGCACCCCACCCTACCACAACCAAGCATCTCAAGAGGTCGGCGTTACACGTCCGTCAGCATTGTTCCATAAAAAAATCTTCAGTCCTAGTCTTTCCTCCTCGTCCTTGTTTCCTGTGCGACTGCACCGCAAAGGGTCACTTCCTTGCTGCTTGTGGTTCAGAACTCCAGTACCGAAGGCATTGTTTAGGACAGGTTCGTGTCTAGTAACTCTTCCATGTCCTTACAGGTGTGCTGCAGCTCTCGTGCCCAGATGGAGTGGGAGGGGGGGTTGGGGGAGGGGAATGTCAGTTGAAGAACGTGTACTCCGCATGAAGCTCTCCGTAAAGAAAACTCGCCTTGCCGACTTCACAAAGGTGACAGCGGCAAGGGCTTAACGCTGAATAACAGGGAACATCGCAGACCGTAACGGGCATATTTTTTCATATTTTTGTAACCGCAGAGGGGAGGAGTCCTGTTCAGCTGACAGGAAGAGCAGTTAGAACTGACAATCTGTGTCACCCTTGTTGAGCAGGGGACGTGACTCATCGTCGGGGCGAGACCTGCAGTTTCAACTCACCAGGTACATGATCAGGGAAGGTATATGTGTGTCAGGATTTCCAAGAACACCTGAACCACACAGGAAAAATAAAAGCTTGCTTGTCAACAAGGACTGTGATGTAGATAAGCCAGACAGATCTGAGCACAGAGGAGTGACGAGACTTGCGGGTGAAAAGAGAACGTGATGGCTATTGCATGTGTAGTGTTCGATGAACTGATCGAGTTCTGTGTGTGTGTGTGTGTGCGCGCGCGCGCTTTCGTATGTGTGTGTGTGTGGGATCGTGTCTGCATCGGTATGAACGTGAGTGCGTGTGCGCATGGATACGAGCTACATAAACCATAATTCTCTTGTGGAGTTGTCATCCCTTAGCTGTTACCTCATATCGCTTGCTGATCAAAAATGTTAAAGTGGTCGAGGATCATCACCACTGGCTGCAGCTAGGTGGAGCCACTTCACCCTCACGTGATATCAGAGACAAATGGCACCTCTCTCGCTCTCAGGCAGTCGGTTCCTCGTGATCTTTTGTCTTCATCCTTCTATCTTGTCTTGTATGTTCGTTATTCATGCTGGCAATACGACTGGGATGCAAGACCCATATAGAAATTAATAGCACCCAGAGTATATACATATAGTGTATAAACGTCTGGCTATGCCACATGCAGCCAATGTGCATTCAACTAAGAGTGCGGCATGAGCAGACAGCCTATTACTAATACCTCTGCGAGAAAAAAATCGCAGATTTTGATAATCAGATAACACAATGAAGGGGAAAATCCCAAGCACATACAAGTAGCTCCTTTGCATATTTAATATTTCTCCATAGAAAGGATGATCTTTTGACTGGTAGATCTTTCTAGTGTAATGGTCGAATGATTTCCAGCCACGCCTGATCTGTTACATCTTTTCCCTTATTTTCTCCCCCCCCCCACCCCATCTCTCTTTCTCTCTATTCCCCACTTCTTTTGTACTCTCATCCCTCGGAAAAAATCTTACCTCCACCCCCCTCTCATTTATCTTACTTCATTCCCTCTGGTCTTGGTCCTTTCACCAACTTCCTATTTTCTGGCCCCCCCCCACCTCCTTCTTTTCATTTCTTCTCTTCCTTCCTGTAATTGTCCCTTCCGTTCATTTGTCTTTACTTCTTTCCACCTATCCTTATTCTTACACATCGAAGATCGTACAGACAAGATCAAGTTTTGTTTGCTTTAACCTCAGAGATGGCAAGACCATCGTATCTTGTGCTTTGCTTATCGGTTTGGTTTCGTTACTTCGTGTAGATGGCACATAAGAGGACTCCCTGCTTCAGTTTTAGATCGATTAGCTGTAACGTCCCGAGATAAGCAGGTGGTAGGTGTACTCAGGGGAGGCCACCCAAGCTCCTCCATGGCCTCACTGCTATTCCATTTACCATTTACCTGGGGTAGGCCGGTGGCAGAATTGCGTAGGCAGACGGTGGAGGGGAGAAGGCCGTCAGAGGTCAGAGGTCAGTAGGGTGGACTCTGATGAGTTTGACTAAGACCCACGCAACAAAAACTTCAGCAAATACCTCCATGTTTTCCGATCTCGTGCCGGGGAAAGCCGTTAGCTGATCCTTCTGCTAATACAAAAAGCAGAGTGACGTGCCTTGTGTAGGAGATGACGTCAGCAGCACGGGACACTGTGTAATCGTCATGCAGATGAGGGGCGGGGACACGTGAAGCATAACTAAAACAATAAACAGATTTATGTTCGTGTCAGCCCATGCACGTTTTCAGGATGTAGAGTTTTGCATACAAACGTATGGTACGGTCCACTTTATAAGCACCTCGGTCACAAAGTATTCAACAGCGAAGGCATATATCAAGCATAAGCACGCTTCAGGTATAAGCACGTTAACACTGGGGCTGAAGAATATGCAAGCGAACAATCCCGGCGAACGATCTAAATCTCCTCTCATTCCCACTTTCTCTTTATCTCTATTTCCTCCCCCCCCCCACTCCTCTATTCGCCACGTCTTTCTTCGGCCATTTTCACTCTGCGCCCCTCCTTGTCTGTGCGGACATGTCAAGCCTGCGCCTGAGGAATGAGTCTGCTGATGCTGCTTCACGTCGAATGACGTCACAGCTAAATTACTTCCAAAGAAAATGCGTTACGAATTCCTGTGGGTTATACTTATTTACTTTTTTCTTGCACACATAAACACCAATCACGCACAAAGATGGAGACAAGTAAATATACGGACGGACATACCGGAATATGCAGGCATTCGGACAGACTCATCTGTACAGTCATGTCTAAATGCAGGCATACGGACAGACTCATCTGTACAGTCATGTCTAAATGCAGGCATACGGACAGACTCATCTGTACAGTCATGTCTAAATGCAGGCATACGGACAGACTCTTCTGTACAGTCATGTCTAAATGCAGGCATATGGACAGACTCATCTGTACAGTCATGTCTAAATGCAGGCATACGGACAGACTCTTCTGTACAGTCATGTCTAAATGCAGGCATTCGGACACTCTTCTGTACAGTCATGTCTAAATGCAGGCATACGGACAGACTCTTCTGTACAGTCATGTCTAAATGCAGGCATTCGGACAGACTCATCTGTACAGTCATGTCTGAATGCAGGCATACGGACAGACTCATCAAAGAAAACGGAGGACCTGTCTTTGCACAGACCTCTGCGAACGATGTAGCCTTGAGACGAGGGAAGATGTCAATTCGAGTCTATTGTTCTGGAGCAGAGGGACATTTTTCACCCTACACTCAGTGATGAAGGTGTTATACCCAAGTTAGATTTTATTGGAAGTTTGCAAGGCGCAGACCTTAGGCAAGGAGCTGCGTCACAATCGCTTCTGTAGATGGTGGTATCAACTTGATAGTGTAGAGGTGAAGAGCAATTGGGATTATCACAGGTCTTTGATCCAAGGAACGAGAACAGCAAGGTCACCACCCCAGCTGCTAGAACCAGGTGGAGCTAGGCGTGTTCCTATGATTGATAGGAAGGCGTGGTTAACTTGTCCCTATCCTGGCTGGATATTGATCCACTGTGTTGTCATGTCGTCGTGTGAAGGAGAAATTGTATGAAAGGGTTTATTTTGAAAGGGTATGAAAGTCTTACCTTTAGGAATGTAAGTACCTTTTGCCTCTTGCTGTCTTACCGCTACTGTTAACAAATCCTTTTGCTGTCTGTTATCGCTAAAAACAATAATTTTGATGGGCACCCAGTCATGCCCGACCAGGCAAGCAAACATTAAAAAGTGAATTAGGAGCAGACAACGAACAGTAAAAAGACACAAAGGCCTAAATCGATGTCAATATAACAGTTTCTGAGGGAC
The DNA here is from genome assembly GCA_004794575.1 of Lanistes nyassanus. Classification (NCBI taxonomy): domain Eukaryota; kingdom Metazoa; phylum Mollusca; class Gastropoda; order Architaenioglossa; family Ampullariidae; genus Lanistes; species Lanistes nyassanus. The sequence goes on along the minus strand of SMGT01010715.1, from coordinate 207,813 downwards.
AGTATAATACCAGACTGCACTCTTGCAAGTATTTGGTGCTTAATACACCCGAACTTAATATGTCTAAACCAAGTATTGTCGTTTGCTCATTTCCAGTCAATCATCACCATACCAAAACACCGCGTGCACACGAGCTGAAGTAATTCGAGGTCTATAGAACGATTTTATTCATTTTTAAAGATTATTTTAAGTATCACAATCATTAACAGTCAAGTAATTTTAACCCCAGTTGGCACTTTTATAAGTATCAGATGCTTAACGTAACCAAGATTTGCGATGATTGGCTAGAAACGAGCAGACGATGACATGTCAGATATGCCTTCAAATTTTGCGCAACTAAGTGTTAATTTCTGATATACAAATCATCAGATAGTTGTAGTAGTGCATCAATAACATGCAATAACATGGAATAACATTTCGCCTTTTAAAAAAACTCTTATGTAGTACTCAAGTTATGTCTGATCTTATCTGGTAGTGGCCGAGGACTTTCGAAGGACCCGCGTTTCCTATAAGGACACACGGTAATGTTTAGCAAGATAAGTTAAATTTAGCTAATCCTCGAGGCAGTTAACTTCAACATTCATCGATATTACTTGAACTTGATTGTGAATAATGTTGTAGCATGTGTTGTTAAAATAATGTTAGAATCTTCCATATCTTTGCGTCTTGCATGTGCATGTAGAGATACTTGTAGAGTTACTTGTTCGAGCATATGGAAAGTGACGTCGGCCAAGTAAACTTCATGGTCGCTTGCCTGACAGGGCTAGTGGAAAAAAAATTTAATGTCGACCCCTGCAGTCATCTATCAAAACGGTCAAAATGTCTCAAACTGGATTAGTGCTATCACTACACACGTAATCCCGGTAAGCGGCGCGTTGTGACGTAATTAAACCTACACAGTCCTGTTTGCTCCCAGAAAAAGGTGGTATGACATATTCCAGATGTGTGTGTGTGTGTGTGTGTGTGTGTGTGTGTGTGTGTGTGTGTGTGTGTGTGTGTGTGTGTGTGTGTGTGTGTGTGTGTGTGTGTGTGTGTGTGTGTGTGTGAGATGTTCCCCCCTTTTTTGGAATTCTACCAGGCTATGGGACTTTTGTTGTTGTTCTTTCTCGAAGCTAGATTATTGTACGGCGCAATCTAGGACTATATGTCTTTTAGGCCAGGTTCTTGCAATTATTGGACAAACGCTTTTTTCAAAGACGTCTGTAAAACTATTCCATTAAGAAATGAACTAGGCTTGTCTAAGAGAGGTTCCTGATTTACGCGTGATAAACAGTGGTTCCTCTTTGTCTAAAAACGTGCATATTTTCGGGCAGAGCCAGTAAAGGAGCAATTCCAGCCCCTGGTTTACGATTTTGAAATAGAAGCGATCAAGACTAGAGATTTACCGCGCAGATAAACCGCAGTCCCTGTAAGTCGCATACCTTTATTCACACACTCGCTCAAAGTGGCCCTCCCTAAACAGCCCCATCATTCTATGCATTCTCGTCGTCTGTGCGGGGGGTTCCATACAACTGGAGACACAATGATCTGTTCTCTCATCTCTTTTCATATTCCTGGACCTCAGCAAAGCGCTATAGAAATTGTGTGAACTTTCAGAAACCTCCGAAATTATGTCAACAGAGCCATAAGACTCGAAAAGCCTCCAGGTTCTGTGCAACCGGAGAACGTGCTAAATACGAAACGAAGTTTTATCTCTGTGACATATTCCGTCACAGTTGGCTGCTTCAGTAGACTGTCGGTGGAAAATAAATTTGACATCCTGGTGAAGCCTGAATGAAAACCGGGGACCGTACCCACAGTGCGATTGCACGACACAGATAATCGCAGACGGGGGGGGGGGGGGGGGGGGGGGGGGGGGGGGGGGGGGGGGGGGGGGGGTTGCAGGTTGGGGTGTGAAGAGGGAACTCTGGCATAATCGGGTAGAGATGCGTTGTCGATAACAATTAAGATGACTTCGGAAGTAAGGTACGCATGGCACGTAGCGATGACGCCGATCTTTTCATGAATCCTGCTGCAGTACGTAGTATGGGCGGTTCTTCACCCATGCTCCTGTACGAGCAAGGTCACGTGATGTGCTTTCATGACTGCGTGTTTCTGCAGCGCCAATGCGCGTCACGCAGCTTGCACGTTCTTCTGCGAAGGGAAAACAAATTAACTATTTGAAAAAATGTATTGTATATGAAGATATAGCACTTTGTCGTGACTAGATTCTCATTGTGCGTAACTGCTGGCTTGGCTGTAAACATTTCGAACAGTCCTTTAATCGATAAAATAAAGTTGCAATAGGGGTTACAGTTCCCCACGAACAGGAGTTTTTTTGTGTTATATTCTTCTTTGATTATACATCCTTCGATTACCCCTCCCGCCTTTGCACGAGCAAAGGTCTAAACTGGATAGAGAGAGAGAGAGAGAGAGAGAGAGAGAGAGAGCAGATTTGCTACATTCCTTCCAGAGAAGAATATTCTTCGACAGATAATATACAAAAACAATAGCATTTCTTAGCATACATATTGACTGCGCTGTATTTGTTCCAAACTTCATGCGGATCTCAAACCAGCAGCTTCTTTGTCCCTAGGCTTGTTTCAGTAAGCAATTTAACAGTTTACAAATGTAATATGAAGCAATAACTCCAAAGGACCCAGGGTGTGGACAAGACGTATGTTTAGAGTTTACAACTGTAACATGAAGCAGTAACTCCAAAGGACACAGGGTGCGGACAAGACGTATGTTTACAGTTTACAACTGTAATATGAAGCACTAACTCCAAAGGACACAGGGTGCGGACAAGACGTATGTTTACAGTTTACAACTGTAGTATGAAGCACTAAATCCAAAGGACACAGGGTGCGGACAAGACGCTTGAAAACATCGTTTAAATGCAGAGGCAAGGAGCAAGCACTCCAGAGGAGGGATGGGGGCTTTGACAGACTGCTACGAAAAAAGAATCTTTGGTGTTTGGCGCGACACACATCTTTCCTTCTAAAACCTAGGCGTGCTCCAACATAAATCTTCGCCGTGAAATATGAATACTGACTGCTTCACTTTATGACCAGATATGAATACGTTAGCATAATCTCGCTACAAACCGGCACCCCGCTGTGGCAAAAAGACGAAAACATCTCGAGGTTTTTATCCGTTTAGCAGGCCAGCCTCCATCTATGGCCAGAGCTTATGCTTTCTTTTACTGGGTTCTTACAAACAATATGTATCTATTGACTGCACCAAAAACATGTGCCTTCATGGGTCACAATCTCAAGCAAACTCGCTCTTCGTGGCGCCTTTACCGAGGAGGAAAATGCTTTTTGAACAAATCGTGTATCACGAGCTAGCTTAGCACATGTTCTTATACACAAACTACAGAATACTCAAAATATCATTTAAGCCCGAACCCTATCTCAGAGTGTTACCACCTTCTCACTGCCGCCTACTCTTAAAATTCTTGACATTAGATAATAACTTCCCTGTAAACAAACTCAGACACGAAGACATCCCTAGGCAGGAACGATTATGTACGCTGTGTGACAGAAAAGACATAGGTGATGAATACCATTATATTTTCTTATGTGACAAATTTACAGCTGAACGCAACACCGCACTGACACCATACTATTTGAGCCGGCCAAATACATTTAAACTTTATAAACTCTTTTCTTGCAAAAACAAAACTGTATTGACCAAGTTAGTGAAATTTGTAAAAATACTTCTTAGTAGAGTACATTAATGTATAGATGAATATGTGCCTATTTTTTGCGTGTGGGTACGTCTGGTTGAGTGATTGAGCGTGTTATTTGTGTGTTTATTAATGATTGATTTTGCTTATCAATATATGCATATCCTCATGCCAGGTGAATTTATGATTGATGGTTTTTTTTTTGTTTGTTTTTTTTGACAATTGTTTTTTTCATTTTTTCTGAATACCCCCTGAGGGTTAAAGAATAAAGAAACTTGAACTTGAACTTGAACTTATCGAGCTTAGACAAGGGCAGCACACACAGCGAGAACGGACAATAATACTGTTTTATTTCTGCCTTTTTGTCACGCCTTTTGTGATGCACCACTTTACCGAACGATGGTTTTTGTTAACTGTGCCTTCATTTTCACGCTCTCATTCTAGCCTGTCTGTTGAAAGAGTCTTTTACTGCTGGGCAGCCAAAAATAAAACAAACAAACGAACAAAACTAAACAAAAATGGAAGTTTGTTGGTCGCTCGAGCAACAGTTACCACTCAGGATCTCTGCCGACAGCAGCTTAAACTTGCTTGCGTTGTGGATGAGGACGTCTTGAACTGACAGACGTGATTGTGTGTCTGTTTTTTAAAATGCAAGTTAGGAATAAGACTCAATGTATCTTGCAGATTTGTACGCACAACACCTTCACTTGTTCACATGCATATATATATATATGAGAGAGAGAGAGAGAGAGACCATCTGAATACTATGGGGCCTTTCCCGGGCAAAAATTAAACTTAATTAAATACTGTTCCTATTCTGTATTTTAAGTAAGTTCATTATTTCGTAATTTCCTGCCTGCAAGAAATCGATAACAGTTTATCGTTGACTTAAAGAATGTATAGCTATTGTTCCTAAAGAATTCGCCAAACTTTCGTTTTCTGTGCACTAAAATATATCGAAATGTGACCTCATGAACTTACAATTTGTGCTCCGGGCTCCGGTGAGCTCACAGCTCAAGCCAGGTAGCCATGGTGTCATTTGATTCTTTTCGAAATGCAGACGCGCTTTATTGTGATGGGGTTGCTCAACAAAAGCATTGCCGCCATACCTGAAACCTGACTATAGCTGCGACTATATAATTGTAATCCCGTACCCTGATTGACGCTCATGCCTGCACCAGAAGTCACAAAGCTCACAGAAAAAGCGGCATTACTCTGTGAGGAGTGAACGACCGAGGATAGAAGACTTGAAAAAGTACACTCTATCTTGCTGAGGAGAAATGCGTCATTTCTCAAACACTTCCACTGTTTAAAACTCGTCTCCATGGCACCTGGTCTGCTTTCTGGCCCTTGCAAAAGACGTAATTTATAAGTCATAAACTACGCAAAACAGGAGCACGTGATTTTAAAAAAAACAACTTCATACATTTAAAAGCTTCCGAATCAAACGCTCCTCACCCTTCCTGAGCATGATTATGATAATTACTCCTCTGTGCTCCGATCGGAGCATATGGCCTGCCTTGGGGTATCTGCTTTGCCTTTCTCTGGTTAACAGCCTTTGGGGGGATGAGGTTCTGCAAATCAGTTGCTTCTTGGGTTTTGTCAGTCCTCTTCATAAGCCTCCCCTGAGTCCCTTTCTGTGGTCTCCTTCTGAAGACGTTTTAGTGTTGGTTTCTGCAGCAATGGTTGTTTCACGCGATGAGGGTGCTAACCCCACACCCACCTTTCCTCCTTTACCACCCGGCTTTGCGACAGTCTTTGGTGGAGTTTCTTGCTGGGCATACCGACACACACGTTAACTGGTGCAGCAGAAGAAAGCGATTTCAGAACGCGAACGTTATTAAGGCAAGGGATAATAACTTGTTTGGGGTTTTGTTGTGATAAAAAAATCATTTTTCGTAGTATTTTGAATATGCAGTCATGACTAGTATAAAACTAATGGTTTTCGAGTTTTCAGATTTCACGAACAACCACACTAAGAAAGAAAGAACAAAGAAAGAAACGATAAAAATGTTCTCATATTTTTCTTATCAGTTCATATGTAAGCCCTAAATAATAACAATATGTCACCCGTGCTTTCTTATTTGGTGTTGTCAAGCTTTTCCGCAAGTGGATGTGCACCGGAAAAATCGCTAACATTTATCTTTGTTGACAAGGAAGAAGAGGAAAGCCTTTCTTATTGAATTCCTTTAACCATTCATAAACTATGATAAAATCTTGAAACTAACTGCACATCTCGGATGAGCAACTGAAATATTTTATTTGCACTCGCTGACTTCATACAGCTTCCTGACTTTGAAAAATTGTGAAGTAATTAAGATTACAGAGGGGCCGTTTCACTTCTGGAGGGTAAGCGTGTTATCCAGAAAAAAAGTGTTTGCTCGAGCAAATACATTTGGAATGCCAGCCCGCGTAATACGTTTGACTACCACTAAACCAAAGCCTGCATGTCTTTCTTCTTTTTTTTTCCTCTGTCTCTCTCTCTCTCGCAGTGGACTCGACGCAGAAATGCAGTGATGAAAGTCTGTCAAATAAGCCGGCTTACGAGAGTGAAATGAACTAGACCAACTGAGCCTATTACTGACAAATTATGTCATGTGTAAATTTTTATTCCTAAATTGTTTAGCTGGTCAAATAACCAAGACGCAACGGAAACGTTTATGCACACACCAGCTGAAAAAAACTTAAACGTGTTTATGCACTACAAACACACTATGGCGCTCGGATCTATGTATATCTGAGCGTCAACTTTGATTTTATGCATCTCCTACTGCCGACTTTCTATCTGTCTATCCCTTATCCATCTTTACCCTTCTTCCAATCATCGCCCATCCTCAGACTCTCTCCACTCTCATTCTCATTTCTTATTTCAAAGAGACGAAATACAACTTGTGCACTTTTTCTGTGCACGATGCATATTTGCTTTCGAAAAAACTTCCAACTGAAATGGTACAAGAAGAAAAGACGAAGGCAGTTGTTGGAGGACCGGGCCGTTTGTCGTCTAATTACGTCAAAACCAAACTAAGGAGTGGACTGAGTGGGATACAGGGCAATATTTTTCAAAGGTCATCTGGGGGAGACAAATTCCTTCCTAAACATCCGCAGCTCGTCTGAAAGCGAAAATACGCGATGATTCACGTCTCTGGATGTTCCTGATTGCTCCCCTGTGTCATCTGGAAATGAAAATCTGTATAAATAACATGCATAAATATTTCGCTTTAAACTCGAGTGTGACATTTATATTTACAGTTACCACTTGCAACATATACACACATTTTTCCTAATACTTTGACCCCGGCTATAAATATGTGTCTGTATATATCTATACATACACCTCATTGAGACCTTTGGATATACGGGGACGTGCAAATGGGGTTCAGACATTTCAGGACCATGACAGGGTTTGTGTGTGTGTGTGTGTGTCGAAACTGGGTTAGAGAAGAATGCATACATATTTTATTGCTATTATTGAAATCATACTGGAGAGTGGATACGTTCATGCAGTGACACAAGCCAGTGCGTTGTTAAAATTTCAGGGTACCATCAAGGAAGGTTTGTAGGTGCCTGCGTGTGTGCGTGTGTGCGTGTGTATGTGCGTGTTGGGGGAGTTTTCCTCTTGTCTCTGGTGGATTGAGCCATAGTTCCAATGCTTAAATTGAAGCACGGTGTAGAGACTGAATGGGTAGGTAAATTGGATTTATTGAATGACTCATTCAAGGCAACGTATTTTTGCACCATGATCCAGGAACTATTTTTTAAATACTCCTTCACATAAACGCCACGGATATTTTTATTATAGTTTATGCATATATGCTTGTATAAAGGTTGATAAGGGTTCATTGTGCCGGCCACTGAGGCAAGATATGACTCAAATCTTTACTTATTCTTTTTTACCTGAAAGTTTTTTTTAATACAAGAACACTTATAGACCAACGCGAAGTGACCTCTAACCTTGTCAGTTTTGGCAATATGTCATACAATGCAAGAAAGCATTGCTAAACAACGTTTGAAAGGGGAGAGTGGCGGGTAAGGTCGGTGACTTTCCACAGTCTGCAGTAGAACGTCTATCTGATATTATACACGTGCATGCGTTTCGCTCCTTTGTACATGTTAGGACAGAAAGAGAATTCTTAAAACTCCTTGTGGCGGAAGGTTAACCCTATTACTGGAAAACACTTCTTTCAAAATTGTTTTGCTTTGCTTGCCAAGTGCTACACGAGATATTAAGAGAGGGAGGGTGTGAAGTGGTTTGTAATCAATGACAGCTCGTACTCCAGAGGTTCACATTGGCAAGGCAAAGAGGAGTGTGAAAAGCAGGGATGTGAAAGTAGACATAATGGTTGACAGTGACCTGTGATTCGCACTTTTCACTGGAGTCGGCACCGACAAGTTAATATACTTCAGGATACACTGTGAAGGGTTTAGGGCTGCAGAAGCAATAATTTTAATGCCTGTCCAGTGGTGTAAGGCCACAAGAGGGTGTTGTGGAGTATGTAGAAAAATTACTGGGTTAGCGTTCAGCAATACTCTGGTGTGGTACAGTGACAGGTGGGAAAAACGTTGTTTAATTATGGGCTGATACAACTTCATACACTTCCTAGTTCTGAAAACGTTGTTTAATTATGGGCTGATACAACTTCATACACTTCCTACTTCTGAAAACGTTTAATTATGGGCTGATACAACTTCGTACACTTCCTAGTTCTGAAAACGTTGTTTAATTATGGGCTGATACAACTTCGTACCTTCCTAGTTCTTTTTCGCTCGCCTCTCTGTGTCCTGGATGTGTGCGCCTGTATGTGCATACGTGAATTTTGCGCGTGCGGGCTCGTGTGCGTGTGCGTGTGCGTGTGCGTGTGCGTGTGCGTGTGCATGAGTGACTGTACATCTATTACTCATAATGTGATATCTTCCCAGACCTTTTCCATTTTGCTTCCCGTGTGATAGGGTTCGCACGGCTCAAGTCGTGTCCAGGCCCTTCCCCTAAACCGTACTTACAATAATGGCCGTCTCGCCCTGCATCCTCATGCGTCACAAAATCACAGACATGAATCAGGCAAAGTCGTCAGGCGTCTCCACACACACCCGCAGACAGATAATTAATGTCTTCAACAGTTATCAATAGAGCCAATTAGAAGTTTCGGCCTCGCCCACAACCAGCTGTCACGTGGCTGAATTCATAGCAGCCTGTCCCAAGGATCTCCCAAAGAGCTTCACTCACTCCGACGCATTCACAGTATTTAGCTCTGTGGCTACGACAACGACTGTCACCTGACTGCTTTCTTTCTGCGAGTGACTCACGCTGCCAAGGACGCGCAGTTTTGCAGAAGAATGCTAATGCTGATAATAATAATAATAATCATTACAGCCGATGGACAGTGTGTGTCCTTTGCCTCCCAAGACAAATGAACTTAACAACATTTCCGCAAAACTGGTTACCTGGTGTCCTCACCGCGTGCAAAAAAGTCTTGTCCAGTTTTCCTGTGCTTTGTGGAAACGCCATTATCACTATATTATACGCTATAAATATTATTGTTCTGGTTGAAAGCAAAGCGGTGGAAATGTGCGGTGAGAGTCTAAACGTGCGACAGGCTCTGAACTTCTTTATTTCCTGTCAGTGAGGATCATTGCTGTATTATCCCCCGTTCTTGCTGCCTTTGCACTTATTTGGTGTCCTGTTACCAGGCTAAAGATAGCGTTCACAAGCCTCTTAGGTTCCTGTCGGAAACTGGAGACAACGAACACTTAAAGAACAAACGGTAAATCTGCATAATGCTTTTCATTGGGGTTTTTATTTTGGGGGGTGATTAAAGTTTTCTTGTTTTTATCTTAAAATGGGGAACCATTTCTTCTTAGTTTCATTGTGTCAAGGCCGGCTCACCATGCATAATGATGGGTTTCTAGGATTTGTTTTATTTGGCACATTGTGAAAAATTGCCTCATTTGCAAAATAAGGTAACTTTTTGCTGGAAGTTTTTCCCCTCTTTTTATTATGTCTTGTCTTTCTCACAAATATAACGTCAGAAAGATTTCCTTTTTAATTTGGCCTGCTGTTTGGATCAAGAGTTATAAGCCATTTCCCAGTCCTTCAGGGCTACGAGTGTGTGTAAAAGTGTGTGTGAGAGAGAGAGGGGGGGAGGATGGAAAGGGAGGAGAGAGTAGAGCACTATAATCCTTACACATTCTGACATTTGCTTCGCTTTATGTGGACAATTAATCCAGCAGAGCAGTTTTGCAAGTTGTGACAGTTCGTGCAGTAAAGAAAGAAAGAAAATGATCCTGCTAAATAACGGAGGAAGCCGAATTGTCTGTAGCGTGTCGTGACACTGTCCCGCCGTCCGCCATGAAGAGACCGCGAGGTGGGGCATGCAAGCGCCTAAAAAACGAGGCGCAAGACAATTAGGCGAGCGTGGGCCAAAACTCATCAGCTGCGCCGTGTGCTATCAGCGGCCTTGAAAGGTCCTGACGCATGCGCCCTAAGGTCAGGTACCAGCGAGTCCACCCTCACCGCCCCCATCCCCACAACCCCCACAACCCCCACCCCAACCCCCAGTAAGACCAGGAAGACGCATACGGACAACCGAAACCTTGGAAATGACTCACAACAAAACACCTAATTTACTGATCGCTACGTTATTTTAATAATAGCCGCAGTGGGTTTTTAAAAAAACATTTTTAAAACGAAAGCTATGTACATGGACAGCTGGTGGGATATCTTACTGCGCAACTATATCAAAACAATATAGTTTCTGTGTAAAGTGAAGCACGTGAAGCAAATGGACTTTAATTGTAAAAACAGATACATTTAAAATCTGTGTATTAGGAACCGAAAACGGTCAGCGACAGGCCTGACTGCAGAAATAGGGCTGCTTGAATTGCTCAGTAGGTGTGGGTTTATATTCCAACGTGAGTTTATTCAGTGAAATCTAAAGCTGTTCCCATCTGATTTTCTTTCTGGCAAAACAGAAATATAGAACATAAAATTCATAACCGCAGTTCGCTGACAGATATTATGGAAGTCCTTTCTTTCCACCGAAGCACTGCGCGCCGACTCTGAGAGTAGCAACAGCTAGGGTGGACTGGGGAGAAAGAAGGGTAAGGAAACTTCATGCCATGGATGTGAATAGTTACCGTCGATCCGTCACTTTCATGAGCTCTGAAATCACCTGAGTGTGGCGCCGACCACCTGCGGGAAGTGTCGTAAGAAATTTTAAAATAAAATCCAAACGCTTCACTTCCAGCAGTCACGCTGTTTGGGAACACGTGTAGCAGCGAGCAAGTAGTCGGCACAGACGTATAATCACCATTTAGTCGCACACACTTGCCTGACCTTTTCGCTGAAGTCTCTTGATTGATTGTCCGTTGCAATGCAGAGTTTGACTCTCTCCCTCTCTCACACACACATACACACAGGAGCACACACCCACGTACACTCACGCGCGAAGCATATTCGCGCTGTTTGCTGAGTGTATATAAAATTTGGTGTCAGGACTATAAATCCCAGAGACCTCTACATTTAACAGAAAAAAACTCTAGATTTTCTCGAAATTAAGATTTTCATTTCGTTCGACTCTTACTGAAGGGATGCCGTACAAAAAAGCGCCAAGATGAGATCAAACACACCCTGTCTGTACCACGACCTCAAACGACTACCTGTTCGTACCACACGACTTCAAACGACTACCTGTTCGTACCACGACCTCAAACGACTACCTGTTCGTACCACGACCTCAAACGACTACCTGTTCGTACCACACGACCTCAAACGACCACCTGTCACGTGCGTCTGATCACCTTTTGCGATATGCATCATACAGCCCATTGACCTCTTTGCAGTAACCCTTTGTAGCCCACTGACCCTCTTATAGAAGCCTTGTGTAGCCCACTGAACCCTTTGTAGTAACCCTGTGCAGCCCACTAACCCCTTTGTAGTAACCCTATGCAGCCCACTAACCCCTTTGTAGTAACCCTATGCAGCCCACTGACCCTTGTAGTAATCCTGTGTAGCCCACTTACCCTCTTGTAGTAACCCTGTGTAGCCCACTTACCCCTTTGTAGTAACCCTGTGTAGCTCACTGACCCCTTTGTAGTAACCCTGTGCAACCCCACTAGCCCCTCTGTAGTAACCCTGTGCAGCCCACTGACCCCTTTGTAGTAACCATGTGCAGCCCACTGACCCCTCTGTAGAAACCATGTGCAGCCCACTGACCCCTTTGTAGTAACCCTGTGCAGCCCAACATTCGTCTCCGCCCGTGGCCTTCGGGCACACTGCCTAGCAAGGAGCGACGGGAAGGGAAGAGAGAGAGAGAGAGAGAAAGAGCGGGAGGCAGAGAAAAGTGTAGGGCGAGACATTTAAGCAAAACAACACTGTCAAAGTAGGGGCAACGGCACACCTTTGGAACATGTGACCCCCAGACCTTGAGCCAGTCGTCGCGGGGCGAATGAGTCGCCTGCCTGGGACAGCCTGGGGGACCTTCTCCTCGAACACCACCCCCCTCCCCTCATTCGAGTCTCTCCCCTCTCCATCGCTTGGCCGCTTGTCAAGCAGCAGCTAAAGTGAAGACAATGACGACGACGATGATGATAATGATGATAATGATGATGACGTCCTGGACGTACTGGACGTGCTGGAATTCTGGAACCTTATTCATTTGGTTGAACTGGTGCTATCGCCTTTGGCAGCGACAACACGGAAGGGCCTATAGGTCCGTTTTGGTGCCTCAGTGTATTTCTCAAAGGTCCGGAACTTCGATGGTAGTAGCACTTCTTGTGGCTCTTACACAATTCACCCTACCCCCGGGCTGAGTTGCATAAAGTTCCGCATCTTCTCTCCACATGTACAATTCCCCGTAGGCTTCACAGAGTGTACAGGACTTACGACCATTCTTACAAACACAACAGCGGAAACGTAAACGAACGTTCATGCACGCCACCAATATGTGCCAGGAGAAACACTCCAGCCCATGTCAGTCTTCACGTGGCACAGATGGCACAGACCCAACCAGTTCGCCAAGAGATACGGCATGCGGTGTGCGTTTTCTCTTGGTGCAAGTGCATTTTGGGACACAGACTGCTCATAAACAGCAAAGCAAAGCGAGAATCTGAGGCACGGCGCGACTTTTTCATAAAATGTTGAAAATCTTTGATCAAGGGCGGTCATTCACATTACACCCTTGTGTTATCTTTCAGCAGCAGCCCTTCGCGTTCGATTCCTCTTTCTCTGAGCGCACGCATTCCGCTAGCCAGGTACAAGTACAGCTGTGTAAAATGTCAGATACAGGAACCTGGTGAAGGTCATTTAGGCTATCTTTGCTACGAAACAGGAACTCCAAAACGGATGAATCGTTGCAAGAACGAAGTACACGCTAGTGGGAGTGGGGGAAAGGGGTTGAGCGCTAAGGTGCCCTAGTACGTCGGTCCGCATCAAAACAAGAGGTTACCCACAAAAACCCCCTCACCTCACTATTGCATACTTGCTCATTAACCAAGAAATGCGAGAGAGAGAGAGAGAGAGAGAGTCATCTACAACCCAGAGGGGTGTAATCGACCGTATGTTTCTATCAATTATTTCGAGCCCCATATGTGGACAAAATGTAAAAATAAAACTAGAATAAAATATTTTGCGAAGGCTATCATTGAATTAGAATAAAAAGATACCCAGACATAACAATCTCATGCCTTTTGTCAGCGTGCATTAGCACAAACTCTCACAGATGCACGCATGCACCAACGCACGCAACCTCGATCCCTGGTTCTACAGCTAGCACGCGCATTCCATTTTAACAGGATGGTCTCAAGTCCGCTCCCTGTATGTACAAGCTCTTGACAGGATTTGCGCATGTCTATCGCCCTCTGACCTTTGCTTTGGCGGTCCTGCCAGGGTACGGGATCTGTGTTACCTGCGCGTCCATGTTTATCTGTAGAGAAACCTCACACAAGAAAGTCTTTCACAACATAATTTGATGCTGGCTTCTTTGTTATTGGTCAGATCTTACGAACAACAAACTGAAATAATGAAATGACATCTACATGTCATGAAATCGGCATCACGGCAAATTTCGGGTTCTCAGCGTGAAAGGTAATGCATATATACCCACATACATGTTTGTCTGAAAGGTGATGCATATATAGTCTGATACATGTTGTCTGAAAACGTCTTCCGTCGTCGACCGATAAAACTTATCACTTATCGGTCTTATTTGGACTGCTTTGGTGGTGCTGTTTGGTAATCAATTGCTTTGGTGGTGCTGTTTGGTAATCAATTGCTTTGGTGGTGCTGTTTGGTAATCAAAGTGAATCTTAATAAGTCCCATCCAACTCCTTCTATGACATACATATAATCAAGATGCTGGGCTCGACACATCTTTGAAGCCACCATGCACGGTGCGTGTCGTTCAACAGACTAAAATCGTCGGCTGACACCGGTAAACTACGAGGCGACATCGTTGTGCATGCTTCATGGGAAATCGCGATTCTCTCTCTCTCTCTCTGCCATTTCGGGGTGCAGCAGGAGAAAAGGCGGGTTGACGGTGGGAGAGGGAAAAGGGAGGAAGAAAGATACAGCGTGAAGAGTGCGGGTGGGAGGAGGGTGGAGATGGGAGAGTAAAAAAGAAAACCCATACTTTAAAGACTTTCAGTGACACGAAACGGAGAGAACCAAAGTAAAAGACAAAATTGGAAAGGAACGCAGCATAGCGGCAAGGCATAATATTGACAAGGACAACACTCAGTGCAAACAGCGGAGTGAAATTTCAGCACGAAAGCTATCGAAATTTCTAGCTAAAGGCTGTTGTTAGTGTTAGCCATTGTTTGTAGGCCAGAGAGGCAAACATGGAGAGCGCCGGAGCCCCTGTCGTCTGCGTGGCTGGCGGCATTTGCTGGAATAATATTCTGCTGCCTCCGCCAGTGACCGCGACGTGGCCTGTTAACGTCTTGTACCAACCGTGCTATCGCGGCACCATGTTGACTCTCGACGCCGTGTGCCGCACCGCGGGGCAGGGGTGTTGAACAACAGAAGGACAACCCCTGCGCCTTTCAGTCCCCTTGCGTCCAGACCTGGCAAAATGTGATCTGTGGTGTAACTACTTCCATTATCCAGCTTTAAAAAAATCAAAAACGTCTTTATCTGGCTGTCGAAAGTGAGTATACAATGCAATGTAAATACAATGCAATGCAAATACAATACGCATTTATTCAGCATTTGTTGACCAATCATCTCACCGAAAAGACATTACAACAAATACAATATGCATTTATTCTGTATTTGTAGGTAATTCGCCTCGTGGAAAAACACAATACAATCACTACGATACACATTTATTGAGTATGTGTCAGTCATTTACCGCTCGGGCACTCGCCTCATAGAAACATACAAGATTGACACACACATACACACACACACACATATATATAACCAGATTACAGCAGTGTCCAGGTTCAGTAAGGAGATTGTTGTTTACCAGTACGCCAAGCCCTTGTGTTTCAAGCTTCTAAAATGTATTACCTCCGTTAATGTTAGATTCTGATATAACAACTGCATGGACTTTTGTCTTTAGGTACAATAAAAAGGAGGAATAACGATGACCCTTGTTTTCCCCGAAGGAGAAATCAGACGACTTAGTTAGAAAAGAAACAGACTTTTAAAAAATCCTGTAACTAGCCCCATCCCACAATTACCCTCCACCCCGATAACTAGGAGACTTTCCGTTTCTTTATAAATAGCTTATTTAACACCTGAGCTCCTCTGCTTGTGTGGCTTTTTTCCAAGAAACTGCACAATACTACTTCTTAGAATCATGTCCTAACCACAACCATGTTGGACAGGCCGTTATAATAACCGTTAACTTACCATTTCCTGTCGGCCTAGATGTCAGTCTCCTGCTCGCAGGGAACCCGCGGTCACCAGTCAGCGTAAATATCGACATTTGCTAAATTTACGGACATTCGTTAGATAATCAAAACGCTTCCAATCGATTGTTTAGAAATACCTGTAATGATAATCAAAGAAAGTTACCTATACAACGTACAGTCATGTGTATGCATACATTTTATTTGCTTAAATGACCGTGTCTTCCCCTCCCTCTCGATTTCTCACTTACATCTGCACTCCTTCTATGCTTTTTTCGGGAAGGGGGGAATACATTTTACTATTTTCAAACTATCCGCCATTTTACTGTCATTTTGTCCTCCACGGGGACCGCTCCTACAAGATTTTAGGGTTTTGTGAATACTCACAACTTTTGTTTAAAACTGAATACGGCAAATAAAGAAGACCTATCCACACACACACACACCCACACACACTCCCACCCACCCACCCCACACACACCACACGCACCAATCTCCTGAGCCCTTGATGGGGAGGGGGGCCATTGACGTCAGCATGGTGCCAGGACCTTGCTTTGCGTGGCGGTGTGTACTCTAATGAGCATGCTGCTCGCGACACGAGCGCGCCCCAGACGAGAAGAGGAAGACGAAAGGTGGGAAAAAAAGGTACAGCTCAGTGAACTCTCCTGCCAATGGACGTAACGATGCCTGGTAGATGGACGCTTCGCTGTATCGACTGGAGGCCTCGTTGAAAGGCAAGATACGCGGTAGAGCCGTAGATGCCTTTGTGCCGGACTATGAGAATGGAAGACAAAATACACACTGACGCTTACCCCCCCCTTTCCCCCAAAACATGTTTTGTTTCCAAATGATGTCGCGAGAGAGAGAGAGTGAGGAGAGAGAGAAGTCTGAGTGCGTGGGTGGCTGTGTGAGTGCTTGGCGCGAAAGGTTTTTCGAAAAATATCCTGGAGTTACAGCTGCACCTGTGGGATTAAGTTTGGTGAGGCTATTTTTAGTTCTTTCATATTACGTTTACTTTCTCCTACCCAGGGACAGAGTGCCTCTGTAACGGTTAATTCGATGCAAACAAAGCAGTTCTCGCCAACTTCTGTACCCAAACATACAGTCCTTGTACTCGAAAGCTCGTTTCTTTTCTTCAAGTTCGAGAGTGTTTTCTTGTTTGATTGTGAATGACATAAATGGACATCATCTTCTCCCAGTTTATACTTGTTTAAAGTAGAATATGAAAGAGCAAATTGCAAAACGTAAATATGTCCACATCACGACTGCCAAGGTTCTTCTGCCCTAATACTTTTGCTGGGCTGAAGACGTATGTTTGAAAATAATATAGACAAGATTTCTTCGAATACCTGATAGGGTTCAAGTAGCAAAATCGTATCTCACTTGAATTTCTACCGCTTGGCTGGAGTTTGAATAACGACTTTACTTAGTCATTCCATCCCTTCAATTCACTAACATGCTTGTGATGTATAGTGGATGCAAACAAAGGTAGACATAATTTGATCCGTGTCCGTGCTAATGCTGAAAAGACTGGGAATAAACACCAGGAGATCATTTTTCCTGAGGAGAGTAGCAGCTACAATACATCATGAAATGTTGGCTATAGCTTAAACGCACTCACGCATGCACCCCACGCGTGCTTTCACTCACGGAGGCACGTGCACCCAAAGGACTAAAGGAGGTCCTCATAATTAGGACCGAGAATCACCTTCCTGTTTCATGTTGTCAGACTAGAGTTTCTGCAAGCTACACAGTGTAGCTGAGGTTCTGTTTCAGCACGATACATGCTTCCGATAAGTCATTGTTACATCCCCAGGCACCCGACCACAAGGGTTTGCCAGGACCCACGCACGCTCTCTCTCTCTCCTCCCTGTTGACAAACAGTGGGCCTGCAGCGACACCCTCCTGCACTTTTGACACCCACGTCTTAATGTCGCCTCGTCTTTCTGCTACCTGGAGAAGCTGCACTGGTCTGTATGTACAGTACAGGCTAGATTAGTTCCCATTCATCTCACAAAGTTACGTACTGCGCATGCGTGATCTGGATACTACAGGTGCGCCGGTCTAAGGTCCCACGAAGGGTTTGAAGGCAAAGTGTTGACCTAGAGAGTCTAAGCCAATATATCAGATAGAGATGGTGAATTTATACACGCTATCTTGTTTTAAAAACAAACTCAACTCACCTCAACAGTTTGCCCTCATAAATTCCCCCACCCATCCCCACACAGGCCCCACTTGTATTTGTGTGGGTGGGGGTTGGGGGAGATGAAAACCGATCCTTTTCTAATGTTGAGAGATGGTGGACAATAAAGTTTGTTTATGGCTTATTTTCTAACTCTTGATTTGTTTCATGAATAATTATTTACCAACAACCTTATTTACAGACCAGACAAGTTCAGTTCATGACCCGCTCCTTAAACGAGAGATCGGTTTTGACCAGTTTTTAGTAGAAAAATCCCTTCTGTAAGAAATTTCCTAACGCTAACATACGAAGATTTTGTCTCATTTTTTAAATGTCACTCGTGGCATACCTCTCAGGTGTCTTTATTAAGAATATTCTTCTATTGGTTTTTTTTTCAGAAGAGCTGAAATGGTCGTTATCACGAACTTTTCTGAACAAGACACGCCGACTGCATTCCTGAGAATAAATGCACTTGGATTGTATACTGTCTTAATTAGCGGACAACTCTTGCTCCAGAAACGAAATGAGTAAGGTGTTTTGTTTTAAACACCGAGTGCGGCAGCTATGTCTTTGTGATTATCTCCTGTCAACGCACTCGGTTGGTTGTTGGGTGGCTTAAAGTCATGTCAGCACCGACGGCTATCTCGTGACGGAACAGCATTCGAACAGCCTTATCAGAAATAAATTCGGGTTTGCATTTGTTTGAATCAAACTCCATTACGTGAAATGGAAGGACAGCCAAGAGTAAAGTAATTTCTATCAAAAGAGGGACAGTTTCCTCAAACCGGTTCGTGACTCATACTCACAGCAATGCTAGACGAGCACACGGGCGCTGATGACCGGATCCTTCCCTGTAATTAACACATAGTCGTGTCGCCAGGCCTGAAACAAGCGCCGCGATCCACAAGAAGTGAAGGAGCCGTTGGAGCAAGCTCCCGAAGGATGGGAGGAAAGTACGAACGGCAGGACCGTAGTTCGGTCCTTGCTGAAAAGTAGCTAAAGTTTATGGGCTTAGACATATAAAGACAGCTAGCTTTCTGACCTCGTGAGCCATACAATACTGGTGTGAATAAATTGCCCTCGTTCGCAGGGCGAGAGAGGGAGGGAAGCTGTCATTCATAGCCTGCAAACTGAACGCAGTGCTTTCTTCAAGGGACAAGCAGCTGCGCCGGGGGAGGGGGAACGGAGCGAGAGGCAGAAAGACTTGCACCATGCTGTTTAATTACAGAGGATGCGAACATGGGGCAAATGGGAAATACGATGGAAGACCAAAAAAAAAAAACCCCGAAAAATCCCACCATCTCAATAAAGAAAAATCCTTTTGGTCTGATGCTGTGTCAGGATTTCTAGCCGTTGTGAAAGTGCAAGCAGTCTTGATGTCTTGTTACACTTGCTTCTCATGCTCAGTTTTTTCATGCTATATGTGTCTAGCTAATTAGCATCAGAAGCTGGATAGTGCCTTGTCCGCGAGCAAGCTTCGCGAGTACAAATTACTGCAGCTGCTTTTTACGTTCCGTTCATGACGAAGTGTGTTGGAAAAAAAACAATCGAACCCAGCGCATCAAAGAGTTGGTCTAATTTCGATGAAGAATTTCTCTACAACAAGCTTTTTCTTTACGAGACTTTGGTGAAAAAATTGTGTCTGTAAAGAATTTGCGATCCCATAACAAAAATGAAATTAATTTAATAAATAAATTCGACTTTGTCCGGCTGTGTATTTAGCGCATTGATTGCGAATTTGTCCGTAGTCGCTACCCAGCTTGTCGGCAATGAACGACCGTTCTCGCGGTTTGCCTTGGAGTCTCTCAAGCAAAAGGAAACTTGCGAAGCATTTGAACACTGTCATTCTGTGGTGATGGACACTTGTCCCAATTTTGCGACACGGCGAGTCGATTTGTACGACAAACACATTAACGGAAAAACCCTATAGATTTTGTACTGTCTGTAAGGCAAACAACCGTTCTGGTTAATGTACTTGTGACTTGCTCTCCACTTTTGCGACAGCGCACGTTTTGGTGTCCATCACTGGCAACTGCGTATTTTTTTTCATCCATCTTTTCTTGTCATGCAGTTATACAGTTGTTAAAGTCTCCTAGCTATACAGCGTAAAATTAAATGAAGAAATGTAGTTCGTCGACATAGTCTTGTTTTAACCTGTCTGCCTAGAGCTGCACTACAACTTCGACAATAAAGCTTTAAAAAAGATAAATCTTCTGTGGTCTGCCCACACCCACTGCGTGACTTTTACTTTGTGCGGTGTACGGTTATATAGCTGCTACTGGGAAGAAAACATACAATTGAAGGAGCCCCTGTTTCGCTAGGAATGAAAATCCGAAGTGAATATTGCAGAGGAATGTATATATTTTGGACAAAAAATATCGTTTTCGTCTTGAAATAAAATATGTCTCTGGTCATATCATATCGTCAAATAAGATGTTACTGGCAAGATAACACACTGGAACGTCTGCAACCTGGTATAAGCATAAAATATCATTTATATTATATTTATATATTTTCTTTTTATATATGATCCAAATACCTTCCTGGTGTGACTAAATAATGACGAGGCGTGCTCTGCGGGCTGAGCCGGCTATCATGACTGGGATATAATCGTTTCCGTAGAAACATCCTGACGAAAGTCCTTTTCCTCCTGCAAGCTTCTTTTCTATGGTGAAGACAGCCATCCCCACATCCCGGATCAGTTTAGTTTCGAAAACTAAACTGAGTGAAGAAGTCGGCTGGGCTAATTGGCCTTGCATCAGAGCTCCTTTGCACCCTAATCTTGAAGATGTGTTGTGACTGTCCCGATGTGAACTGAAAAAATTCTACCTTACACCAAAACTCATACTGAATGGTTTCCTCCATTTACACAAGTAAATAAACATAATCGTGCGTTTAGAACTTCAGTTGCGGACAAACACAGCCACGCCCACGCACTACTGTTTACATGTTATAACACACCCAACCGATTATCTCTACTTGTTTTATGATTGAAAGAATCTTGTGACCGCACAGAGGACACTAATAGTTATCTGCTCCTACACTTATGGAGGAAATTGCTGACGCAGTTTCATACAACTCTGCGGTACACACCAATTATCTGACGTTGCAGTTCATGTCAGTGTTGTTAAGGCCTATAGACAGGCGCAGGTTTCAGGGTGCAGCCCGGACACATCCAGGTGTGATCCAAAGGGAAAGAAGAGTCGATGGTCCGCTGGTCGTTATCAGCCAATCTATTATATCTTTAGAATTTCTTAGGCTGAAGAGGGCAGAGTGAGTGGTAGGGTAAGTTGGAAGGGCCGGGGTAGGGAGTAATTGGTGGGGGGGGGGAGGCGGAAGAAGAATAATGGATATGTCAGAGTTATTTGGTGCTTAATATGGGGGATAATAATTAAATTGACTGCCAGTGTCAATCACAGATCACCAATATATTAAGCAGAATATACTCATTTCTATGCGATATGGGTGGGTAGGGGAGAGGGAAAAATGATGACACGGGGGATTAAGGGAAGACAGCAGGGCGATTCGGGTATTTCTCTTACTCCATATACACTGTTGTCAATACCAGCAAGGTAGGTTAACACATTCCTTGCGGCCCATCCTGGAAGTTTTGTTACATGTTATACGTACGTAATGTGCAGGGGCGAATACATACATTTCCATTTTGTCTTCTGTTCATGGGGACGGTATAATGTCAAAGAGCTGTCAGTGGCATACAACATTCTGACTACGACACATGTGCGCCACCCACTTTTCTAAGTTTAGGTCTAGCCCCTCGCCCCCTCATTTGACCTTTCCAGCGACCTTTTGCAATGGTAAATAGAGGGTTTTGAAGCTGCCGTATGTCCTCGCGGCTTAGAGAAACGCGCCCTTGTTTGTCGTCACATCGCGCAGTCTGATAGATAAATTATCAGTCCCCCCCCCTACACACACCCTATTTATGACATCAACGTCGTCAAATAACGTCATATCGCCCTAACAACCATTCTCTTCCATGTACGGCCATGGCGTGTCACTAGCCCTCTGTTAGGGAAATTAATGTGTTTCAGTGTCACCTATCGGATACTAGATATCCAGCCAGGATATTTTTCACCTGAAAAGAAAATGTCAGTGAAAGATTCAAGATCCGTTGTTGGTAAGCTTGTCCTAATACTATGCCACTAGTAATTTTAGTTTATACAATTTTAGGATTGATTGAAGGGCATAGTGATAAAGATAATGTGGCAACCCCCAGCGAGAAAAAAGTTGGGAAGGTGGACGAGTGAAAAAAGAGAGATTATTCAGGAAACTATTCACACACCTTTTATTCTCTCAATGCAACACATTTTAAGATCGATCGATCGATCGATCACCAATCAATCAATTCAGTCAGTCAGTCAGTCAGTCAGTTATTAATCATTCAGTCAATCAGATCATCAAACATCTTCGAACTGAATGAATTTTGAACAGTTCAGGGGAGCTGTCTGTCTGCTGTGTATCCATGGCAATGTAAATCAATGAAGACGTACATAAGGGTGTCTGTCGGTGCGGGGGCATAAAAACGCCAAGCACATTTCAGCAAAATATCTCACAATAATCAGGACGCCCCATTTAAAACTCACCCACGCAGGCACACACGCAGATATCCAGGCAAGCACGCACGCGCAAGCACTCGCACGCTCACAGAAGCATGCACACACTTACGTATCCATAGCCACATACAGATCTGCTCTGGAACGGTGAAGGAGGGGACAATGAGGCGTGGGTGAAGCGACTGCTGTGAAGCGGAACCGGAGATGGAAGCAGGATTGTATGCGACATGCAATATGTCGCATGTGAATGCAGAACGAAAGGACGAAACCCCTGCGAGTGCCTGGCAACCGAAACAACTTACAGGATGTCAAATGACGGTAGGATAATTAAGGAGGGTGGGGCGTAGACTGTCCTAACTAGTCTGTGGGCGGAGCCAACAAGAGGAAAGGCCTTGTGTCATACGTTTGCTTGTAGACGATATTCTACAAAACACAGCGGCACCCATTCATCCATCCCTTTGTCCGTCCGTCCGTCCTTCCGTCCGTCCGTCCGTCCGTCCGTCCGTCCGTCACCCAGTGACGCAGGGGAGGGTGATGGGTGTGTCTGGTTGGTTTGTACTCATTGTGGTTTGTATGACATGAGCTGCCCTGTGTGAGTTGTTTGGAAAGTTATTTAATGAAGGGTCATTACATTACTAAAGTTTGGATAACTGATCTTTCTGCCGAAATAGCAGCCAATCTATCAAAGCATGTACAGAGTACAGCATATAAACAGTATATCAAAGCATATACAGAGTACAGTAAATAAACAGTCTAAAGAACTATGCATGTAGTAATATGGGCAAAGACTATTGTGCACAAATGCTGAAATTACCAATCGTTTTCGCGGGAAGCATGCTGCAATATACACTGCTTTTTCTTTAGTTATTGCAGCAGTAAAACGATTTATTCAGTAATATTACTTACAGGGAAGCAAAAATTAGTGGGTTTTAAGGATACAGTAAATAAGTCAACACAGCAACTGTATATTCGTGACCACATTTTTGAACTTGTGATCAATGGTCACCTATTCCACGATCCCCCATCCCCACCACCACCACCACCAACATACACACACGCCTACCCCAGGTCTCAACTTCTACATCCAGCCACTTAACTCGGAAGACTCGAGCTAAAGGTCGACTGCTGGCTCTAAAAGACGTTGCCAGCGCTGCTCTCAACACCACAAAGCCCAGCCTGTGGCAAGTGCCGCTAGCCGTGCTAACCCAATATGTGCGCTCTACTTGACAGTAGTCCACCTATTAAAAGTCATGTAAACGTTGCTGTTGTCCTCGTCGCATTTGATGACAACATCGTATTTACTCGACGACAGCGCTCATTCATTCATAAATTCCTAGCAGATCGTTACTGAGTCTTCTGGCTCCAGCCAAACCCACCCACCTATGCAGTCCCCAGTCTTATCTTATCGCTCACAAGGGCTGGGTTGCATAGGCATAAGTATCTCCTGTCTACAAAGTAAAAATACACGGGACAAATGGGCCTACCACCGCTGTTGCGATCACGACGTCAGTCAGAGCGCTCATGCAGCCCAGCCCTGCACTACGTTTTCATTTTGTACTCTCCTAGCCAAACTTTATGAACCTTTACTTTCACTTTCGTTTAAGACGTTTGGTTTCGTTTGCTTAAGCTCCCTTTAGCAGATTCTGGTTGCTTGGGTTGCTTGGTTGGTTAACGTCCCATCGCAAACGAAGTGCATATCGGGACAGTGTTGCTTATAGTTTACGTACTGCCACGCGTGGGACTGCTGTCACAACACGGGCTTCATCCCACCCAGTCACATTATACTGACACCGGGCCAGCCAGTCCTAGTACTGTTCCCTGTAGTTCCAGGCATCTGGTAGGGCAGCTACGTACACTAAATTGACAATTTTTAACGGGGCACGAACCAACGACCTCCAGCCTCGGAAGCGGACACCTGAACCACTCTAAACCACCGAAGCGGTCGCAGATTGGCGTATTTCAGTTAAAATACGGGGTAACTGACTATAAAAGTTGCAGTTGTATTGTTGCTGAACAGGTTAATGAAAGTTGCTCGCCAGATCTGTCACATCGAGCATTTTAAATTCGGCGGGAAGGGGGGGGGTATCTGGTAGATTTTAAGACTTCTTCTTTGCCATCCACACAGGACAAGACATAACTATGACTTAAAAACCACTTTAACTTCAGCTGTTTATAGTACAGAGGGCCAGACACGACCACCTCGTATCTCGGTGTTCCACAATCGGGTACTTAGGTCTGGATCAATTTATCGGGAAAACAACTTTCTCTTTCGATGGCTACATTTCGATAGGCTACTGTGCAGGCTACTATTTTAGCACAGGTGCACGCTAGTTCTAATACTTTTTGCTCGACATCATCGATATCATCGCCATTATCTTCCCGTCATTATGACAGCGAGCCAAAGTTTGGCCACTGATGATGTACAGAAAAAAACCCTCACGATTCGTAAACCTTTGGATTACCTCCGATGATATATATTAGTAAATCATACAACTCGCACAGCTCAGCTACAATGACTTTACATTCATGCACCTCCTAGCCCAACCCAAGCAGAAGTTACCTTCACGCGAGATTAGCTAGATCTGGCTAGATCTCCCCATACACTATCCTTCGAAGGATAGTCTATGATCTCTTGGAAGAGATAAGCTAGCTGTGCTGTCTCGCGATCGCGCCATCCACGGCAACATCAAAGATCAGTGATGTATATAAATACACGTATAAACATAAAAACTTCATTAGAAAAGAGGCGTCTACACTTTTTGTTACAGGTTAAAAAAAATTAAGGGGAGACCTCAGGCATTCGTTAGGGGGGTTAAAGTATGTGCGCAGAAAACCACAGTGCGTAAATGCGCGTAAATGAGAGCACAAGGCAGCTTGGGAGGGGAGCAATGCCTTACGGATCCAGAAGATGTTCACAGCAGGAAATCTTGATATTGCAAGGTATTAAATTTCAAGAACTTCATGTTTGTATTCATGCAAACTCAAAACCATTGCTTGTTGGAACCAAGACTCTGCAGCGCACGTAACGTGATAGGAAAGGAAAGCAATCTCCTCAATCCGTCCAGGACAGTACACCATGCTGCTAGTACTGCTATATCGATGCAATCATTTGCGAATGACAGTTCTGCGCTGCCTCATCTACAAAAAAAGTTTCAATCTTAGCTCAGATACCGTTATGACAATACACAACTAAATCAACTTCTCGCCTACCTCAACTCAAATGACCTTATCTCTCACTCTCAGTCAGCATATCGGCCATTCCACAACACGGAAACAGCTCTGACTAGAGTTGTCAACGACATTTTGTCTGCTCTGGATGGAGGCGATGTGTCTTTTCTGACCCTCCTTGGTCTTTCCGCAGCGTTTGATACGATCGACCATACCATCCTCCTCAATCGTCTCCATGATCTGTACGGCATCTGTGGGTCGGCGCTGGCGTGGTTCCAGTCCTACCTCTCTGATAGAACTCAGTCTGTACTTGTCACTGACCAGTTGTCACCCCCATCAGCATTGTCTCTCGGAGTCCCTCAGGGATCTGTCCTGGGCCCTATCCTTTTCATCCTATACATCAAACCACTATCATCACTCATTCATTCTCACACGATCTCCACCCAGTCCTATGCAGACGACACTCAATTATACAGTTCTTGTCCTCCAGCTGATGTACATGCCAGCATCATGACCATGCAGAATTGCATATCCGGTGTCAAAGCATGGATGGTCCATAACAGACTAAAGTTGAACGACGAAAAAACAGAGGCTCTTCTCTTCAGTAAAAGAAATGCTGGAGTGACAGAATGTCCCACGGCATTTCGAATTGGTGATGTCGACATCAATTTCGCTGACTCTGCAAGAAATCTAGGTGTTATTATTACCTCTAACATGACACTGGACAAACACATTTCCAACATCTGCAGATCCGCTTATTCTGAACTCAGAAAAATCAGCAGCTTCCGTCACCTTCTGTCCGATCAGGTTGCAAACACATTTGTATGTGCCTACGTTCTGTCTAAACTCGACTACTGCAATTCCTTGCTAGCCGGCTGTCCTCTGTATCTGCTACAGAAGTTACAGAAACTTCAAAACTCGGCCGCTCGCCTTGTCCTGAAAGCGCGCAAAACAGACCATGCCACACTCTCCTCCGCACTCTGCACTGGCTCCCCATTCAGGCTCGCATCGACTACAAGTTGTCTACTCTCTGTTTCAATTTCTTCACCGGTGCATGCCCCAGCTACTTTTCAGAACTTCTTACAATCTACACTCCAGTGAGACAGCTCCGCTCCTCTTCAGACGATCGCATTCTCTCAGTACCCCGCATCAGGACAAAAACATACGGACAGCGCATGTTCACCTTCTCCGCATCCACCCAATGGAACTCACTTCCCCACAACATTCGCCACTCCCCATCACTACAGACTTTCAAACGTAACTTAAAAACTTTTCTTTTCCGCAAGTACCTTGACTGACGTCATGACTGCCTGTCTGCATTAACCTACAACTTCCTCTATTATGATACTTTTCCACCCATCTGTGACCGAAGGACGATCTGTATCCCAAACTGTGTTTCGTTCATGAACCCTCTGTGTGTTTGTTGCGTTCATCTCTCCCTGTGTGTGTGTGTGTGTTTTTTTCGTTGTTTTCACTGACTATGTGCCTCGTCCGCGCGAAGTGTACATGAAATGTGTTCTCGCGCGTTACAAATCCACATTTATTATTATTTATTATTATTATACAATTTCTTTAAAGCATTTCGTTTTGTTTCGTAAAACCTATCTTTTTCTTACAGTAACTCGTTGTCTTAGTTAAAACCTGTTTTCTCTTTTCAGGATAACTACCCTTTTGCCTCTCGTTTTAACAAAATTGTTCTTATCTTCTTTTGCCACTATAGCTTCTCTTGCAGCTAGATATATAATCTCGCCTAGCTCGCGAAATCAGCGAGCCGTCGGGACCTCCAGGGTTAAGGGGAAGCTACTCGTGATTGGCGACAATGCCACGACTCGTATGTGAGTTAACTATTACCGCCGTGTGACTGTGAGCGTGCCGATTTGCTTTAAGGGTGTACCCTGTTGATGTCCTCAATAAATTAAGTCAAACCTTTCGCTTTTAATCATAATTTTGATGTTAAAGAGAAATAAACTATAAAGACTGACACTGTCGCATTACATCAGACTACAGTCTGATTGTGTTATCGAAGTCGGCTGTTCTCTAGCTTTTGAGATAGAAAATAGTCAGTTCTTCTGGCAGACTTCCGGCGATATGTATGTACTAACTAGTGGTGTGCAGCATGCCACTAAAGTGTGCATCGCAGTATGGCGGTTTACCACGATGAAATAGAGATCGAAGATATGGAATATGACGAGGAAGCAGAAACCTATTACTATCCCTGCCCATGTGGTGATCGATTTCAGATTACAAAGGTACTTTCCCACCTCTTCGGCTCTTGATTTGCCAATACCTACTCCTACTCACACTGAGTGACTGACTGGGATACTCCTAGGTTTGGAGTTAACTCAACTGGCCTCTGGTGTCTAGTAATAGAATTTTAGTAAACTGTAATCAGTAAAATTTAAATATAGTTCTTAGTTCCTAACTGTCATCTGTCACTTTTGAGTCTTATACGGCGGACTTGGTGCGTGAGAGTCCCTCACTGTACCACTTGACGCTTGTAGTTGTAGTGAAGCCTTTGTTGAGTTTGGTTATTATTAGACTGCAATTTATTTTTCCTAAAAATGTAAAATATAACGCTCATCAGTCATCTTTTCGTACTTACTACTAGGTCTACTATATCTAGTTACTGTAACACTAACAATGCTAGTCTTAGTCTTTTTTTAGACAGTGCTTTCCAGACTGTTATTCATTGTGATGGATTCCATCTCTAGTTTACTAGTATTATTTTTATTATATTATTAGGTTAAGTGTAACTTGCATCTGTTTTACAGATGAGTAGTGTTAATTCCTAACCGTTATTGCATGTTACCATATTCATAATATAACTAAAGTAGTAAACATTAATTATGAATACAGTCTGAATAAATACTTCAGCAATATAATAGTATGTTATATTTTATATTCATAACACTAACACTGTGTTAATTACAGATTTAACAACATAAAAGGTTATGTTTGCATTGTTATCATAACATAATAACATGAGATTACAGTTGACAAGCAGCCTTTGTCTCATTGTAGATGCATAATGATAGTTTGAGAGTTTTGCGGTTAGATGAGCCAAAAAAGAGAGTCACATGTTCGTGTTCGATGAATCTAATTTTTTTTTCCGACCTGGGTAGCACGTGGTTGGCGGGGAAATGATTTGTGGTTGTTCCTTGAGCAAACAACAGATTAACACTGAATATGACATACACTTGTGTTGTAGTTCAGTGTATAAATGGGTCTGGCACCCACATCCACGTAAAGTATTACACATCAGTCTATTTCTATGTCACTAATGGAACAGAATTAGGAGGATTATTATTGCCAACAGTGGCACAGCCTCACCTCAGACATTACAGAGTATCCTATAGTATGTGTTGACAAAGTGTGCAGGCAGTGACATTCTGACAAAAGCAGCAGTAAACAGACAGTACATGTAGATTACACTTGACGTACAGTTGATATCAGTAACCACTCCCTTTTGTTTTCCTGGATAAAGTCAGTTGGTTCATGTTTTTGCATGTGAAGAATCTCCTTTTTTCAAGTTTGTCACCATCTGTCTAAATTTATTTTTCCTATAATAGCGCTTTTAGTGGTGGTGTTTATCTAGAGAACATTATGAACTTTCCTTCTGGTACAGTGACAAAATACATCCATATCTGGCCGCTAACTCATGAAAAGTACCCTCCATATTTTTTTCATATGGTGAGGAAGTATTTAAGGGCTCCTGGGGTCCACAACCAAAGTTTTTCAAGAGAAACATCTTCACAATCCATAACGCTATTCATGCTTTTGCCACTATGAATTTTCTTGCAGCAAAGTGTCACTGTGCATGCGCTAAACACAAAACTCTCAAACTGTCTATTGAATATAAATGGTAAGCAAATTTAATTAGATCACCAGATCTTATCACATCTCCATGTTATTTCTCTAAACTATCACTTAAACAAGACTGTGAAATTCTGTGAGTGCACACCATTTCACTGCATACCTTTAACTGCAAGATGTATACTGAAAAGCATTGCATATTTCAAGAAAATGAACATGGGCTGTGCTATCATTTTACAACACCAGTGATGCATGCAGTCATTTGGCAATAACTTAATTAGGAGCAGTGCTCCCTCTGAAACTTTCAGTGAATGTCTACTAAACTCAGAAACAAAGCACTCATGGCGGAGTGGGTGGGTGTTTGTTGCTTAATGTCCTATCACAAACTAGGTGCATATCAGGATGGCGTTGTTTATATGCTACCACACATGAGACTGCTGTCGCTACACAGGCTTTGGGTCCCCCACTTTCCCAGTTAAATTATACAGACACTAGGCCAGCCGGTCCTAGTACTGTTTCCTGTAGAGCGAGCCATTTGGCAGGGCAGGTACTAAATTGCCAGTTTTAAAGTCTTAGGTATGACTTGGTCGGGATGCAAACCATCGACCTCCCACCTCAGAAGGGGATGCCTTAACCACTAGACCTCTGAGGCAGTTTACACATTGCAGAGGACTTTAAATACATAAAATATCCTGTTAAAAATCTTATCTGTTAAAAAAAAAACCCAGTGTGCTCATTAAAAGTGCAGATTGATCGAAAAGGAAGCACACACTGACAGCACATTTGCGTCCAAAGGATACACGCTTTTTAATTGTCACTCACAGAGGATGTACACACTGACAGCATTTGCCTCTTCATTTGTGTCAAAGGATATGCGCTTTTTAATTGTCACTCACAGAGGATGCACAGTCTGATTGAACCTGGCATTACAATTATTAAAATGCGCAATTTTATTTCTATTGTTTGTGGCTGTTGCGTGACAGTTTTTTTTTTTACAAAAAGTAAATGCTAGTTCTACAATACAGTCTGTTTAACATTAGGGAACAGTTTGCCAGTTTCCGTAAAAACTCAATTGAGACATTAAAATTGAAACAAAAATAGCTGTTGGTCTGTATGAAAGTACTTGTATGATATGATTAGAATTTAGACAATTTAGGAAAAAATAACACGAGACATTAAATTTATTTAAAATAAAAATGGCAAAGAAATAAGACTGTCCTTATCTGAATTAAAGAAATTTAGATGGGTAATGGAAAAACTGTTACTTTTAATCCTGTAGCTGTTTGCTCCTCTAAACTGATTGCTTTGGACGGGGATGTACTTTGTATTGTAGGAAGAGCTGGAGAGTGGGGAAGAGGTAGCTACATGTCCCAGCTGTTCTCTCATCATTAGAGTCATCTATGATCTGGCAAGTACTGTTTTGTATGGAAAAAGGAGGTGCATGTTGCCGGTTCATTCTCGTGCCTGTCCCTCTGGCATCCAAACACATTCTCTCTCTCTCTCTCTGCACCTTCTGTATGTATTTTATATGAAGAGAGCATAGCCTAAGAAAGAGGGATTTATTGTTGACTTTTACCCTTTGTCTCTCTAGGTGTGTTCACAATTTGATTTTACAACAGCTTTACTATTTGGCATCTCACTCTATTGTTTTATATGACAGTGCATGTCGCGCATCCTAAATTTATGCTGACAATTGAGCGTGATAGAAAGATTATAAAATAAACACTTTTTCATGTTTTACTTTTATTCAATTGTAATTTGTTATGATTCTTATTCTTTATTAGATAAAACAAAACCATTCTTGAATTAGAAAGCATTTATATTCTTGATGATGCCATTAAATATTTAGCTTTCAAACTTTAATAGTATGATTGAATTTTCTGCTTATTTCTACAGGACCATTTTCTGAAGACGCAGGAGACTTCCCTTTCACTGAAGAAAGAATTAGCACTTGCATAGCATTGTCAAGTGAAGCCAGTCAAAACCAAGTCCGTTGATCAGGTATAATGAGGAAGGAAACTCAACTTCATATTTTTTCTTCATTTCCTAGAAAACTAGATTGATTCAGTGGAATCATTCTGATGAAAAAAATATAAAATGAGTCAAGTGTGCTTTTTTTTTAACATTGTGTTGTCCAGAAATATGACAGCACAGGCTTGGCATGCACATGTTGATGATGATTGTTATGATTCTTGTGGCTCGTTGCCCTAGCCAGTCGGGAGACCGTGCAGAGGAGTGAGGGAGGTGGTCGGGCGAGAGGCGAGGGTAACCCGTCCCCCTACCCCATCACCCTGGATAGACCACCCTCCCAGTGGAACCCGCCACCCCAAACAGGTAGACGACCCATTCGCAAATTTCTGGCAAGTCCAGGCTGAGGCTATAAAGGCAGCCGATCACTAATTGCAAATCCCCGAGTACACACAACCTCCTGGGGTAGTGACATAGACGAGTACAACAGTTATCCACGACGTGGACACGGAGAGCCAGCTGCTGCTGTCAACCCGTTAGAAGGGAGCTGAGGAGCATCATAGGGGCGACTCTTGTCAGTCAGTCAGAGGAACCTGGACCATTGCTGAGATTTGGAACTGGACGTGGCGTCTGTGGTAGTCCTGTCCAGCATCGTGAATAAGCGAGCGTACATACTGTGTAAAGAAGTAGAACACGATCATAGCTTGAAGATAGTTGTTAGAAGAATAGCCTTGAACGTAAGTAGTAAACTGGTTCAGAAAACTTCCAAGAAAGTATACACCATAAATTGTTGATTTGTCGGTTGTCCAGTCAGGACTAGTTAAGTGTAGCGAAAATACAGTTAGCCATTGTGATGGTCGGTCAATTGTATTGAATGTAAAGATGTTGGCGTGACGTCATTTAAGAGAGTCAGAAGGGGTATGGTTTCCCTTGTTTCCACTGATGTAAATTATCAGTGCCATAGTGAGTTATAATCTGGTAAATAGCGTGTGCATGTAGGTATAGGTAGCATGTCATTGTGAGGAATATATGAAAGTGCGAGTGATTTGTCGGTATGTCTTATGTAGTGGAACATTTTATGTTGTAGCTGTAAAATAAATAGAGTACTATTTTGTCGCTGCCCTCTTTCTTTGAGTTGTGCATGTGGCAAGTAAGGGGGTGGAAGCTTGAGCCGGAACGTTTTGGAGATTGACACGAAATCAGGCAGCGATCACTTTGTTGCTTTCGCCGTTCTTGACACATATTTATGTTGTGGTAGTTCTGTTTAACGAGCAGACTATTATAGCTACATACAAGTAATACCCCTAGACACACAACAGAGTAATACCACAACAGTGATGATGATTGGAAAAGGAAAGCGTTCCATCTTGTGATTTTGCACTGTGGGGGAGGGGAGAGTGGTTTTGGTAGGGGGAGGGAAGGGATCTACAGATGGGTTTTCTGCACTGGTGGTGACTGCATTAAGTCCTTGTTGGTCACCTTTTCTAGCGTGCAGTCATTGATGGTGGAGGTGTTGCTGGTCAATCCTTCTGCTGCCCTATTCCCACATTCTATTTATGTCTACCTTTAAGGTCTTATGTGTGATACTGCTTTACTTTGATATATTCTGCATTTACTTTAATGCTCTACAATTTATGCTTGTCCTATAGCTTACTTGGTGGTTTTTAAAAGTGGTTTTACCCCTTTTTTAATTTTGTATTGTTTAGATATATCTAATGTCTGGATGGGCATTTACTACCTGCATTGTCAGTTCCATTATGTATTGCCTTATCTGTTTTGGAGGGTTCAGAGACAATTTTAGATTTAGGTCAAGGTTGAAATCGTGTATAGCCTGTTCACACCTTTCCTGGCTGTTTAGGCTACACTTTAGCAGGACATGTGGAGTGTTAAGTCTGTCCCTACAACTACAGGTCACTGGGTCTTTACAAATAAGGTGGCATTCTCCATTTAGTCTCATTCTAGCTACTCTGCTTTGGTTGGCTCTGTTGGAATGAAACAATATGAGCTCGTTACTTGGAAGTTTTTTTTAGCTTTCCCCTGGTGCCTTTGGCTTCCTTTTTTATACTTTTCATCCCACGGTATTTTTATAGCTGGTTTAAATTTAATGGATATCTTTCTTTCTTCGGCTGAAATAGGTATGTTTATCTGGATGACATCGGTGGTTGGGTTGTCTTTTTTTGCTGGTTCAGCCAGTCTGTCTGCTTCCTCATTTCCTTTGATTCCTACATGTGATGGCACCCTGACCCAGACCCAAACACGTAGCAAAGAGAGCATCGAAAGAAAAGGACCGGGCAGATCCTCTTGCAAAACATCTGCCTAGTTGTCAGCACTTGCTTAGTGAGCAGGCTAATTACATTTACTAGGGATCCTCTGTATGCACACATTGTGTACCGAGGGTTAGCTGTGTGAAGACTAGCTTCGTTATAAAGAAAGGGTTGGCAGATCTTTTGCAAGAGGGTCTGCCCAGTCCTTTCCTTTCGACCTTCTCTTTGCTACATGTTTGGGTATGGTAAGCTCCTTTGGTGGCATGCATCTGCATATGGTTACTTTGAGCGTTTCAAGTACTTCTTTTTGTATTGATAATTTAAGCGTTCTGTCCTCGTTTTGTTGTTTACTATTTAAAAAGGTTAGAATTTTGTATATTATGTCCGTTCTTTGAGAAGACTGGTTTTGAAGTGCCTGACAAGAAATCAGAGACAACTAGAAAGGTTTTTTTCTGATGCAGATTTTCTATTTTGTAGTGCTATCAACTTTAGGGCAGTGCATATTGCTATGGATATGGATGTGTGGCTGGAAAACTGGTGATTGTAGGTGTATAAACTCATCTTTCGTTGGGTCATGTGAGTCATCTCTACATATCTGCGAGTGGTCTTTGTAGGTAGTGTTAAGTTTTTGTCTGAATTCGTTGGTGAGGTCTTTGTCGATCGGTGGTGGGTGTAGCATCCAGGGAGGTATTTGTGAGCCTGGGTACATAGGTATAAAATTTCAATGTTTATGTCTACCTCTGGCATGTTTTCTACTTCCTGATGATTTCTTTGCATGCTTGGGTGAGGTGTAAGTTGTCAAATGCAGTGTTTGTGCGCTGCTGTGTGTATTTGATTGGATGATCTGCAGGTAGACACTGTATCTTGTAATTTGCTGCCCTTTCCTTATTATTCTATAGGTTTTTGTCCTGTCTCTGCCAACACTGCTGGATTTGGGTTGCTCACTGGGACCCCTAATACCACTTTAAGTACCCTAGCCTGTACAGATTGAAGTTTAGCTCTATGACTTTCGCTAAGGTGAATTAAGCGAGGTGCTGCGTACAGTAGATTTGAGATTGAGCTTGGTAAAGGTTTAGAAGGGATTTGAAATCTGTAACCCAGCTATTCCTTGTGATTGCTTTCATTTAATTTACTGCCTTTTTAGCTCAGTTTACCGTTTTGTTTGTTTATGGGGACCAGTTGGAGGTTTCAGTTAAAAATAACTCTTAGGAATTGTAATTGAGGACTATATCCTATGGCATGCACATACACACAGCTTGGTCTTGGTTCCCACTAAGTGGCACCTCTTACAAGTAAAGCTCTTTGTTGGCTGTTGCTTCCCTTTCAATTCAGCTGACAAGATGAGAGCAATACATTGTCTAACATTCATTGAAGACCACTACAAAGACAGGTTTATCTGGATTCTTGATGGGTTTTGTGGACAAAATTATATTAATGGTCCACATTTTTATTCCTAGTAAGATACTCCCCAAATAACCTCCACTAGAATAGTTGATGTGCTAGATAAATCAGTTTAGAAAAGTGACTGGTTGCTTTGTGTATTGTTGGCACAGTAAGTGGTTAATGCCAATGTAAACCTAAACAGTAGTTTGCACAGAGACTGTAGGTGTGGGTTCCACTTCAAATGTATCTGGATCTGTAAGACTTCTATACTTTTTATGTTTGGTTTATTAAATAAGTAGTAAAAGTGTAATATGTTTCTGCTCCTTGGAGCCATATTATCTCCCTTTGAATATTTTTTTTTCTGTTCCAGAATTTTCATCCTTGCAAGGTTGTTGATTTTCATCCAGGCTTAAGGGGTTTACATTTGTGAGGGACTACCTTTGAAATCATCAAAAGAGAACTGACGTTTCAAGTAAAAGTTATTGACAATGACTTCAGAGCTTATGCACTTTCCACACATTGAGAGTGGTTTGTCAGACAAGTCAGCTGCAGACAGGAACTCGGATGCATTCGCCAGTACAGGTGATTCTCATGCGAGCAAACCAATCAAAGATAGGTCGCCTGTTCAAGAAGCAAAGACCAAGGGTGGATCACAGCAAAAGAAAGGGTTTCATCAGAAATCTCCAGCATCTGCCACATCCGAGGACAGCACAGAGTCCAGTGGGCAGCAGCAGGCACCTGGACGTAAAAAACGAGCAAGGTCCACTCCAGAAGAAACTGATGCCAATGGCAGAAAGAGTGTATGTTTAATTTTTACCCATTCTTCCAAGCGAATACAGAGAATGTCATTTTTAGTTGGGGCAATCTTGTTTCTGCTGCTTTAAAAACTTACGGTGCATGCAGACCAGACAGCTTTGTGGTAAAGGGACTGTCCTCTTGGACATGATGGTAGAGATTGGTGGGGAAATAGGAGTGTGACTTGCACTTATTAGGTATGGTGGTGGTGTCACATGTAAGGTAGGCAGACAAACATTAACTCGAAAAGCATTGGCAAGCTGAATCTAAATTTTAAAAACCTATTTAAACAGTGCAGTGGATACAGACAATGATAGAGCTTTCCATGATATCAGGATTAGTTCCCTTAAACTGTTAAGTGCATCTGCAGGATTTTTTGAAAACCGCCATGGAAGGTAAGTGCAGCTGTCAGGACTAACTCTTTGCATTCATGTTGAAGCGTCAGAGTGTAGCTTTCGGATAGCCCCGCGCCGGAGATTAGCAGGGAGCACAGCAGCCGAAGCGATGTCATCTCCAGAAGGAACAAGCTAGGCCTGCTGTTGTTTGGTCTAGACCAGAGTGTAGCTTTTTACAATGAGTTCATGAGAATCATCGCGCGACTCAATTGTGAGGAAATATAAGACAGAGGAAAAGAAATCCATTATATTAAGTGTTTGAGACATGAGCTTCCGGGAATGGTGAGAAGAAACTTGTGCTGTGCTCAAGACACCGATCGCGATAAAGAACGCAATGAAAATGTGAGGCACTGATATGATAGATTTTTTGTTTTTGTTGTTAAAATGTTCTGATTTTATTAATAGTAATTGTCATTATTGTTTGCACTCCTTATGATCTATCTATATGACGCCTTAACAAACTATTGATCATCTCTGTTCATCGTCTCTTATGATACTTTTCCACCCATCTGTGACTGAAGGACGATCTGTTTCCCAACCTGTTGGTCAGTGGTGCGTTCATCTCTCCCTCTGTGTGTGTTCGTTGTTTTCACTAGCGTGTCTTGTGTCCATCGTCCGCGCGAAGTGTGCATGAAATGTGTTCTCGCGTGTTAAAAATCCACATTTTATTTATTATTTATCAGAATCGGTGGAATAAAAATCATCGATCAGTGTAGACACTATTGGCAAATCATGTCAATCGCTTGTACGTGTGGGAAGAATATAAAGAAAGTATTTATAGAAATTTTCAACTTGTGTTTGGGAATCAACTCACGATAAATCAGTGAGCCAATAGTGGGTTTACATTGTTGCAGGGTAATTCAGTAAATGTGCAATTGTGAAAATCTTTAAATAGTACTGGTAGTGATAACATAGATTAAAAACTAATAAGTACACAAAGGGCACCAGATTCCAAATCTCATCTGTCCCCTAGCCGTGGCCGTTGGGGCACCACTGAGGAGTTGGCAACCAGCATCTTCCATTTTTGTCTGTCTTCTGTCATTCTCTGGGTGTCAGGGAAGGTCAGACCTGTCCACTCTTGGATGTTGTTTTCCCATCGTTTTCTCTGCCTGCCTCTCTTTCTTGCTCCTTGTACTGTGCCTTGCAGGATGATTTTTGCAAGTCCTGATGATCTTGACACGTGCCCATACCATTTCAGTTTGGAATCTCAGCTGGCTATTCCAGTCTCGATGTTGTTGGCATCGAGACTGGAATAGGTAGCTGAGATTCCATAAAGAATATAATATAATATGCATGAGTGAGATATGAAAATGCTGTGGCCTAAATTTGTTGTCCTCTTCCTTAAAATGCTCTGAACACACTAATATAGTTTTCACGTGCCCTTTGTTGAAATCTTTTTTTCTCATAGTTTGCAAAAACCAGTTCCATGCTGGCCAAGATTGTAAGAAAAAGGTAAAAGTCAACAGGAAAAAAGCAAACGTCTTCCACCATCCCCCCACCCCACCCCATCCATCCATAAAAAAAAGTCAAACACTCGTTTCAACTTTTTCCCTTTGACTTATTTTCTCAACCACCTTTACTCATGGCCTGTGTTCAGAACTGGAGATTTGAAATGAGATATCGATATCATTCGTGCGTCATCCCGTTCCTCGAAGATTTTGCACCAAACGGGTAAGCATAGTACAGACATCTATGCATGGGCACCCAAAGAATGCAAAGTCTTCAAAAATGTGCACTCCGAGAATAAGTGATCACAACAATCGCATCACTGTTTCGGTGTGAGAAATGTGGAACTCATAATAACACAGAAGCTTATATAGCACGATATCCTGGCAATATGCAATACACAATATGGATAAACAAAACTGGAGTTTAAAAGCACTATACAGACAAAACCTTTACAAAACACACACTACAACGATGGAAGAAGTATAAGTACAACCATAAACTATTAATGAGACGATAAAACAGAACATAAAACTTGTTTAGAAACACTATAAGCACAATAAATAACGCCAACAATAGTACAGACTAAAGTACTAAAACATAAGTGCAACAACCTTAAAAGTTAATTGAAGAGATGGATGCAGATAAAGTGCTACATTTTCACTTTTAATGTTACTTCGGCTCCTCTTCAGCAAACCTATGTACCGTCTTCTAGCTTCACTGGGGTCCGTTCTGTAGTTGACGTCACACTCAGGGTTTTCCGACTTTTACCGAAGATTTTATTTTTTGGTGATAGTTTCAAACTTTACTTGTTAACGCAAAATCTGCTTATTAATAAATCTAAGTAGTGACAGATCAGAACTCCATGATAGAAAAGTAGAGGGTTTACATTATAAATGTTAAAAAAAAATTTGAATTTGTGCTTTCATGAATGGAAGTTTCGTATCCAGAAGCTACACTTTAAGGACTCCCCGACTGCTGGAGTGACCTGACCATGTTGGGCAGGTCATTTTTTGAGTCTGTTACTTGACTCATGCAATCATAACCATATTCTTTCACTTTCTTTCAGGCTCCACAAAATTGTCCTGAGGATGGACAGCAGTGTTTGAAATAGCTTGCTGAAATCAGCAATGGAACTACCCTTTTTTTTTTTTTTTTTTGCTGTATTGGTGTCATTTAAATGTTCATAACATATACTTTTATAGCCACTTTATAGAGAACCCTCCACCACACATTTCCACAGCATGACAAAGCAATTCACGTACTTGCATAAACTGGCAGTACTTGTGTATTCTTTTAATCCCTCATTTAAAAAGTCAGTTGTGTGTCTCAAACCTTGTGTTAGTTACAACACTATGCATGTCTCTGTCAACAGTCCACTGATTTTGGAGGACAACGAGATGGCAGTCTGTGGCTTGGTGGAGAGGGAGATGGTCCTGTGCAAGGCAGTCTGCTAGAAGAAGTTTTGGCAGAAAAGAAAATGGTTATAACTTTTGTCTTCGTTGTACTTTCAGAACTCCTCACTAGGCTTTAAGAAAAACGCTTGAGATTTGTACTAAGAGAGTATGGGTATGGGTTTCATTTGTATGTAGCAATTAGGGTAGCATGAAGATTGCACCTTGTCTATCATGGACCACTGCAGAAAGGGTTCTTAAGTCCCTTACCATGAGCTGTTTCCCATAGTTCCCACCAGTACCGCTTCGCATAGTTTGATTCGGCATATTTGATTCATTGTATCAGTGCAATTTCTCCCTCTACACACGCACAGCATGTACACAGAAAAAGATACCGTGAATTTTTAAAAATTAAATAAGTGTAGGCCATTATATTAAAAGCAATTCTAAAAAGGCTAAATCACAAGATCAGATACAGATGTCATATTTAAAAGGTACAACACTTTCTGTTAAGAACTCCCCAAATGTAGCCTAAATGTACATGCACAAAATTATTATCATACAGTTTGCATGCTTGTGTTTACAATACATGTAACTTATTCTACACATCACGTATTCATTCTGTCCATACGCATACAGTAGTATCGCGATTAACAATGGCGGTCTGTTCCAGGATGGCCATTGTTATTGAAATCCTTTGTTAAATCACCATTTCCCATAGCTTACTATAGGAAATCGCTTAATTCGTTCTGCGCTCCATCTAGGAGGCATTGTGGATTGTTAGTGATAACTTGAACAGTGAGCCCATAGCATGCAAAAATGCGCACAGCAGACTTACCCCTCGAGTCATTAATCTAAGCTGGCATTGTTAATCGTTACACAACTTTACTGCAGTTGTTAAAACAACTGTTTGGAAACAGCAATGGCAACGTGTGTGTGGGAGGCCGTCAGGTGGCTTTTTTGTTGGCAAAATACTCATTGCATAAGATTCTGTACTTCCTTATTGTAAACCTTCAGATAGTTTCACACGTTTCTGCTAAAGAGTATTTTTCTGTTTTGCTGATGTAAAGACAATTTTCTTCTATCAATTTTCCTCAAAATGTAGAGCACACACAGCAGTCTTGAACAGCTCAATGAACCCATCCAGCTCTATCACTTGTGCTTGCCATCCTGCTATGTACTTGCTGAAGTCGCTGGGGAACCTTTCTAGCTTTCCTTTTCCCCAAGGCGCAGAAGAATAGCAGCAGCATTCACTTATACTGAGCTGCCATTCTGCAGTGGTCCATACTGCATGTCAGATGGTAAAGTTTGTCCTCTGATATATGGCAATGCCTTTTCACAATGATTTGCTGCATGTCAGAACATAATTTGCTAGACACGCATGTCAAGTGTCATGGTTTGTTGCTGCTGTGCGATAGCTCCCAGTAATTCCTTGTGAAAAGGTATGGCAATTGTAGGAAAAACCTTGACACATTTGCTGCATCAGGCTTGGGAATTGTCCACCAAATGACAATGTTCCACCAAAATGCAATCACCTTACTGCCCCCGAAAAATGCTGGGAAAAAACGTGTGCTGATTATTCTTCATGGTTCGCCCAGCATGCGTGCTTGTTGTCGATGCCACCTACTCCAGTTTTGTGATAACTAAGCGTGCGATCATTTACAGGCATGGCAACTGTCCATTGAAACTTAAAATTTCCATCAAACTATCATCGCATCCTACTTAACTCACATTCTTGTCTGCTGCAGGAAAGTTTTTTCTTGGCATCAGAAAGAAATTTGCACCTGCTGGTGGCTTGACCCTTTGTTAGTACCTTTCGCCTGCAAGTTAGTGTCAAGCTGCAACTTTGCAGGAAGAGAGAGTAATTAATTCTCGTGGGCATGTCGCTTTGTTCAATGTGCTCCACTGTGTGCTTATGATGGTGAAAAAATGACACTGGTAAAACTCTAATCGTGGTAAAGAT
This sequence comes from Lanistes nyassanus, assembly GCA_004794575.1. NCBI lineage: Eukaryota > Metazoa > Mollusca > Gastropoda > Architaenioglossa > Ampullariidae > Lanistes > Lanistes nyassanus. Next base: position 166,954 of record SMGT01010715.1, on the reverse strand, counting down.
GTGGATGACTGAACTTGTACTAATAACTGAAAGTGGGAATTGATTTCACTGTCACTGATGTCAGAGTTGGTGATGAAGTGATAGAACGTGCTGGCACCAGTTTCAGAAAAATAAATGAATGGCATGACGATGCGCTAGGACTCCTCTGTGGCAGTGATGTGTCATATGCAAGTTGTGGCATGGGATCCCTCACAACTAGGAATCATCTTTTTTGCATGTTCTTTAAGGTTGCCTTCACTTGTGATGCATTAGCGGCATGTCAGATGTTTAATACTAGTCTAGGCAAATTAAACTGACATGGGGGAGTGCATCTTCAATAGACGAGTCAAATTTTACATGTAAATTCATGCTTAAGGTATTTGTAGTAACACACTATAGCACATCCTTTAAAAATAGAAGTCTCAAGAGGACTCTACAGTTGCATATTCCCAAGGATGCATACATATGTAATTTTTTTTCCATATCAAAACAAGACCCATTAAAAAAATTACAACAGGGATTCCCTAGAACCCTTTACTCTTCACTTGAAATAAATGATTCAATTTGAAGTCCCAAATCGGCAGGATTTTGTTCAAATTTTAATTTTCCAGGGGAAAAGGCCATAGGTTCGACAAGCAAAAATGTACCCCCATTACATGTACATAGCAAAACACCAAATGTTAACCGACCATTCAATAAAGGGTTGTTTGTTCATGGCGTTTATTAGTTTTTGTTTTTCTAATTTGAGAAGATTTTGAGGTTTTCTTAAGTGAGCTGGAGAGATTATGTGCAGCATATTCACTGAAGTTGCTTAACGACTTGCTGCTGTTTAAAAATTAGCTATAAATTCTTGCTGTTGCTACCGATTGAAATTTTCCATTTGAATTTCATGTAATCCAGGCACTGCTGCGGTCGCCAGAGGTGATTCGATTCTTGCAGAAGAGACAGTCATTGCTTCTAGTGACACAGACTCTGGATAGTGCGGCAATGGACTTCAATGCTGGGGAAGAAGAGGAGGAGGCTGGTCAACATAGCAGCTGACAGCAGCGCCACACCAGCAGCTGGACCTTTACTGTGTAACAAGCAATGTGCAGTGCTCAGAAGACTTAACCGATTCTTTTTAAAATGTGTATATGGATGTTGGCATTCTGCTTGTAAGCAAGGAGTCGAGTGAGTGAAACATGCTACCACAAAGAAAATAAAATACAAGTTCTTGGATTGGCGATCAGTGGCGATTTGTCACAGATGCTCGTTTGCAGTGTGTACAGATGTTTGTGTTGCTGTGACGCTCAAACTGGTGTCAATTTCATCTTAATCTGGCGAGTTCTTTTGCACCCCAAGATCGTTCTAGATGTATATGAACAATCAGTTCCAAGAATCATCTTAGTAAAGTTGCTTTCAGAATACATTTTACATGTTGCCTTCCAAATAATTTATCATTGAAACTGTCCAAGTAAGTTCAGTTCTTTAGAATAGGAAAAAAATAAACTAAGATCATGCTTTTGGTCACTGAAATTAAAAAAAAACAGAACTTGAACAATGCAAGCAAATTTGGTAAAAATGAACCACCAAAATTGAAAGAACACCTTTATTTCCACTTTGCATCCAGTTTCCTTCACATAAACATATAAGAAATGGCAGATGTGTCTTCCAAAAATAGGAATATGTAAATATATGAATACTTGTGTATACTGGGACCCTGGCTCCTTCAGGCTAGCTATGGCGATTCAAAGATAATGCTGAAACCAACTGCTGGTCCTGCTGGTTTGTTAAACTAGCAGCATCCTAAGTGACGAGGGCTCTAAACCAAATAGGACATTTTCATCAATACCCATGTGCATACCTGTTGTCCTGAGCATGAAAACATCAAGGACAATGCTGATGTTTTGTAACTAGATAAAACTCAGTTTGTCTTTGGGACTACTCTTAAAAGATCGCTTGCCACAGACTATTTGAAAATGCAGGGGGAAAGTTCTCATGACCCAAAACCATCACTCAAGGGACTTCACAAAAAATTGTTTCAAACAGTAAACACAGTTTTAATACTGACTTTTTTGATGGGGGAGGGGGTAGTTACCAGAATTACATGTACTTCAAAGAGCATAACCAGAAAAGAATAAGATGCAGGGAAAAGCATACAATTTTGTTCAAAATTTAAAATACAAAGCAAATCTGTATCCAGTCACCCTGCATATCCCTCTCCTAATAATTTCAGATGTGCATATGCAGCTTCACCCTGAAAGAGAATTCTAGTCACCGGTACATACGTTAAAAATCTATGTATTTGAAGGTAATGGGTCCTTACATCAATTTCTCCATGCTCCTCTGAACAAAGGGGGGGGGGGGGAAATGCATTTTAAGAGTGTGGCAAGGTTCTACTTTGTAACAAAAAAGCTACAAGTTGATGGGAGTCACAAAATACCACATGCTGTGGACAGTACAAGCTGCACACAAGTTCTGATGCTCATGTCAAAACACTGCTGTACCAGCAAAGAATTATCCCTAATGAGGGATGGTGTTCATGCCCAACACTATGCACCACACCTACCAAGTCCTCATAGCGAAAACACAAGCACACAATTACTCAGACTAAAACTGAATTATCAAGACCATCAAATATAGCTAAATAAAAATTAACCAAAGAAAAATAACATTGCAAGACTAAGTCACAAATCAAAGACTGCTGCAGTATTTTGGGTGCCACGAGTTTTTAGAAACCCAAGCAGCTGCTATTCATAACCTTTTATCATGCCCCGCCCCTGTACTTTTAAGTAGCAGAAAATGTACCAGGTGTAAATATAAATATATAAATGTATATAATTGAGCAATATCACGGACGAAAATCTTATGCTGAAACACAGAGAGACCACTCTCCAAAACTGTTAAAGCAGGTTTAAAGATTGTTTTCCTCTTACATTTTGGGTTTTACGGTCTATGATTCTGCTCTTAAACACTGCTGGTGAAAAAACAAAAGAAAACCTGGCTTCAAAATTTACTCCAAGCATAATCACATGACACCCTCTGAACAGTTTTCTTTCATTTTCAAATGAAAAGTTCTTAATACTGTAGGATTCTCTGTCCAAACAGGTGGCAGAGTGCTTGCGGAATTACTAATTGGCCATTTTGGAGTGTCTGTTAAATTATTTTGGTCTCTCAATATGAAGTATTCACCATACTTTTACGGAAAGCAACAGCTGTTAAGGTAGTATGCTGCTGAGGTCACAGACTGTTATTTCCTTCCCACTGAACAACCTTCTGGTAAAAGATGTTTGCTTAACTGAACTAGTTCTTTTTTGTATCTCCCCCTTGCCCCACCACCCCCTATTCTAGATGTTCACCAGTGTGCTCAGACAATGATTTACTGAAAGACTAGAAGACCAGTTAAGAGCAAATTTTAAAAAATTCACTTCAAAAAACCTCTTTTAAGTGGTCCTGATTTATGCTCATCTTTCTTTACATATATTTTTGTGTCCACTAGGCTTCAGCTGCAGGACTATGTCGACTACCAGGTAGCAGATATGATGTTTACAGATTATAGACCCTGGCAGGCTAAAGGACGCCAGGGGTCTGGACATCACAGAATATGAGACAAAAGTCCCAGAAGACCAAGTGCCTTCTTACATACTGCTGCACTGCTTTAGACAAGCTGCAATTTTAAAAAAAACCGCCATATTGCAGAGACAGGTCTTGAACAGCTGCTGCTTCAATTTCTGTTTGACTGCACACATACATCATTCAAAGATCCTAGGACTGGAAGATGTGTCCTCACCTTTTTTAAACCCGATGTGCGTAGCAGCCACACGATCTAATTAAAAAAAAACCACCTTACCCCCAAGAGGGAGCAGATTATAAAAAAATCATTATGTCCCTAAGCATGTCTCTGCTTTATCAACTGATGGTTTCACCAGATAAGAAATGCCAAGAACAGTACTGAAGCTTTTGGGTCCTATTGTGGTCTCTGCTGTCAGATATGAAAAGGAAGATCAGATTTCAAGGCATTTATGCTGCTTGCCTCAACTGGGCGAGTCGTGAAATGCACAAGAAAAAAAAAGCAAATACTACAGGGCTCAAAAAGACTTTTTACTGATATGCAACACATTTTAGTTAATATAAATTGTTTGGTTAGTTCTTACTACAACTGACAATTGCAAAAAGTGTTTATGAGTCTAATAAAAGTAAAGGAATGCCATTTTCGTTGTTTCCATACACAGAAAGACACTGGCAGCCAGGTTTTCAAAAACTGTACCAATTACCGATTAATGAAGAAAATATTTTGAGAAAATCTTTAGTGGGAAATTTGTTCTGAGAAAATTGCTCTGAAAATATGTTCTTCAGCTTTAAAAATGAGATCCTGAATGCACAGAAAAGCCTTAAATTTTTTTGGAAACTTTCACAAAAAATAGCATTACAGCAAATTGTTCACAAAGACATCTAGCCTGTGGTTTAAAAAAAACCAGTCTTTGAAATCTTGAAGGGTTTTAGGGCTAACGCAAACAGAAAAAAATGTCTTTACTTCTTCTCTTTTTCAGCTTTTATTTTTTGGCAAGTTAATTGCTGGCAGCGTGTTCCATCTTAAACTGACAAGAACAATCTTATTATTGCTGTTTTATCTTATCTACAGTCAAGTTTTCAACACAAGTAAGATCAAGCAAGAACTTAAATAAAACCAAAATAAAGGTACACGTTACCATCACCATTTGAAAGGAATAAAAACATCACAAAGAACTATGAAATAAATGTCTGCTGAATATAATGGTAAAGCCAACGTAACACCACGGAGCCACTAGTGATGGGCAGGGTGGAGCAGTGTCCACAGACTGGAGGTATGCTTTCTGTGCCAGCAAGTGCTGGGTGGACCATCAGCCACATGCCACATGGACCTGCCCCATGCCAGCCAACCTTCCCACCTGCCAAAATGCGGCATGTATGTCAACAGGCTGACCAACAGGTGGCAGCACCAGTCGCCCTACGCAGACATTTGACACTAGCACCGTCTGGGACCAGGGAGAGAGGGGGAGATAAAGTCCCTGCACAAATCTTGTACAGAGTCTTTAGCTGCTGTCACTTGTAAATATCATTGCAATGTTTTGTTTGAAATCCAAACAAATCAGGAATGGTAAAAAAGAAAATATTAATGTGTTAAGATAACCAACCTGGTGAGAAAACCTCTTTTTAAACTGGAACTTCTATAAACATTGGTTAAATTTGAACAAAGCAGCATAAACTATCAATAAATGTCAAAATAGATCTATACACATCGAAAAAAAATGAGAATCTCGTATAACACTGTAAAACACCAATATGCCAAACCTGATACTGGAATTACATGTATATATCCATTTAACTGTTTTTTAAAATATATTATTCCATTTTTTTCAGTGAGTGCTTAGGAAAAGTTAACTTCAAATCAGCTGGAGTAAACTGACAAAGGAAAAAATGCAAACAAAAACATTGCAGAACATACAGTAAATAATTTTGTAGGAAATGTTAATATTTAAGTTCTTAAAAGCAATACAGTGAATTCAAAAATAAACGAAAACTAATTGTAAAATGAAACAACCTTTACTTGAGTGAAAAGCACTGAAGTAAAAGAAGTTCCATAATACATACTGAATACTGTGAGTTGGGGGGAAACAATTTATCTAATTGTAACAAATAATTCAGCAATGCTTGTAACAGAACCAAAGACAAAATTCTAAATTAAGGTGTTACAACAGGCAACAGGAAAAAGGTCACAGGCCAAAAGATGTGTTAAAAAAGGGCATTTATGACAACAGAAGTTGAGAACAAGGTAACCATGACACTAGAACAGAAATCAAAATTAGAGCACCGATTTAGTATAATTATAATACAAACTCCCTGGATTATATATAACACACAATCCTGGTTTTGAAGGCAACACAGACTACTGTTGTAAATAGACAACTGCAGTCAGAAAGAGTTTTCTGTGTCAAACTTGGTACAATGGCTATGCTCACCATAACCCTAAATTTCTGAATACAAAGAGTAGTCTTCAAATTTTTAAGTTTTATTTTTAATGAAGAACTTGCACCACCATTTGCTAGGCTGAAACTTTACAAAGCATTTTGATGGGGAAAAAATTAAAATGTTTCAACCTTAAAATGCTAGTTCTAAATTTAAACTACAAAGAAAAAATGTAAACATCCAAATAGCAAGCAACTTTCGCTTTAAAGAAAAGAAAAAAGTACACAAACTTAAAACCTCAACAAGATAAACTAAACACTTCAAGTGTATTGAGTTTCAACCAGAATCTAAATGTCAAATATATTAACACAAAATGACATTAACTCGTTGTGAATATTTTAACTAGATTGTCTGTATCATGAAGGGCAGAAACAGCCATTATAGGTTAACATTAAATGGTCATCATGTGGTATCCATGATGTGCTCAAAAGGGAGCCACACTCCAAGAAGAAGGAAGAAGAGCAGAAAAATGACAAATCCTTTCCCAAATGATATATTCTCTGCAAATCTACATCCAACAGAGCAAAATACAGAGTCTAGGAAGTTGTTTTTTATGTCTGTGTAAAACTGCAGTGGATATTTTTGGAATTTCTGAATAAACAGTACAACCATTCAAGCCAATTAACTGATATTTGCACGACAAAAATCACATGCCACCTGATAGGGTGGTCTGGAGTAACGATACAGATAAGTATAAGCCACTGAAATATGGTTGTTATATGAATGTTTTTGATTTGTAGTAAACTGTGAACAAGCATGGTGGGTAAAACAAATGGTTAGTATGATATATAACTAATTAATTTCCACATACAAATACCTATGTATGGGGAAGAACTTTTTTGCATTAACCATTAAAAAATCAAACATTTATACAACCAAAAAAAAAGTTGGTCAACATCACCAGTGAAAATACATTATCTTATGTAAAGCTTTACACTATGAACACAAAAAGTACAATCCCATAAGGCACAGCAAAAAAAATTAATGGTCATGTTTAGACTGAGTATATGACTAGAGATAAGCATTTGCATAATATGTAAATTGGCAAAATGACACCTTCCAATAATCATTATCTACCCTTTTTCTGTACCGTAGCTAAGTAAATGTATAGGAATTAGACTCCTCTGGATATGCAATAAATGTGCAGTAGTGTCAAATCAAATGTTAACACAGATATAAAATAAAACGAGACTTGGACAAAGACTAAGAAAAATGATAAAAGTAAACAACCTGTTTCAATAAACTGTAGATGTACACATTCTAAAATAAATCTAGATTTGTCATCAAGATGTATTAATATTGAAGCTTTCAAGTTTGTGTTAACAGGCAGAACAAGAGACTGTAATAGACACAAGTCTCTGTCTTCCCAAGAAAGGAACTGCAGAATTATTTGTCCTATATGATCAAGTATTGTATTCAGTATTGGCACAAACAGCAATATATATATATGGAAACAAAACAAAAGAGGTTAGGTAAAAGGGAAAAGAGGCTGAAGTTTATTACAGATCAAGGTCAAGACCTGAGAACCTTGCTGAAACGCCACCCTCCAGCCACAAGGTGAGCAACTTAACTATTAACAGATGAAAAGATTGAGGGGACTGGAAGGGGGGAGAGAGAGAGCAGGAGTGGTGAGAAATAAAGGGAAAAGATGCATTCAGCAAAGAACAAGGTACTCTTGTTCTTATCCTTTCTCCCCTTTCCCTAGCCTCTTTCTTTTTAAAAAAAAAGTGTCAGCAAATTTCCCTACTTTATCACAAGACTGGGTAATTAGAGTAGGGTTATTTGGTATTTTAACATGCTCTGAATGTCCTCTAATTAGCCTGAGACCAAGAACAGGCCACGAGGACACACAGATAGGTTCCAGACACTCTATGTAATGTACAGAGTGTTGAGGACAAGCACATGGTGGTTGTTCTTGGCCAAAGTGACAATATAGCCTTCTGATGTGATTTTCAAGCCGCAGCAACGGCTGACTTTGACATAAGGGCACTGAAATTCCCCAATGAGGGAACCATCTCGCTGAAATACAGCTACATGAAAGCGGTTGCCATGGCTGTCTCCTATCAGAACATCTCCAGCGTCGCTGATGTCAATACCATTGGGATAGTTGGTGACATTCTCACAACCAATGCGTCGTAAAAACTGACCATCTTCATTGAAGACTACCACACAGTGACCCTGTAAATGAAAAGCTTATTACAGTTTGTGGCATACTTCTATGAAAAGATTTAGTAACAAACAAATTTTTGTATGCAGCTGCCAAGGCTCCTCCTTGCCTACACAAACAAGGCTGGGGGAGGCTGGAGAACAGGAAAGTGAAAGAAACCCTCAGAAAATGCACCACCATTCAATACAATAAACCAGATCATGGTGGCATGGAACTAAGGACATCCCACAGATGCGGACAGCAGAGGGGCTTTAAGAACTGATCATCTGAACCTCTAACAGCAGATACCACTCTTTCACTAGCCAAAGGTAGGGTTCGAGGGGGGTGGGGGCATGCAAACTAGGTGCACATCAGGACAGTGTTGCTTAGTCAAAGTGCAGCCACACTAGGACTGGTGTCACAACACAGCCACATTATACTGACACCAGGCCAACCAGTCCTTGTACTGTTCCCTATAGTGCCAAACGTTCTGCAGAGCAGCTACTAGATCTGCTAATTTTTAAGTCTTTGATGTGCCTGGGGTGCAAACCGCTGACCTCCTGCCTAGAAAGCAGATGGCTTAACTGCTAGATCACAAAGGCAATCAGCGGGAGAAGTTTGCCTATGCTGCTTTTTAATTCTTGCTTGCACAAGATGAATTTCTTGCAAAGTTGATATATTTATAGTGTAAGCAGCCTGTTGAAGCTACACATGTAGTACAGACAGCATTATCCAATTTCTGAGTGCATTGTCAACACACCACTTGCAAATGTTGCAGATTCAGCTATAGTTGGTATTTGATGAGACTGCCTCATCACCATGACAGAACACACAACAGAAAAACTAGGAAAATAGCTAATATCATCTGGCTCAGTTTCCCTTGTTATCACCTAATATTTGTTAGTGAAACATTTTCCACAGAAGAATGTTAAAAAAATCTAAGCATAGTTCTCTATCACAGACATGTCAACCCCCTAGGCTTAGCAAGATGAATGTTTATTAATATAAGAGACAATTTTTGAAAAGTTGAGCAGAATCCATCACAAATGACTACATTTCACTGTTTATATTACTCAACATAGATATATATTTGTTCTTCAGTTAAGAAAGTGCTAATTGATGGGGTTGACGATCTATTTATGTCAGAGATTTCAAGTGTCTTTCAGCATCTGTTATCCCATCATGCCACACTCTGAAGTTCAAATGGCATACAGCGCATTGCACGTGATGCAATCTGACTTCTAATTGCATGATCACTGACTACTCCTGGCTGCAATCTTCACAATATTTAAAATCGAGTCTTTTTTTTTTTGGAGGAGGAGGAGGAGGTTCACCCAAACTATTTTCTCATTCTTTCAATGCCATTTTTGAGAAATGTAAAGGCTTTGCAAGCTCAAATTTGAGTGGTTGTGTGCTGGCATGATTGTAAACAAACTCATTCTGACTGGTTATGCTAAATTAAGTCCTGAAGTTGTCAAAAGTGAAGACAGAGACACAACTGAAGCTAGGATGCCTCTCATGTGCATTTGACGAACTGCATGCTTAAGCCACTCCTCTGAACAAAGGACATGCGACAATTTCACATGCCTTGGCAATAGGCCTTATAGTTCAGGCGATGGGCGATAGCGCAGCACGAGGCCCAAGAATCAAATGTTCTTGAAAATACTAAAGTAAAGTATCAATTTTTTCTCTTACAATTTATGTATAGGTATCACAGCAGCAGTTAAACATTCTGAAATCACAATCGTATCATACCAAGCCTAGTACCACTATAGGTACAGAGGGTTGGGCTGTGTTGAACACTCTGTAATGTTTCTTAAATAAGGTTAATTAGTGAAAGCGTAATGCCTGCTTTAGAAATTAAGGAACATGGAGTAGCAAAAGGAACATCGGTTTTTCTAAAATATGAGAAATTGTCAAAAAGTTCAGTCACATGACTAAGGATTTTTGTTAAGCTTCAGCGTAGGGAAAAGTGACTTCCTTGTCCTGTTTGTTTTTGGAAGTAATGATATCTCGCCTCTCCAGGCTTATGTTTACACACAGATTAATTTTAGTTTATAACATTTTTAGTATCATTTTAATCCTCTGCGCCTGCTATATCCAGGTGAGAAACTACATCAGTTCCCACTGTGACTGTACTGATATTTTCAATTTTGTTTCCAGGAATTAGCAAGCATAGTTTCCTTTGTAGTTTCATTGCAGAGGATGATCAGTATCATAATTAACTCATTCTTGACGTGGTCCTACAATGCATGACGTCACTGAAATCGCAGCGTTTGGGACAATTTTTACCGAATTTGAAAAAATTGTTAAAAATATTACAGATGAAAAAAAAACATAATTCAAACGTTGGTGGAAAGATAAATTTAACTGGAAAAAGGCTTTTCCTACCTGTTGCTAATGCTGTGTGGAAGACTGTTAAATAACATAGTCTTTATAAAGTTCCATCGACGCCAAACACTCGCCTATTACAGCCGTTTGCAGCACTTGTAATCCATAATACTTGTGAAAATTATCCATAAATCCCAGGAGTTTATCCAGGATAAAAGGCATCAACAAGCACACAAAGAAATAGTTGTAATCCTGATGAAACTTTGATAAGCAATTGCACTGATTTTTCAAGTCTTCCTCTGAACAAACAAGGTAGCCTGGTCAAGAGCAAAGAACTCTATATAAAAGTCGAGTAATTTCTGGTCCAAAGGAAGGAACTCTATAGAGAAATGATTTGTGTACTGTAAAATAGGAGTGACATCCCTTACCAGCAAACAACTTTTGGTTTTAAAAGTTTTTTAAATCACTGCTGTGTCGGTGGCAGAGCGTGGATAACCGTGTTCTGTAACTCTGCAGGGGAAATGGCAGTACGTCCAGGGTTCATACTGCTAAGGCAAAAACAAATTCCCTGACTTTCCGTGACTTTTTCCAGACAAAACGTCCAATTTTCCAGACTTAACTTATGCACATACTTTAGACAACATTTACATTTAAAACAAGGGAACTGGACCAAGTTAAGACAAGACAAAGACAATCAGACAATGTACATGTTTCGGGGCACTACCCATTCATCAGGACGACACATTGACACAAAAACGAAAAAAGAAGAAAAAGACTTAGCTTCAGTAGATGTGGCGCATGGGCTGGACAGTAGGAAAATTACCTCATTTTCCTACTGTCCAGCCCATGCGCCACATCTACTGAAGCTAAATCTTTTTCTTCTTTTTTCGTTTTTGTGTCGTCCTGATGTAGGGGTCGTGCCCCGAAACATGTAGATTGTCTGATTCGTGATTGTCTTCGTCTTTGTCTTGTCTTAGCTTGGTCCAGTTCCCTTGTTTTAAATTTAACAATCTCTTTTTCTAGGAAGGGATCACCACGATTATCAGTGACACGCACGACACTGCCGTCGAACAAACCCGATACAAATAGAGAATCGCTGCTTGGAACAGAGCGGGTTGAAAATAGCGGTAGTTTCACAACGGCATTCAGAACTGATCGCGCACGCAAATGTTATGCCAGTCACATGTGTAGCTGAGGCAAAGCAGTACTGCAGGCGGCAATCAAACTGAACGCGTTACATGAGTGCTTGGGGGGGGGGGGGAACAAAAACATGGATCGGCCTTTGGATTAGTCGGAGACTCGGATTTTTGTTTTTCTCGAAACAATTTTTTTAATACTCGGAGCGCCGATTGCTGTTCTCGGAAATCTGCGGATCCGCGGAGAGCTCTCCAGCCTGTATAATTCAAAGACAATTTGCAATTTTGCTTAAATTTCAAAGACATTCACAGACTTGAAATCACCCCCTCAAAATCCAAAGACTTTCCAGGATTTCAAAGACTCGTGCGAACCCTGTTAGTAACTCTCTATTTCCGAACATCGCTTATTCCCTGACTTTCCATGACTTTTGACGAAATATTGAAATTCCCTGACTTTCCAGTGACTGGAAAACGCTCTTTTGATTTTCACGGACTTTCCAGTTTTCCCTGACGCGTACGAACCCTGTATGTCAAGATGGAGTTTACCATAGTCGGAAAAGTATAAAAATTTGTAATGGTTGACTTTTCTGGCCATTTGGGTGGGGGGAATAGCATCTTTTTTTTACCGAAGATGTCACTTGCTTTTGATTCTATGGCGTATAATGAACATTTTTACTCCTAAAACATCTTTGTTATCTTTAAAAATGACAACATTATGAAAAAATTCATCAAAAACTGATCCCTTTTTGCCATGGTGTCAAATTTTATATTTTCCTATTATATTGCTCATATTTTGGAGAGTGTTACATCAGCATTATGTGATCTTCTGGAAAAAAATTTGTTCTGCATAAGAATCATCATACTTTTGACTTGACTGTGAATCACTAGAAAATAAAGCTGCATAAAATGTGGTGTAACCATTTTTAGGCGACACGGCATTACTTTCATCCAAGTTCAAGTACTTTTGATTGTGTAATGGAATACACTGAATAAAAATGCCATTGTTGGTTTTATGTGCTGATAAAGATTGAAAACAAAATTCTGGGGGTTTGATGGCTTATGGAGCTGTTGTGTGAGTGTGAAGTTGGCAGTTATTACTGACAACACCCATGGTTTATATATCAATAGAATCACTATGAAAAGATCTATTTAATGGTGACAAAAGAAGACATTTAAAAAAATCTCATTCGAACACCTACTTACAACACAAGAGTTGGTAACTGCTATAAGGAAATATACAACAAGAAAGGAATAGTATGGCAATACTAAATCAATGCTAAAATCACAAAACCAACACGTCTGATTCTCCCTGTTCTTTTTATATTAAATAAATTTGATTTTTGAGGTCATGTGTAAATACTATTAGCATTTGGGAAAAACCAATATATAATACAATAAAATCATATGAACACACTGCTCTCATTTATCAAAATGAACTGATATTCACTAAGAAAATGTTTTGTAGTAATATTCTTTTTATAGTACTATAGTACATCATTCTTTTATTTTAAAGGGAGTCTTACCACCTAGGTACAAAGTTTTGCTGTTCAGCAGCAAACTGCCTAAACTTCGTTAAAAATGCATCACTCAACCAAAGCGGCTGTCCTACCTACTACAAATCAATGTCAAAGATGCTTCAGACCCTCATTTCCAAAGATTGCTGAGCGATGGGATTCTGGAAGTGATGGTTTAATACCAACAACAAAGAACAGAGGCGGGAAGGAATACGCACCAATTCTGGCAGTTCCAGCGATGAAGAAATGGAAAATAAAATAGTATATAGGTACACCGAAGTCCAGCCTTACCAATCTGAACGGCTGTCAGATTTGCAGTCAGCCTTGGGGCTGCAGAATCGCCTGACAGTGTGGCTGATCGATTCTACGAAACCCTGAATAGCCACAGTTTTAGGTCTAAATAAAAGGTTTTAAAGGTAGTTCAAACATCAGAATGCACCTTCTGATTTATTTGATGCATAATATGCCAAAATTCGACACTTGTGTATGTACAGATTTGTGTCCGTACTGTTATCGTTTCAAAACCCGAATAGCGACAATGCTACTGTTATAGCACATATTAGAAGACTTTCACACCTAACTGTACATCTCAGGTATACTATGCATCGATTATTTATAACAATTGATTTCTATGTTAAATTACCCCTTGTGGATGTGGTTTTTCAAAAAGGTGACTCATGGCAGACGAGCACACGATAACATTTCAGTCACAAATCTTTACAAGGTGCGTACAAAAGTGGGCTTTTTTTTGGGCATATTATGCATCAAATACCTATAAAAGTGCATTCTGATGTTTAAACTACCTTTCAAATCTTTTAATTAGATCTAAAACCTTTGTTTCTCGTGGCTATTCGTGGCTTCTTGTGGCTATTCGGGGTTTCGTGGGACTTGTGGCTGATCCGTAGAACAAAAGAGAATGGTAAGTCTTACTCTGTATGCCTCGTCTTCATCAATCATTCAATGCTTTTACTGTCTTTAGTACTTCGATATTTTGTTTTGTTATTTTGTAAACGGATAATTTTTTTTATAGAACCCTCGAGTATCTTCAAGAAAGGTTGGATAAAAATGTTCAATAACAACGCATTTTCATGTTTCCGTTGGCTTTATATTTAAGCTTACGTTTTCAACTTGTTTTCATCAAGCACATAACAAAACTACATTCATTACATTGTTATTGTAATGCTTCTGTCATTAGTATCTGCTGCATTTTTTGTTTTGTTTCATCAAGTCACAGACCAGATATAATTTGACACGAATACATAACCCTGGTAATATATTATTGTAGTAATGTGTCTTATATAGGAAATGTTGCCCAGATGTTATGGATAGATTCCACCATAAAGTATATGCTTGCAGCAACCCACTGTGGAAAGCAATACAGTCTTTCAGAGCTGAAGTTTAACACTTTTTTTTAAATGCCATACATAGGTGTGCATGTGACTACTGCGTTCAATACCTGTAGCTTCAGCCTCCAGGTATATAGATCCTTCAAGGAGTCTTCAGTAAAAGTGAAGGTCACAAATACACTGGTACTTCGTGGGTTGCACAAAGTCTTGCCGTGTCCTCTTTACAAAATTTAACCCAAGTCTTCGGTAATGACTTTCTGCTGGTGGGAAACAATATGTGCCAACGCCGCATTTGCTTCCCGACTGGTTGCCACAGCCATATACAGCACACATGCGACCCATGCTTACCACGATTTGGTATTACTACGTCAGCATTCCAGAAAACCCTTCAAAGCAAAATCGAGACTCTCGTGGCGCTCTTCTGCTAGCTAGGCAGGCGTTCCACAATTCGGTCGCCGATGAGGCATGTTTGTGCACTACGGGAGTTTTAGACACTAGCTGTAACTATTGGAAACTTCTTAATAAATAGTATCATAATCGTTACAGGTATTGGTTTAGCACTTATAGACTCCCTTTAACATTTTTCCCCAACATGAAAAATATGCCTAAACAATGAGTGACTTTTATGATTTATGATTTGGTGGTTAAATCTGAAGAGTCTTGAAAACCCATAAAGGAGGTTCAATGAATTTAAGGGGGTGGGGGAGGACGTGCCATCGAAACAAAAGCTGTTCCACTACACCTGCAATGCTTCTTCCCATTTTACTCTCAACATATTTAAACCTATGATAATTACTATTTCA
Organism: Lanistes nyassanus; assembly: GCA_004794575.1. Classification (NCBI taxonomy): domain Eukaryota; kingdom Metazoa; phylum Mollusca; class Gastropoda; order Architaenioglossa; family Ampullariidae; genus Lanistes; species Lanistes nyassanus. The sequence goes on along the minus strand of SMGT01010715.1, from coordinate 151,714 downwards.
TAATTACTAATAATTTACTAATTACTAATAATTAGATAATAATTACTATTTCATCTGCTGCCTTCAACTTTTAATTTCAATCTGGCAACATTATATGAATGTAGTACATCCAATTTGTTTGCATTGTTACCTCTGCAAGTTTCTTGTTCACGCTCAAAGACCCAACTAAGTATAAAATACTTTTAAAATGAAACAATATATACTGTAGTTCAAAAGGAGTCACCTACAGAGAGCAAAGGGTGCATTGTAACTTACCTTAAAATCGCATACGAAGTACTCCTTCCCACTAATAGCTATATCTGAAGGTTCTCTCATGTAGTCGCTGCAGTCAAACCACTTGATAAGTTCACCAGCCTCCGAGATACAAAACACTGTAGGAGACACACTGTCTACAGCCACAATATGCCCTGCAAAAACATGCAAGACAGTTTTCAAAGCAAAGATTACATCACAAGCCAAAGTTTCATCCCAGCATGGAATGAACACATCCATCTTTAATATTACTACTTGTATCATTATCTTCAAAAATAGTTATCTTTCATTATGAGAAATCCTATGCATAATGAGTACTACTACTAATAATAATGAACATTTATATAGTGCCTTTCCTTACATGGGCTCAGGGTGCTGTTCATACCAGGGATACATTCACACTTGTGCACACACCCGCTCGAATCGCTGCACAAGTAGGTGATTACAAGTAAATCTGGAATAGGTGTGTTTTGAGGCCGGACCTAAAAGACCATAGAGAGATGGATGAACGAATATGTAGAGGGAATGAGTTCCAGATATGAGGTGTGGCATAGGAGAATGAGCGTTCACTGTAGCTTTTGGTACTAATCCGAGGAGTTGTAAGAAGAAAGGAATCACCTGAGGAGCGAAGAATTCATAAATGAAGAAGAAAATTGAGACATAGACGGGGCTGTATGTAGAAGATCTGAAAGATAGACAGAACCAGTAGCCTTGAAGGCAGAGAAACAGAGCCAGGTGACTTTGTATTTAATTCTGGCCTCTATAGGAAGCCAACGCAACTTGCGCAGATGAGGTGTGATGTGGTTGGAATGTAGGACCCTGAGGACAAGATGGACAGCGGTGTTTTGGACTTTTGAAAGCGCCGCATAACATTTTGAGGACATCTAACAAGAAGCGAGTTGCAGTTATCCCGTTGGGGGAGCACAAAAGCCAAAATGAGTTTTAGTCACTTCAACAGACAAATAATGGCAAATGGAGCTAAAGCGGTGGAGTTTGCAGTTGACCGAGTGGTAAAAGTGACACAGAGTTGCACACTAAAGGTCCAACTCCAAGCAGAGAAAGTCTAAGAGAAATGAACAATGATGGCACCTACTGTTAGAGACTGAGGAAAACCTAGAGAGGAGGACATTCTGGGTGAAGAGATAATAACGCCCTTCGTCATTTAGTTTAACTCAACTGCATCTTACCGTGCACGTTACTATAAATGAATTTACTACTGTGGTCATCTTCGTGCGAGCGCTGTTGCGTCAACTTTTTACAAAGGTTTAGACCAAGTGGTTCATCGGCAAGGGATCTCACTAGTGTTTCTTATCATAAAATCATTCCTTCCCTTAGACCACACGACTTCTAAACTGCTGGCGAGACCATGCGACAGTGTTTTCTATTGTTTTATTTTTAGGGAAATGGCTAATGGTCTAAGGTAAAGAACTCTTACATTTGAAAGCTGAATCATTTCTTTACGAGTTACTTCCCTTACACTGTGTTCACACTGGTTTCTGACCACAATTCCAACCGAATGAAAAATGGCTGTGAAGCATGCAACCACACGTGCTGTCACTTGAGAAATGCTAGATTTACTCTACAAATGACACGCTGATGAGGAAAATGACATTGTTTTGCAAATTTAATATGATAAAGTGGATGAAGACAAGAGTGTGCCTGAAAGACCAAAGAGGGTGATTACGAAGGGAAAAACGAGTTAGCACATGGTGTGAACAATATCGAAAAGACTGTGTATAAGGAATCACGAGGACTTTTTGATTTCTTCAACTTCAGTTGTGTTGCCATCAAAGGATTTATAAACTTTGGAACAAGGTCCAAGAAACACAGCAAGACATGAGTTTTCTTTGTTTATTGATGCCTGCAACCAAGTTTAAATAACTTTTCTATTGTTTGGGGGGATTTTCAATGAATTTTTGAAAAAAGGCTAAAAACACGCGTGAGCCGGTTTGCCACGAGCTAGGTGGCCTTGTATTAAGAGCGAGACAATCACAATCGCCATTTTGGTTCTTTGCACTCAGTTACATTTTTTCAATGCAGCGTTTTACATAGACTTCACACTGGATGGATTTAAGGTAAGAATCATTTTGTAGTTTTTAAATTTCTCTTTTAGCATGCATTGGATTTATTTTTTTATCTTTGATATTTTTCTACAATTTTTTTAATAAGTAGAGACCACAGGGGAGGTCATGGCAGAAGAAACCGAGAAGGCGCGTACACTGCATACAGTGACTATGTCTAACACCAAATAGTAAGTACTATTTAACAGTTATTCGGTATGATTGTATAATTATTTTGATGTTCAAAAATCTATCTTTTGAAATATGTAAAGTAGATTACTATACTTGTGGTAGTTTTCAAGCTGCATTTATTTCAAACATGCCGAAATCTGCATTTCTGATTCCTGACCAAAAACAAAGCAATATTCCGTGACACACCAAAACTCACTTTGTTGTGCAACTATTAAATCATTAAAGAGCATCTGACAGTAATTCAGGAGTCTTCCTGCAGATGCTTAAAGATTGCAAGACTCTCAGCATAAATCGAAGTTGTACGCTACTTTTCCAGACCGCATCCTCCTTTTCTCAATGCATTCTTATTTTCTCTGTACGCTGCAAAGGTCATAAGCATCCAGAGTGTTACTTCTTTCATAAAAGCTGCTGAAACTTTTAACTAAGAGATCCCAATAATTAATAATATTTTTTTACCTTGCTGAGTGATAGCCAAGCCAGCCACAATGTCAATGTAACGAATAGCAATCTTTTTGACGAAATGTCCATTCCTGGTGAAAATCTGCATTCGAGAACGTTCATTCCCACGATCACAAACAACAAACTTTCCCGAGGAACGGATCACTGCTACCTTGCGAGGATACCACAGCTGTCCCTCTTCACGACCTAGCAGAAAGCAAATTACACAGAGCATGTAAACATTTTTTTTAACGATCTAAAATGTCAGCTGTAAGCTTAACAAATGTGCTAGTAGAGTGCAATAGCAAAACCTGATCAAAATGATATCACATCAAATTTAAAACCAGAGCCCCTGATAACGCACAACTGGGGGAGGGGAGGGGTTTGTGTGTGTAGATTTGTTGCTTAATGTCCAGTCCCGAACTAGGTGCATGTCAGGTGTTCTGCTGGCAAGGGTTATTGCTATTTGATACAAAAGATTTAATAAAGATACCTGGAATGCCGAACTGGTACTTGAACTCTCCTGTCTTTTCAAATATTTGGACACGGTGGTTATTAGTGTCGGCCACTATGATGTCTTGCTCAACACCCAAGCAAAATCCATGTGGAGAATTGAACTGACATTTTCCTGGTCCCAGCTGACCAAATTTGCACCTGAAATCAAAGGATTTTAATGTTGTCATGAACACTTTTAGGTGTAACAAAGGGTGTTCGCACAAGGTAGGTTTCAGTCCCCAATGGAGGCTTTTCAAGAGAAGTAGCCATTTCTGAATCTACTTGTTATCCAATCCAATCCCTTTAATATTAACGCCACCAGAAGATATACCTGATCTGCATTGCACTCATTTTGTTAGCGCGGCGGACTGGTGGGTAGGGCATGCTGGCACCGGATGCACTGAAAGTACTTCCTGTAGGTGAATTAAGGTCTGAAGAACCCATTTCATTGCTTCCACCTATCAAACACCAGGAAACAACTATAAATTAAAATACATTAAAATGAAAATTTTCAAGTATGCCTTAATCTAAACAACCAACCAGATAAATCACATGAAGAATCCAACTATGATAGATACAATCTCAGATCTAACCAAAATTTTTAACTTTTTATCTTGCGACTTCTATAACATAAAAAATTTAATCTAGCATTAACTCAATCCTGCCGAACGACCAAAGCTGGTGCAGCATGCGCAGCGCTTTAATCCTAATGACGAGCAGCGTTGATTTTATTTTGACAATTTATTTGTAGGGAATGGCTAATCACCTAAGGTAGAGAACTCTCACATTCGAAAGCTGAATCATTTCTTCACGAGTTGCTTCCCTTATACTGTGTTTACACCGGTTTCTGACCACAATTCCAAGCGAATGAAAAATGGGTGTGATGTGCATATCCACATGTGCCCTGTCACTTGAGAAATGCTAGATTTACTCTTCAAATGACACGCTGATGAGGAAAATGACATTGATTTGCAAATTTAATATGACGAAATAGATGAAGACAAGAGTATTTGTGCTTGAAAGACTCAAGAGAGTGATTAAAAAGAGAAAAACGAGCGAGCACGTGGTGTAAACAGTATTGAACAAACTGTATATACGGAATCATGAGGATTTTTTGATTACTTCAACTTCAGTTGTGTTGCCATCAAAGGATTTATAATTTACAGAACAAGGTCCAAGAAACACAGCAAGACATAAGTTTTCTTTGTTTATTGATGTTTGCAACCAAGTTCAAATAACTTTTCTATTGTTTGAGGGGATTTTCAATGAATTTTTGAAAAAAGGCTAAAAACCTGCGTCATCTGGGGTGGCACGAGCTAGGAGCCCTGAAAAATTGTGGAAAATTTAAGCACCAATCAATACAGGTGCCTGGCAAAACTTTGAAAAAGTTATGGGCTATGCAGCTTGGTATGTTATGAGCTGTGAAACAAGCAGAGAAAGATACCGTGTCCAAGTTCATGGAGTCTGAAACTGATAGCAAAAGGAATGTTTTAACCAACCTGGCTTGTTGACTGACAGTGCAAAACATGAGCCAATCCATTGAAAAAATGTTTACAGGATAAAATGACAGACAAGGCTGCTCGCCTTGTCCTGAAAGCGCACAAAACAGACCACGCCACACCTCTCCTCCGCACTCTGCACTGGCTCCCCATTTAGGCTCGCATCGACTACAAGTTGTCTACTCTCTGTTTCAATTTCTTCACCGGTGCATGCCCCAGCTACTTTTCAGAACTTCTTACAGTCTACACTCCAGCGAGACAGCTCCGCTCCTCTTCCGACGATCGCATTCTCTCAGTACCCCGCATCAGGACAAAAACATATGGACAGCGCATGTTCACCTTCTCGGCATCCACCCAATGGAACTCACTTCCCCACAACATTCGCCACTCCCCATCACTACAGACTTTCAAACGTAACTAAAAAACTTTTCTTTTCCGCAAGTACCTTGACTGACGTCACGACTGCCTGTCTGCATTAACCTACAACTTCCTCTATTATGATACTTTTCCACCCATCTGTGACTGAAGGACGATCTATATCCCAACCTGTGTTTCATTCATCTCTCCCTCTGTGTGTGTGTGTGTGGGTGTTTTGTTATTTTCACTGAGTAGGTGCCTCGTCTGCGCGAAGTGTGCATGAAATGTGTTCTCGCGCGTTACAAATCCACTTTTTTTTTTTGATGGTATGACACAAATGTGGTGCCTTACGCATGTTCGTCCGTTCACCCAATCGACCCTTGAACTGGAGATATGCTGCACTCACTGTTTCAAGGAAGGAGAGCAATATACATCTACAAATGTGAAAACCAATTATATTCCTCAAAGCTCAAACTTCCACATCAGAATTGTAGTTATCAGAGGTGGGAACAGTCAATGACAAAAAAAGAGGTAAACCTGAAGGGTACTCCATGTGTAATTCAGCAGGATTTTAACCGATGCACACAAAAGAAACCAAAGATGAAAGTTCAATTTTAGTCTTTCAGCTGGTTAACTCATCTGATCTGAGGAAGAAGGGGTGTGTCACCAGACAGTCATTGCCTTAAATGTTTAACCCAATGTAAACTGTGAAAGTTGTGAGAGGTAGGTATAGGGTAGAGAGTTACAACACACTAATGCCTCGAGATGTGGACGTGACTGTGAACCTTTATAAGTAGTTTAAAGCAAACTGCCATCCTGTTCTGACAGGTCCTAAAGCCAAAGGGACAGAAATACCTATGGGATCTTACAGAGAACTCTGTATGCATGTGACCCTTGAACTTTTTGGAGGTGAGCAAACTTCTGGCCTTGCCAGCTGACTCTCTTTTCTATGTAACGTGACTGCACTTTGTCAGCCCTTACTATAAAGAAGTCTCATTGAATCTGTTGCGCATTTTAGTGTACTGTAATAAGTTACAAGTGCCCAACTTTGTCCTTCTGTGGATTTCCCAAAAATGAAAAAAAAAATCAAGAAGCTGAGGCTCAAGAAAATTCACAGAGACAAAGCATCCCTCTTTTAGATAACTAGCGCTGTCAACAATGACTTCAAGAGTCTGCTTTGCTACAAGATCCTGATTTTAATTGTATTTACTTCCATTGCCATATCCATCTAGTAATCAGAAGTAATTATCTTTTTCTTAAAATTTGGTGAAACAAACGCACAAAAACCAAGTACATCACAGTTCAAGTGATTACTACGAGCCGTTAACTGTCATTGGTGCGTATGAGGTAATGCTGAAATTCAATTTCAGCGCTTGTGATTAGATATCATTACTCACAGTAACTGAGATGTGAAAAACTATGTTAACATGTAGTTCAGTGATAAATAAAACAGTTTCAAACCACGCTGCAGTTGGCTGCCGTGATAACATACATGCAGAAGTGATTATTTCTCAACCCATCCATCATGGTACATGTATACACATTTACAGTACTAACAGTTCAGCTCAACCAGTCCTACCTTGTAAGACCCCTCCATTATAAGACCTGATTTTGGTTGTTTTTTCAGTCTTATATGGGAAATTTTAGGGTAGATTCTGCAATGTATATTTCGCTTATACTGACATAAAACAAAATGTCTGAAACTAGTCAAATTCTTGTTGATGGGTGGTACAACTGAAGTGTGTTTAACAGACAATAAAACTGAAAACCACAAGCAGTTGATTTTCCAGCACAGGTATTTCTTCTGGACTTGGCAGTTGTTACTGGACCAGCATTTTTCTGGGTAATTGCCAATTTGACCATAAACACCAGTTGTGTTCAAAGCTTTAAAACACAGCTTCATCTATGTGTCTATAGGTTAATGAAACCATCAAAGTGATAAACCCCATGCTTAATTTTGCTTTATAAAAAGAAAATTGCATAAGTCATTTTGCACAGTGATTATCGCAATTACTAAATACAAAAATCTAGAAGTAAACATAAGAAGTAAATTAAAAAATCCTATCATGAACTGTTGCATTTTCTCATCAAATTTTAATGCATTCACGTGTTCTGCTGATTTCATGTTAAACAATGTTAAACTCACAGAATATAAACAGTTAACAAGATAATTTACCACTGGGCTAAAACTAAGATATAGGCAACATGCTTTGTTCGCTTTATCTGCAATGTTCTCTGTTTGATCGTTTTCACTCTTGTGTTTGAGTGGAACTCGGAAAATGATGGATTTTCTTGATATTTACTAAATAGTTATGTTGTCTATATCTTGTGAAAAAGGTCAATTTTCTAAAAATCGTCCAAAAATCTGGCAATGCATGACCTGTAGTTCTAAAACTTTTTAAATGTTCAGTTTGGTTAATTCAACACACTCTTCCACACAACATCAGACAGATCAGGTGTTACCCCTTTTCGCTTACCCTCTCCTCCCCCTCCCCTTTCACCAGCCCTGATAGGAAACGCCATTCTATTGGCTGAAGACCCTCTCGCCATTGATTGGTGGTTAAGTACACTCTACTTCCTGTGCACTGTCCCCTTCCCCCCCCCCCCAATTTCTTTTTGTCCAGCGACCATGGAGGACCAGTATCTGTCAGCGAAGTTATCCATTGTTACAGTAGTCCCTCCCTATTACAACCCCCAAAATGCACCCTAAAAAAGTCTGGGGGCTGATCTTAATAAGGAAACATGCACTACAATGGCCATGTCAGCACTTGTTACTGCCAACTTGTATATGCATGTATATAGTTGTATTTTGTTCTGTCGACAGACTGAAAATGCCAAGATTGTAGAAAATGGCACGAAATTATTTTTTTTTATACTGAAAATAATCAAATTAAAACATTGAATTTTATTAACTTTAAAACATCAGTGATGGAGTACACAAAGTTTGTTTGCACTTGTAAAGTTTCCTGTGTCCATTTTCATTTGTTTCCCAACCTCTTCACTTCTTCTTGTGAATAACTGAATCTGTAATTTTCTAGCATTTAGTGATTTTGTAATGCTGATTGCTGTTTTTTCCATTTTCACTCCCTCTACTTCTGGATCTAAGTCCATTTCGCTTGCATTTGTTCGGCTTGCATTTGTTTTCATCAAGCTGCTTTTAGGGGGGGGGTCACTTTGAGCAAACTTGAAACACCAATAATTTACACAGCAGTTCATGTTGCTATTATCGGGTTCAACTGTTTCATATGCTGTTCGAGTGCTTTCATCACATGAGACACGGCATACCAGCCTATAATCTCTACTCAAGCGTTTCAAAACATGCAGATACAACCTCCTAGGGTTTCTGCTCCCCCTTGTGTACTATGCCCCCACTGCATGCTTCACAGTTGGAATGGAAGAATGAACTCAAAACTAACCATTCAAATCATCCGCATGCTAACAAGGCCTTGTGCCACATTACAATCAAAGCAAATTCGAAAAACCAGTTGACAAATGATGCAGTTATGGGATTGAGGGATGGTACAGCATGTATTTTTTAAAGTTTGCTTGTAACCTGATGACTGTCACAGTGAAGGCTAAGGGAATGATTTTCTGTGGTCCACTCTGCAAACAAGAAATGTTTTCGCGCTTGGTTTTTTAGTTACTAAACTTTTGGGGCAGCAACAAAGAACATCACAGTTTAAATTGCTGCAAAGTTGTTCACCAGGGAAGGTAACTCCAGTCATAAAATTAAGAACTTGATCTTGCATGGTCATAATAGCCATCCCCGATGCCAGTCATTAGACGGAATTAGGGATAGGTCGTAATACAGATGTCTTTTATAAAACTACTGTGGGTCACCGATTTTTCAGTCACATCAAGAAGGTTGCACTACAGGGGCTCATACTAGTACTACTGTATTTGTTATCTGTCATCAGAAGAAAGCGCCATGCCTCGAAACATTGACATCTTGTCTAAGTCTTGCTTGGCCATGTTCCTTTTGTTGTTACAGCATTCTTCTTCATAACTTTTTAAAACTTTTATGTATCACTAATAGATTTAGTTTACAATATTTTAAAAATTAAAAAAAAGTGCTGAACTGCTGGTGCAGTCATGAGTTGTGGAGATGGGGTTGAGTTACAGTTAGAAAACTGCCATTTTTTTCTGCTATGTACATAACTAATAATTTAATGCATCTAAATGCACATATTATAAATACCTTCTGAAAAAATTAGTTTATACATAGCAGACTATGTGCAAAACAAATTGTGGTTGTAGCACCTGTGGTTGGCAAGATCTACTGCTTTGTGTTCTAAAAATAGCAAATGGTAGCCATTTTGGATGGTTTCCATGGCAACAAGAGTCCACATAAGAGATGAGCGTATTTTTGCTAACCTCTAAGCTATACCTTTGCAGATATATTTATAGCTTTGATCAAATTTCTGTATTTAGAGTCTCTTAACACAGTCCCAACGTAGCGTCATCATCTACTGATACCATTATGAACTCATATAGATCTCGGCATGATTGAAATAAATGCTGCTTGCAAACTACCACAAGTACAGCAATCTACTTTACATATTTGAAACGACCAATGTTTGAACTTCGAAATAATTATAAAATTTACTGAAAACTGTTAAATAGTACTTATTAGTATTAGATTGAGTAACTGTATTCGCTTTATGTGCCTAGATGGTTTCATGGCATGTAACAATGGCCATGACGTTACGTGGTCTCTATGTATCTTATTAGAACAAAAATTTAAAAAACTGTAAGCGATAAAAACATAGTGCCAACACAGGCTGAAAGAATAATTTAAAAAGAATAAAATGATTCCTACCTTAAATCCATCCAGTGTGAATTCTGCGTAAAAGGGTGTACTGAAAAAGGTATCCACAGCAAAATGGCATGCGCAATTGTCTCGCTAACTCCTGAACAAGATCGTGTAGTTTTGACACCACAGTTTAGAAAAACTTGTATATTGTGTAGTCTAAGGAAAAACACGATAGAAAAATGATTACGCTACAAGAAAACACCAGTAACAGCCCTTGATGGGAAACACCTTTGTTTTCTATACAAAAACTTTAAAACTCATTGTAAAAATCTCTCCAAAGCGCCATCAGCCGTAGCAAATTTCTATTGGCGTACCGTCTCCAAAGCACAGGGAATGCGTTAAATGGGCTCTATATACAAGAAACCTGAACAGCTTACTTATTCCAGAACAGCCGCCATAAGAGGAATAAGGTTCCTGAATTTCCCAAGCATGAAAACCTAAGCTATTTTTCCCTTATTCAGTTGTCCCAGGAGCAAACAGCCTATTCCAAGTTTGCTGAAACAGCATTTTCACTATCAGAGCAGAAAAATCCACTATTTGGTCATACATTTAGAACCATTTACACGCATACACACCCAGGTGTAGTTCATGGTCTAAAGACATGCTAACGAGAGCAATTTCATTGAAGAAAACTTTAAAGACCTATATTTAAATAAAATGCTTGGCTACCATGCAAGTTCTTAGCTTACTATAAAAAATCCAATTATGACATTATAATTACCTGTAATCTTGCCTTCACTATCATTGAAGCAAAACAGGAGTTCTAATGACCTATCTATTCTCTGAAAAATGGCATTAAGCACAAAATCACACTGACTGGATAGCACGATCATTTCCTAGCTAGACAAACGTCTGAAAAAACTGGTAATTAGCTGAGGTCAAAAGCTAGAGCGCATTATCCTATAAACATTACAAATGCATCAAGCAGGGGAGAAAAGAGGGGGAAGAAGAAAACAGAAGCCCCCTCACATTCTTGTACTGGTTTGAAACTTACCAGAAACAGGGCTGATAGAGTCGATGGAAGACATGGCAGTGTATGCCAGGTTGGATAGTGTTGGAGGTGGTGGCTGGTTACTGAAAAGGGAGGCCAGAGTTTCCAAGTTGCTAGACTGCACCTGCTGAGTAGGTGACACAGACAGCAGACTCCTTATGGTGCTATCAGCTGGGTGTGACATTGGGGTCTGAGTGCGGCTAGAGGAGCTGCTGGTACCACCCACGCTGCTGGCACATCCACCACCGCTCACACCATTTAGTCCACCCAGAATAGCTACAGGCATTAAAAAAGAAAAGGCAAATTTATGTGCTTCGACAAGAACATGGTGATCACAGACTACCAACTGAAAATAAATACTGCTTATTCATCTAGTAAATAATGAAATGTACTCTGAAGTCCCTTTTTATTAGGAAAACCTTCAATGTTTGGAAGTCTGTCAAAAAAAATATATACACCTGATCCTGCAATGAGTGAGTCGCCGAAGAGTGCACATCTCTGATTTAGCTGGCACAGAAAGATTTTAGTACAGAGTTAAAAATGAAGACCAGTGACTAACACCACGTTTGAAACAAACTGAGGATGCTACTCTTAGCGTGGATGCCTGCACTTTAAAATATATATATTCTTATGTTGATGAGGTATTTTAGCCATTTTATTGTTAGTTAAACCATGCCTTCATTTGCAGCAGAGAACTTATATGGGGATAGCTATCAACAAGTATTTTCTCATGTTAGAACACAAAAACATGGTGGCAATGGTTATCTTTCTGAAAACTCGAAGAGTCTTCTGGAGAACATTGTGCTTATTGAAAGGGTCGATGCTGATCAAGCACAGGCAACAGACTTCTTTGGACAAACTAGGCAATTTAAAGTTCAGCTATTGCTGTTTTTTTAATTTTGGTTATTTGATGACATATTTCGTTTTTATTTGATAATGTATGAAGAGCCAGGCATGGGAACTGGCTCCTGTGAAAAAGTTTGAAAACCGGGGGGAGGCATTTAAAACAAGGGTTCTAGGGAACTTCTGCTGTAATTTTTTAAAAAATGAGTCCTGTTTTGATATGAACACAATCTACACATATGCATGCATCCTTGGGAACATGCAACTGTAGGGCCCTCTTTAGATTTTTATTTTTAAAGGAAGCACTATGGCGCATTATGAGAAACAGTGTAAGCACAAATCTACATGAAAAAGTTGACTCTTTTTCTCTACTGAAGATGCACCGACCCATGTCATTTTAATTTGCACTGCACTAGTTTAAACATTTGACATGCTCCTAACAGGTCTCAAACCACGACTTGCGTATATTTATATATATACTGCTGTCCCAGAGAAGTCCTTTGCATGTGGCCATGCAATACATTTTTCTGAAACTGGTTGTTCTATAATTTCATCACCAAGTCTGACATCAGTCACAATGAAATCAAATCCCACTTTCAGTTGTTAGGACCAGTGCTGTCATCAAAATCTTTTCCACAATTCAAGACTTCCGTCAGTGTTGCATGTTTTTCATCATGTGTACGGCAGTGGAGCATATTCAACAAAGCGACATGCCCTCGAGAATTACGCAGTGTTCCTGCGACAGTTAAGCTGCAGCTTGACAATGACTTTTGCAGGCGAAAGGCACTAGCAAACGGAGGTCAAGCCACCAGCCTGTGTGAATTTCTGATCTCCGGAAAAAAATGTAAATGGGATGTGATGGTAGTTAGACGGAAATTCGATGTTTTGGTGGAAAGTTACCATGTAAACAATCTGATGCTCAGTTTTTGCGTAACTGGAGCAAGCATGCTGAGCAAGCCATAGGGTTTATTGATCCTGGGATTTTTCAGTGGACAGATTTTTTCAGCAAAAAGACAATTGTATTTTGGCAGAAATTTGCCATTTGGCAGACAATTCCTCTGCCGGATGGCTCTTTCTTGACTGTCCTACAGCTGTAACCCTCCTAAGCGAGGACAAATCTAAAGAGCACACTTAAGCTTTTCCCCATTTGTGTCCTTTTTTCACAGGATCAGGTGTAAATAAATGAAAAGAGAGACATAAAAGGCATCCCTCCACCAGAAAACTATAATCCAACTTAAAGTTTATTCATTCTAATCTTCTTCTGCAATGCACCACTAAAGCACTAAAGACAGAGTACTAAATGGGACAACTATATGGCAAATAACACCAGAAAAATTCATGTTGTGTTACACGCTAGAAAAATCCAACCATCAATAAACAGATTTCAACACTTGGTCACTGCAAGGTCAAGGAGTGGCCTCTTATTGGAAAGCTTTTCACTGTGGGCTTTCCAATCCCTTTGCAGCAACCCAGTACAAAAGCTCAGAATTGTCCACTGTGCCTGCTGCATACCAACCTCTGGTCCCTAAAGTGTGCATACGAAAAATTTAAACAAAGAAAAAAGAAAAAATTACCTGTCCCTGGAAATCCAGAGCTTATTTTGGCCATGGCTGCAATATTCATCATGGTGGCGCTGTTATTACTGTTTGTAGATCCAGCATCCACCGAGATCCCACTGTCCGACATGGCCGGTGATAAAGAAGCACGAGACAGGCTGGAGTCTAAGGGAGGAATTGGAGGAGCCCCTACTAAAGTGGAAGCAACAGAGGCCAGGGTGGTCAACCCTTCCAGATTTCCACTTAGAGCCAGTGGTGTCATCGGCAGTGGCGCTTGCAGAAATTCTGCATCCGTAACACCAGCCACAATATCATCTGAAGCCAAAATGCCTGCTGCCAAGTTAAAGGCAGTCTCGTTCTCGAAGGAGGAGTGCACAGAAGATAGCTGTAGGTCTGTGGGTGGCTGCACAGAATTGTAACCAACAACTCGGTCTAAAAAAAAAGTACTTCTGATATTGAAATGATGCTTATTTGGGATACCAGATACATCTACAAATGCTATAGTGAATGCAGGCATGTTTACAATGTGTATAAAGTCAAAGTTGTGTTTAAGATAAAAAAATCTGTTTACATTATATTGAAAAGTTTTAACTCCGGACTAATTGTTAACTGTTTCAATGTTCCAACAGCTGCTCCAGTAGAACAGCGAGATCAGTGAGACCAGTGATAGCACTGACAGAAAAGGGGAGCACCTTCTCTGCTGCATATCCTGATCATATCATTGACAGCTGCAAAATTGCCCAAGAACCCATTTAAATAATCCCAGATGTTTTCTTAAGGCTATGAGATTTTGCAAAAGTGCATTCAAAAATAAAGCATACTTTCTAACACACAGCATGAGGCAGCCATAAGGTTTAGTTGGTAATCTGCAAAAAATTACCTTGAAGATTTTTTATCCTTTTACCTGATGCAGACTTCAACAACACGCAAAACTTTGTAGTTGCTTAGTCAAGAAACAACAGGTAACCTAAATAGGTGGATCTTTCATAAATGCATAGCACTTGCTCTGACAAAGCCTGGCAAGTAAATGTTTTTTAGATTAAGATACTCATGATCAGATACCAATTTAGCAATACTTGGTGTTCTTAATGCAAACTGGTTATCAAATTGACTGAACTTAAAAATCCTCCATACAGTAAATTCACCAGAAAGCAATCTAGTCAACCACTTCATACACCCAATACTTTCAAGTTTTATCTCAGTCTTGTAGACATCCTGCTAGAATTTCTTAACTCTTTGGCGACACCGCAGCCGCATATCAAGTGACGGCGACTGACCGTAGACGACACGCACCTTGAAAACATGTGACAGATTAAAAACTTTGCTTTATTTACCTGTGGGAAGTGTACAAGCAGTGAAACCTCCTTTTGGTTCAATTTTTTGTGTGTGCAAAAAGTGACTACATTTGGCACCAAATAGTAAGCACTATTTAATATTTCTAACTAAAAGTGCTGTTTGCATTGGAATGTAGAGGAATAGATCTTTCTAAACATGTAAACTAAATTAGTGTGAGTGTGGTAGTTTTTAAGGAGTATTTTTTTTTTAAATGTGTAAATCTATGCGTCCTCTATGGTTTCTACATAGGTCTTAGCCTGTGTCGCCAAAGAGTTAAAGATGCTCGGCTAACCTTTCAATCTGCTATATTGTAAAAACAAATATATGCCCTTCCATGCACACACACACACAACCTGACAAAGATTTCATGACAAAGCTGGATAAGTAACCCATGAGTGCAAGCGAAAAACTTCTGATATAGTAAAATCACATTTTTGATTGTGTGCACTCTGTCCATATATAAATATAAAAACATTTCTTTTTTCCTTATTATATATTTTCCTTATATATCTAAACAGCCATCCTATTATTCCTCACACACACAAAAACTCACAGGTGTGTCTTACATTATTAGTATAAGCAAGAAAGAGTTAAAATGCCATCACTAAACCTAAATAAAAGTGTTTCTGAAAAGTTGTGACCAAAACCAGAAGAAAAATTTTATGAAAATAGCAGCAACTTCGGATGTGTCTCATTCATGAGAATGAAAATTGATTCCTGATGGGGAGCCTTGGGGCTGAGGCAACTCTCAACAGTACGTGATTTTTCAAAAATACTTTAAAAAAATCTCCCAGGCATCTGAATGTTTGTTTTCGTCTTCTTCCATGACTGTCTTTGTTTCATCTCTGAATCTGCTTATATATCTGTATTATCAGACATTTCTGAAATAATTTGAAAATTTCACCAAGCATTGCCATCTTTAAATGTACTTCTGGGTGTTCTAGCTTGCCTTCTCAAAATGTATTGCCTAGTTTCACTTCTAGATCTCTTTGGTTAGATTTCTAACATGGCTGCCATCTTCACAACACAGGTCAGCTATAACCGGAATGGCACTGCATTATGGGTCAGCATGGAAAGCCAGCGCACAAGTGGCAAAAAAAAAGAAGTCATTTTTATGCTATAAAGATATCCATATCAGTATGGAAAGTATTCCACCCATGAGTAACCCCTCCCTCTCCACCTGCAAAAGGCATGTAAATTAACGATTCTGTAAATGAGAAAAGAGATTATACCAAAAAAAGAAGAATATCTTTACAGAACAGTGGATGAATACACACATGCACACACAAATGTTCTCCAAAGAATATGCCCACCTCACATGAACCAATTTAAAAATTGCACAACTGAAAATCTGCAAACTTCCAAAGCTTTTCTAGTACAGAACTGAAGAAAATTGGGGGGAGGGATGGAGGCCGGGGAATCAGGTGTGCCAAATACCTTGGGAGTTTCCTTCGTAAACCAGCCAAAGGTCTGCTTCAAAGCAGCTTCATATGTTTCTCGATCTGTTTTGAACTCAATTTTTATATCAAAACTGATCTTAGGATTGTTGCGGATCAATGTCAGCAACTGTGATGTGATCAACTTCTTGAGCAGTGCAATATGATTGGGACTCCCATGCTTTAGCATGCGCTCAGTAAATCTGGAGAGGAAAACAGAAAAAGTAATCATTTTACAGTTTTAAATATAAAACAAAAAGCAACAGACCTGGCAAAGGCAGCCAGCGTAAGACAAAAAATGTAAGAAGTTCATAAAAAGTACCGTCCATTAATATATAAATCATAACACTTCTGACAAAAAACACAGATTTCCATTAAAAAAATAAACAGGTGGATGCTCTGATAGTTGATCAATTTAATTAACCTCCGATTCACATCTACTGAATGAAGTCTTTTTAATAAGGATTATGTTTTAGTCCAAAAGCATACTAAATGCTTCATTAAATCACTGAACCTATTTGTGTACATGGACTGCATTTTCTGACTGCCTTGTTTTCTCACAGATTATTATGTAACTGGTTTCTGTAAAGTCTTTAGCACAGAAAGACATCAAACACTACCATAACCCAAACCGATCTTCCAGTCAATCCTTTAAAGAGGCCTTCAACCCTTATACAACACCCACTTATTACTCACACACAAGCATCATCAAGTCTTGTTTCCATGGTACCCAACTCATGAAATGCTTCCATCAATTGCAATTCGCAAAATGAATGTTTTTCATCCAACTCTTTCAAGAGTTCATCCTGTATCCAAAGAAAACAATATTTAGCACATGAACAACTAAAAGGTAGAATATAAACAGTTTTCTAAAACCAGAATTAGCCAAACTTTGACGTGCAGTACGCTAAATTATTCTATGCTGATTAATGCTTCCATTTACTGAGAACAAATTACAGAACAAACAAGGTTTGCCATGTGAGATATATTTAAATCCTTGAATTACAGACAAAATGTGCACAATGCCCAACCTTTCTTTTTTCTATTAAGGCTTTGTAGCTCTGGAATGTTTCAGAAATTAGTCCCTTGGCATTGTCAGTTTGCTCCTGGAGGTCAGACAGACTTGACTCCACCATCTGTGATCTTTCACGACATCTTTCCAGCTTAGCATGGCATTCAGACAGTAGTGACTGCAATTCCTCTTCTTGACGAGCCTCTACATCACTCAGTTTTTCATAATGATGCTCTGGCTGATGATGCTCTCGAATCATGCACTCACTGCATATCGGCATCTAAATTTGAAAGACAGCGTGACAATTACAGCATTTTGTAATTCACCCAACTGTAAATCAACTTCTTATCTAAAGATTTTAAAGCAAGAGAAAAAGGTTTTGTTTAGGTCATAAGACAGAAAATATGAAGCAATCATCGGACCGACTGTTTCTGCAATCCCTCATTTGTTGGTTAGTTTGCCACTAGTTTAAGACAGCATAAGTGCATAGCCAAGTAAGTAAGTCTTAGGGCTTAATGCCAAGCAAGCAATTAAGGCTATATCAGGGTTGAACACACAGAAAACATCAGTAAAAGGAAAAAGGGGGGAGGGAGAGAGGGCGGAAACAGGCCACAAAGTAAAACCAAAAGGAGGACAAAATGGCACAAAAATAAGCTGAAATGCAGGAATAAAAGCCGATGTCACACAAAAGGGCAAGTATCGCAGGAGGAATTGAGCAAAAAAGCGCAGGGAAGGACAGGGCAGAAAAATTACGCCGACGGACATGGCTAAATCGCAAGCAAGAAAATAAAACACGTTGGATGGTGAAGGGTGCTGCACAATGGTCACAGGTGGGCAGAGCCTCAGAACTGAGCAGGTAGGGGTGGGGTGGGTATGACCCAAACGGAGGCGCGTCGGGACATCATCTTGCCGCACAGGTTCTGCACAGTAAGCAGAGTCAGAGAGAGAAGGAAGAATAGAGTGGAGTTTGTTGGAAGACAGAGTGTCCCAGTGGGTTTGCCAAAGGGAGTGGATGTAGGAGGAAAAAAAGGGTGGAGGTCAACAGAAGGCACTAGAGAGAGAGGGATGGGGTCTTGAAGAGCCCGCTTAGCAGCCCGGTCAACACACGTTGCCCGTCATGCCAGCATGGCCGAGGACCCAGACGAAGACATCAACATTCCGAGAGTGGAAGAGAGAGAGACGAGCACGGACCAGGAAAGGATGGTCACGGCGGTGAGAGGCAAGCGCAAGGAGGGCAGAAAAAGAGTCAGACAGGATCAGAAAGTTTTTCTCACCAGAATGGCGAGCATGAGAGAGCGCCAAAAGAATGGCAGAAAGTTCAGTAGAGAAGACAGAACTGTGATCGGTGAGGCGAACAGTGAGAGCATGAGAAGAGCAAGAGGACATGGTCGCAGCTGCAACTCGACCAGTGGAAGGAAGTTTATAGCCGTCAGTAAAGACGTGGCAGAAACCAGGATAGTCAGAGGTGAGTTCGTGAAAGTGGTAAACATAAAGGAGATCAGCGGTGGAAGACTTGGAGAAGGCAGCAAGGTCGAGACGGAGGTCATGAGGTGGTAGGGTCCAGGGAGGATCTGAAAGAGAGGGAAGGGGGGGCAACGTGGGCAAGAGGAAGAGCAGAGGCAGACCGGTGAGAAAGAAGGCGGAGAGAAAAGGCTTTGGGCTTGTTTGGACGAAGACGTTAGAATATGCAGGGTTATCCCAACGAGCCCTCAAATTAGTGACAAACCAGAGCATGAGACGGAGGCGGCGCAGAGAAAGTGGGGGTTTGCCAGCTTCAGCATACAGGCTGTCCACCGGGGTGGTAAGAAAAGGTCCAAAATCCGGAAGCCATGGTGGACGGTAAGTGGCTTAATGCCGTCTCAGCAACTAAGGCTATATCATGGCGGAACACAAGAGAGAAAACATTGGTAAAAGGAAAAGGAAGGGGAAGGAGAGAGGAAAAACAGGTCACAAAATAAAACCAGGAGGAGGAAAAAAAGGACCATAAATAAGCTGAAATGTGGGAATAAAAGCCAATTGCAACCAAAAAGGTGAGTATCACAGGAGGAGGAGGAACTGAGCGAAAAAAAAAGGCAGGGAAGGATACCACTAAACAATGATGTCGACGGGCATGGCTAAAACGTAAGCAAGAAAATGGTGGTGGACGGTGTCGACAAGTTTAATGTAGGTACCATAAACAATGCAACCGTAATCAAGTTTGGAATAAACCAAGGAGCAATATAAACGTAAAAGGGTGGTCCGATCCACACCCCACTGGGTGCGCCCAACGACACGTAAAACATCCAGCGCCTTCAGGCATGAAACACGAAGGGACCGGATGTGGGGTAAAAAGAAAAGGGTGCGGTCAAAAATGACCCCTAAAAATTTGACCTCTGGGACCACCTTTAGCGGTGAACCATCAATACGAATGGTGGGCTCCAGAAAGTGTCCACATAATTTACAAAAAAAAACAAAAAACGCAGACTTGGCAGTGGAAAAGTTAAACCATTGGAAGAGACCCAATGTTCAACGCTATTTACACAGAGCTGCAGCTGACGCTCCAGGCAGGGAAAATACCTGCCACGGACACACAAAGATAACTCATCAACATATAAAGAGACGTCAGCTGTAGAAGGAACCGATTTTAAAATACCATCGATCTTGATGCAAAAAAAGGGTAGGGGACAAAGGATAGTTTGCATCAATATATAATTTGAAGAACTTGGTCACTGAAGGACAGCAATTTTTACCTGCCCCACAAAAAAAAAAATGAAATTGTGGAACATTCCACAATGATATTCACACCTCCTTTCTATATTACCCTAGGATAACACCTGAAACTATGTTAGTTTAACATATTCTTGATACAAATATATGAACTTATAGAAACAAAGCACAAAAATAAATACATTATGATCATCTCTATTCAAGAAAGTAAAAAGGGAGAAGAAGGTGGAAAAGGAAAAATACCTGACATGAGCTGCAGAAGTATTTCAGATTTTCTTCTGGATGCTTTGGGCAGAATACAGGTTTGTGAAAAACAATCCCTTCTCTTGTTTTCATTTCTTCAAAGGTAAAGACCTGCAATTAAAAAAAAGTTCCACACACACACACACGTGATGCATTAAAGCAAGGGCACTGAAATCATGGCTGGAATAGTAAACACATAAATGTATGCAGCTCTGAATTGCAGTAAATAAACTAGACAAGACCAGAACAGAAAACTTTTATTACTTACTGTTCTACAGTAAAACATTAGATAACTCATTTTATCTAACAAGCCACAATATGCTACATTTTCTCAGACAAAGCTGAAACACTTATCAGTCACCGTGAAAATCTTCACATACTGAAAGCAAAATCATCACCGATAAATGTAGCACAATTCCTCTGCATAGGTGAAAAAGTTTCTTTCCAAAGGGGGAAAATAAACAAGGGACAAGAATGTCAGTGTTTAATCACAAGTTGCCATAGCTGTCAGAATGACATGCCTTAGTTCCGACCTGGCTCCAAGAACTTGCTTTAGTTTCTATTTCAGCCTGAATCAAATTAT
This sequence comes from Lanistes nyassanus, assembly GCA_004794575.1. Lineage (NCBI taxonomy): Eukaryota > Metazoa > Mollusca > Gastropoda > Architaenioglossa > Ampullariidae > Lanistes > Lanistes nyassanus. Next base: position 130,903 of record SMGT01010715.1, on the reverse strand, counting down.
TGGTAGCAGCAGCAACAAATCTATTTTAGATTTAACATATTGCATAACTATAATTGAAGTGGCTCAATGATAACGTTAACTGTATTTTGGGCAATGTCCAATTTTTTCGGTATTATGTGCTGGTAAACCCTACAATCACACCTAAAAACTATTCACAAACATGAAATGCCCTATTTCTCTTGATACATCTCATAAATGGCAAAAGCTACAAACAAAATCTGTAAGTGAAAAGAAACAGTTCTTGTAGAACTGCATGTTTGTTTGGTTGGGTTTTTTTCTGGGGGGGGGGGAGGCAGGGGAGATCAGACCATGTGAAAGACAAATGATAAAGAATGCAGAAAACTGAAAATACACACTATGTCCAAGAGTCACTGTATATGAACACTATTAGTGAGACTGGCAATCAAAGTCAAAATCACAATTTAAAAATAGGTAATACTTTGCAGTGTCTGCACAAAATAGCTCCTATGCTACTAGATGCGATAGATGTCCCCCACTCCACCCCTTTTTTTGAAGATTTAAGTAATGCTGCAGCATTCAAAGACAAGCATAGTAAATTATTTCTATATCAGTGGCACTACAATTGTTAACTCAATGACCCCGAGGGCTTGGCTAACTTGCGACGACCTAAATGACCCGCGAGTCCGCGGTGTTTGCAGACTTAAGACGAATTAAAAAATTCGCAGCGACGCATTTAACGGTGTAAGGGAGGTAAACTTTATATCATTGTAAAGCTCTATCATCGCTTATTTCCCCTGCACTGTCTAAATGAGTTTCGGAAAGTTTCGGCTTGCCAAACGAGGTTTAATGTAGCGGGTCACCAGGTCTACTTCCGTCGTTCTCAATGGCTACACGTGCTTCTTTTGTTGTGTGTGCAAAAAGTGACTACATTTGGCACCAAATAGTAAGTAGTATTTAACTCTTTGACACCGTGCGAATAACCGACAGCCCGCTCCATTGGCACTACGTTTCCACCTTACGGGCTGGATGAAGTCCGTTCGAATTATGATTTTTAAAATTTCATCTGCTAATTTTTAAGGGAAAGAACTCTTACAATCGAAAGCTGAATCATTTCTTCACGAGTTGCTTCCCTTTTCTGTGTTTTAAACTGTCAATCTGATCCGTTTCCGGCAATAATTTGAAGGGGGGGGGGGTCCACATGTGGTCTGTCACTTTAGAAATGCTAGATTTGCGCTTCAAATTACACGCTAAAGAGGAAAATGACATTGTTTCGCAAATTTACTGTGATAAAGTGGATGAAGATAAGAGTATTTGTGCCTGAAAGACCTAAGAAAGTGATTACGAAGAGAAAAACGAGCGAGCACGTGTAGTGAAGAGTACCGAACAGACACTGAGACTGAATCGCGAGGACTTTTTGATTTCTTCAACTTCAGTTGTGTTTCCATCAAAGGATTTACAAATTATGGAACAAGGTCCAAGAAACACGGTAAGAAACGAGTTTTCTTTATTTATTGTAGTTAGTTAGCAATTTTAAATAATGTTTTTATTGTGTTGGAGGATTTTTTTATGAATTTTTGAAAAAAGGCTAAAAATGCCCCGGCCCCCCGGGACCTACTCTAGGTAGGATTCTCCGTCACAATTGAGTTAATATTTCTAACTAAAAGTATTGTTTCCATTGTGATGCCGAAGAATAGATCTTGTGAGTGTGGTAGTTTTTAAGCGGTATTTTTTTTTTAACGTGTAAATCTATGCGGCCTCTGGGGTTGCTTAGCCCTGCCGGTCCCTGCGGGGTCATTGAGTTAAATATTTCTAACTAAAAGTATTGTTTCCATTGTGATGCCGAAGAATAGATCTTTCTAAATATGTAAAATATATTACTGTGAGTGTGGTGGTTTTTAAGCGGTATTTTTTTTTAACGTGTAAATCTATGCGGCCTCTGGGGTTGCTTAGCCCTGCCGGTCCCTGCGGGGTCATTGAGTTAAACCATTCCGCAGTAATATTTGTGAAGCAATTACAAATTTTGCAGATTGATATGAAGTATAGGGTAGGTTTAGCAATGCACTGCTTGTGAAGATACAACTTTTAATGGTTTATGGTGCCATTTTGCTTTAACTCAACAAATGCTGGCCATCTCGAATGACCTATGGACATTCATCTGGCAGACATTTAAGGCCACATTCAAAACTGCAAAGAAATAACCATAGGTACTATAGACAAGAAACTAACATCTTTAAATGCAAATAAATGGTGAATAAGATCTTTATTACCTTAGTCTTTGCCATCTTTTCAAATTTAGTTAAAATCAAGCAGCAATGAGGTAATTAATGAGGTAATTGAAATTTATTTTGCACAAATCCACCTTATGTACTGAACCGTCCTCCCGGCAGCAAGAAAGATCCCAATGGGAAAGAAATTGTTAATGCGGGAAGGGTTCTGCCCCTCCCCGTTTTTTGTAGTTGGCATGGTATATGCACGCTGCACAAAAGGTGAGACTCAGCAAAAGATATAGATGTTCAAATCTCTTGCAGTTGGGCAGTCTGCAGGAACAGGAGTCTCTGAGGGGCAAAAAGTAAGGGATGCGTAGGACATCAGTACGCACCCAAGCTTGGTCCAAACCGCTGACTAGGTCAGGAGTGGACTCAACAGGATTGTGGACTAGAGCAAGATAGTGACCAGGCTCTGAATCATGACCAGAAAGACAGAGCCCAAGAGCCATAGCGCTCATGGCAGATGTCCGTCTCCCTCCCAGAAAGCCTGAGCCGCACAGGCGAGAGGGCCAGATGCCACTCATAGCTTCAAAAAGCGTTTTCAAGTCAGGGCACCGAAGGAAGCTGCATGCAGCTGTGTCCAATGTCATACCGAGGAACATGAAACACATTACACCATGAGTTGTGACTTGCTGAGATTCAGGGAGAATTCCAGCAGACACGCATGGGACTTGGCCACCTACATGTGCAAGTGTCACACGCCAGCTTCTGCTGCGAGGAGGAGTCTACCAGGTACACACGAAAACGAAGCCACGGAAGAGCACAGAAACTCCCAAGGCGTCAAGGAGAGGCTGAAATGCTAGAGACTGGGAGACTGCCATCTTTCAGTGAAGCGCTGCTTCGAGCAAGTTCAGAGAGGGGGTAAAGGTCCAACATAAGGTGGGACCCACTAGTCGCTTTCGGGACGTGGAAAACAGACAGCAGTAAAACCGGACACTAGGGCAGCCACCTCCAATCTTAGAGCCACACGTTCACTTCTGTCAGAAGGCAGACGAAACTGGGAAGAGCAACATGCCAGGAGGGGAGAAGGCTCCCATAGCAAACTGAACCCTGCCTCCATCACATGTGGCACCAATGATCTGCATGAATAAGTTGCTGCTTATGACCATGGGCACTTCGACCCTGGAAGGGGTTGAGTGCCAAGGCCACCTCTGGGCGAGGACTTGCTGCCACGTTTTGGCCACGAAAGCGGCCCCACGCACAAGTTGGTGGACAGAGTCCGAGGGACGTCTGTCATGGCATGCAGGAAAGATTCCTGAATAGCCAGCACCAATGCTACCGGTGTGTGCACAGCACTGCGAACAGATGCTGCCAACACATCCATCAGCGCACAAAAGTAGATTCACAAGGCAGCGAAGTGTGTGTCTGGCCAGAAAACCGTACAGTCCTCGGTGTAAATGGACAGCTGGCATTAGCCAACAGCAGAAACCATGACAACGGACACGTCCGTTACATGCCATACAGTCGTCTCCAACGATCGACCTGTGGCCACCAGAAACACAGGAAGGAAGGTGCCCTGGTGCCTGCTGGAAGCAAGACCAGACCTTCCTGTGGGACTCAAGGGCCAGCCACGAAGTGCTGATGCACAGCATAAGGCTTTCTTACCCTTGCAATGTCCTCAGCAGTATTTACCATATATGAAAGTTGCAATGTTTAGCGAAAATGTTGCAGGGAGGCCTTTCAACATTTTAGGGGATACCACGCCGCGCTATCTTCCAGCAGGGGCTCAAAATGTTGCAAGCGTATCAGCCAATCAGAAACAATCCTGCTATTTAGTGCAGTGTGGTTTAGTGCTGGTCGTGATCATGTTAGGCCTTCGACTGATAGTCATCTGGTCAGAAAAAACGATTTTCCAGTTAATTGATCTCTTGCAGCACCATCCCAGCATATACGAAAACACATCCCCGACTATTCAAACAGAGATTTAGTACGGGAAGTTCACCCGTCGATTGCGAGACAGCTGGGTCACGAAACTGTCGTGCGACATTCGCAAGAATCGTCTGCATTCGGTGGAGTCGTGTGGTGATATTCTTGTAGAAGACACGTACGCGTATGCTCCCAACTGGTTTCGATGAGCAATGCACTGTGGAACCCACATTCGTCTTTTCTGTTTTGTTTTCTCAGACTGCTGGGCGAAAATAAATGCAGTCGCAGAAGCTGCAGAGGTCAGAATAAATTGTTCGTGATCACCCATAGTGTTACTATTGTCAGCCCCTAGAGCGAACACGTGATGATCATGTGAGGATCTGGCGGGTAAAATATTGCAGGTGTCTTGCGCCCGTGTATGGAGAATGCTCGGAAAATGTTTTCGTTCAACGTTGAGAGCATTGGAAGTGTAAGTAGCCCTTTAGGAGGGCACCGGAAGGTACCCACGGAGCCACCTGGGGGAAGGAAGACAATGCTTCCAGTGGCTGATTAGTGACGCGTGCAGGTGGTGTGGACCCAAGTGGGGGTCCTGCCATGCCTCCCTCACAGAAGCCCACACCATCAGTGACGCATGCAAGTGGGAGCCCAGGAGCATGGTACCAGGTGGAAGTAAGAGTACTAGGACATGTCCTGTGCTGCTTTCTGCTGTCCCTGCACTGAGAACTATGGCGTAGTCTCCCGCAGGACAGCCACCAACTCCTGTCTGAAGACTGGAGAAGCATAGCTTGCCGGTTTTGCCTTAGGAGAGTGGAACAATGATGCCCCCTCTGCCGGGAGCAAGTGCGCAGTGTGCATCCTGAGCAAATGCGCACCCCCGGCGTCAGAAGAGGTGGGCGATCGTTGTCCCGACTAGAAACCCAAAAAACGAAACGGGGAGGGGTGGCCGCACCATCCAGTGAGGTGACTGCCGGTGGTAGAAGTGTTTGACAATTTATTTGCGGGGAAAGGCTAATAGTCTAAGGTAAAGAGCTCTTACATTCGAAAGCTCAATCATTTCTTTATAACTTACTTCCCTTACGGTTTCCGAACACAATTCCAAGCAAATGAAAAATGGCTGTGAAGTGTGTATCCACATGTGCTGTCACTTATGAAATGCTAGATTTACTCTTCAAATAACACGATGCGGAAAATGACATTGTTTTGCAAGTTTACTATGATAAAGTGGATGAAGACAAGGGTATTTGTGCTTGAAAGACCCAAGAGACTGATTACAAAGAGAAAAACGAGTAAGCATGTGGTGTAAACATTACTGAACAGACTGTGCATAAGGAATCGTGAGGACTTTTTTTACTTCAACTTCCATTGTGTTGCCATCAAAGGATTTATAAACTACGGAACAAGGTCCAAGAAACAAAGTAAGACACAAGGTTTTTTTTTGTTGTTTATTGATGTTTGCAACCAAGTTTAAATAACTTTTCTATTGTTTTTTTTTTGGGGGGGGGG